>OZ007574.1:21111490-21568990 GCA_963931925.1 Onchidella celtica | reverse complement strand
AGAGTCTCACGGCGAAACGTGCAGTGACATCATGATGAATGAGCCAAGGACAAAGATGCTCCGTGGGAGGAACCAACTTAGGGAAGCGCGGGAAAAACTATTAAAGGACATTGTTGTCATCTGTGTAGGTTGTTTTGATTATTCTGCCATTCCCTGCAGAGACAAGCTTTTCAACACCACAGAAGATGACTTTATATTTACTCAAGAGAATGGCGTGATCAACCTTGTCGCAGGACTTGGGTTGATCCCTTTGTCGATGGAGTTATGCAACATTCTATACCGTCTGTCCATCCATCAACCAAACCATTTACATGTTTGTCTATCTATGTGTATGTCTGTCTGTGTCCATCATTGTCACTGTGGGTGGTAAAAACCCACGTTGCACACACTTTTGCCTGCAAAATAACTCATGGTTACTCTTCTGCCTACAGTTTCTGATCTCCGGGCTCCTTTTCCTAGACTGTCCTTGTGTTTCCCGTCTGTCCTAGATTTCCCCAGTTCTCCCTTCTTTTTCTCCTCTTGATTTTTTTCCCCCTCCTGTTTCCTCAGTAACCGCCCTCGTCCTCCAGCTCGTGTTACAACCGTAAAAACAAGATTCCATGTTTTTGTGCACTCGGCACAAGCTTACATGCACCGCGTGCACACGCGCGACTTTCAGTGGCGGATCTTAAATTTGGAGGAGAAAAGTGACCATAGGTCTTGAGCATAAAAATACAGAAGAATAGAAAATAAGTCGAAAGGATGAAACACGTGAAGTATGTTTATCAAGCTACAAGTTGATTGTATCGACAGACGCCGCAGTATCTTAAATCATCCGTTGTCTGGCAACCTGCGAATAAAATGAAACAAGTCTTTGAATCATATGCCTCGGGTCAGCGTTTTGTCGCAAAAGTGGATAGTGTCTTAAGCCATAGTTGTCTGCAGAAATATTAATCATATCCGTCTATATAGCTTGTATCCATTTAGGCGTCTATATATATTTATTATATCAACCATGAGAATAATGAAACTAAAGGAACAGCTACAAAAATTGGACTGTGCATAATATATTATATGTGTATATATGCCGTTCAACCGCAGATGTTTTTTGCTCATCAACCAATCATGTCCTCAGCTCACTCTTGTACGGATTCGCCACTGCAACGAGTCGAATCGACGTGACTGAATCTGAAAGGTAAGAACGCCATAGGAAAAGAAAGAAAGGAAAAGACAGTAAGGGGGGAAAAAAAGTAGTGCGTCTTCGGGTAAAGACATCTAAGAGTGTAACCTAGAGCCAAGGAAGCAGATTCAGGTTTAAAAAACATGAAAAAAAAAAATCAGCTAAGCTAAAGCCAAAGCATTTAAGAAGTTCCCACGCCTGTGCGCACTTGCTTGCCCAAGCTGACTGCACCTGTTCACGTGTGAGTCTGTCGGTCTGTACACAGGCTCAGGGCGTGGTTGGAAGGATGGGTAGGTGTGTGAGTGTGTGTGCACGTACGTTATGGCCGTGAGCAGTCACATGCTCGGACAGACATACAGGTATAGATAGATAGATAGATAGATAGATAGATAGATAGATAGATAGATAGATAGATAGATAGATAGATAGATAGATAGATAGATAGATAGATAGATAGATAGATAGATTTTGAGTAAAGAGAAGAGCAGATACTCAATGCCATTATAGACCTGTCTGATGTTAAAGCTACATGTAGATTCACATACAACAAAGACAACCAAAAACCAACATCAGTTAACGATGGGACCCCTAAACTTAGCAAACAAAGACTAACCGAACAACGAAGTTAACAGTAGAAAGACAAAGTGAGCGCATAACGACAGAGATAAGAGAAAGAGAAACACTCATTAAGCTCCAAACTGAGTGCACTCAAACCAGGAGTTGAACATGGAACCTGATCTTAAAGAGGAATTATTGCCTTGAAGGTGAGCAGCATAAAACGATAATTAACATGGAGAGAATATTTATCATGTAATGAATGAGAAATTTGGGTAAGGGAAAAAAAGCAGGGGGGGGGGATGGGTCGGTGTCAGGGGTTTGGGGTGGGAACAAATCAGTTGCAGAAGTTGATAGAAGAAGAGAAACAAAGACTCTTGTGTAGAAAATAGGAAGCTTTTGTTACTAATTGATAATGATGAAAGAATAAAAGGAAGAAAGATTCAATGAACGAATAAATGAATAAGTTCATGAATAAATCCTGAATGAATGAGTGCTCGAATGAATGAATGAATGCTTGCAGTTAATGAATGAATGAATGAATGAATGAATACTTGCAGTTAGTGAATGAATGAATGAATTAATACTTGCAGTTAATGAATGAATGAATGCTTGCAGTAAATAAGTGACTAACTGTCTGACTGTCCGATTGAATGAATGAATGAATGAATGGATGAATGCTGTATGCAGAAATGATTGGATGTATAAGCATATATTGAAATTGAAATTAAAATTAATAGATTAAAAATTTAGCCATATCACCCCCCTCCCCCCCCCCCCCCCCCCATTATCACCATCAAAAATTTATAATTCATTATTAAATAAATATTAATTAATAGATATTCAAATATCATTATAATACTTTAGAATACAAGTTGTAGGTTGTGAACTGTTGTGAGTTGTGAACTGCGCCTAACAGGCTGCGTTACAATTTGCTCTGAGATGGAGAGAAGTAGAGAGAGAGAGAGGGTGAGAGACAGAAAGATCGAGTGAGAGAGCTTCTGTAAAGCGCATAGAGCGTTTCTAATGGCAATGGATATGCGCTATATAAATGCCATCCATTATTATTATTATTATTATTATATATGCCAAGAATGGATACGGAGGTTTGAAAATAAGTGTGCGAGTGAATGACCGAGTGAATGAAATGAATGAGTAGAATAACGGACAAGTGCAGTGACTGTACCAATGACTAAGAAACGGATAAAACAGAAACCAGTCATACAGTGGATGAGTAAGCTGCAGGAAAGACAGGGTAAGTTACGAATGACGAAGTAATTGGCAGGTTCAATGAGGCGATTAGAATGCGAAACAAACCTGGAAAGGAAGAGAGAACAAAAGAGACAAAAAAAAAAAAAAAAACGTTACCTCCCACGAAACGTTCAGAGGCATCATACTTTGAGAGAGTACAGAATACTTTTTTTTTTACTTCAGACTCCAAAATTTCAGCCAGTTGCAGAGAAGACATTGGAAGAGTGAAATTGTCTGTCTTTCATTACATCCCTATAGACCACCTATCTACTTTCTGCTGGTTGGTGGGCGCTTCGAGTAGGGTCTCCTTCTGTTCTATTATTGCTGTTATGTTCTGTCTATTGTCTGGACTCTTCTTTCTGGCACAATATGTCCGTTATCGCGTCGACGTGCGATCTCCAAACTCAAACTCAAAACATCTACCGACATCCTACTCTCTCTCTCTCTCTCTCTTCTCTCTCTCTCTTCTCTCTCTCTCTTCTCTCTCTCTCTCTCTCTCTCTCTTCTCTCTCTCTCTTCTCTCTCTCTCTCTTCTCTCTCTCGCTCTCTCTTCTCTCTCTCTCTCTTCTCTCTCTCTAAGTCCCTAACTATCCATCTATTAGATGGAACCTCGCCCACACGATACTTTAAAAGCTGAATATCCTCACAGTTAGACCTTTTGGCTTACTGTTTCAGTCTGTATAGTATTTTACATTGTTTTTGTGTGTTGATCTTGCTTCATTTGTTTCTGAGATCCAGTCCAAGCTGTACTAATTTAGAATCTCCCTTAGAGTTAATTAATTTTGTATCCAGCTCCCCTCAAAAACATTTGATTCCCCAGATATGTTCTACATAATGAAAGTACTACTGTTTCATAATTTGATATTGCCCCCACCCCCCCCCCCGGCCCACCATTAAAAAAAAATAGAAGCACAGTTTGAGTGAGGCAGTAAAACTACGTTGCTTGATATTACAGTTTTAATAAGAATGATCAAATAAAGTACAGGCTGCTTGGTACATTGTGTGCTGTAGCTCTTGAGTTTGTGGAAGAAATGTACCTGTTTGGTTCGTGTTTCACAAACCAACATTTTGATTTACATACAGTCGTGCAGTACTGCATAACGAAATGTGAATTGAAAATAAAAAAGGAGAACGGGACACTTGTAACAAAGGGACATAAAAATAATACAGCGTCAATTAAAATGAATTGGTCGAAAACCTAGTTTGCCCATGCCAAGGGAGACACTCAGTAAATTTAGTGATGGCCATTTTTATTTCAGATTTACCTCCCATTTTCATTCTCTGCGATAAACACGACATGTATTAACAATAATATAAAAATAATTATCAGTGTTACCAATAGGCTGGAATCGATTTAATGGAAAGGATAGTTTTGTCACCAATTTCCAGATAATGGTTATTAAGTCAAAAAGGCGTTCTTGACCCCCAAGATGTAGAGATAAAATTCCTATATATTATTATGTAATTATTATTTTAATTTTGGTTCCTTATGATACACTTTTGGATACATATTATCAAAACCACAGAAAATCTCGCGAGGCGTTGTTATGTACAACCCTTTTTTATTCACTCCCCCTACTTTTCGATGGCGCCACGATGTTGATTAGTACTTTGCTGCTATCTGACAGTCCATAGAAGTTTAGTATTGTTAAAATAAATGACCATACCTTTCTGTATCAGGGTTATCTTTTGGTCATAATAAATAGTTTACTTTTTCATAACCTTCGTGATGGCTGCTCGTCTGAAAGACTGGGTAGATAGTGACTGGGAGAAGAAGGGTGAGGAGGAAAGGGTAGATGTTAAATCCACGCGTGCATAAAACTAATTGATGTTATACATACAAGTGCAACCTTTTCTTTTTACCTTATTTTGACTAAACCTTTGGAAGCATGTTAAGTTTTCTCTTATATTATGCTTTGATCACTTTATGCTTGTTGGATGTGTCATTTGGACATCTACGCAAGTTTTGTTTTGAATTTGAATCTGCCATATTAATTGACATACCTGAGGATAATTCTTTTCTTGTCTCTGAACTTAAAAAACTTGAAAGCCCACAATTTTCCTTTATTTATAGACGACATCTAAACAATTAAAAAGGGAGAAAGAAAAACAGAGAGAGAGAGAGAGAGAGAGAGAGAGAGAGAGAGAGAGAGAGAGAGAGAAAGAGAGAGAGAGATAGAAAGAAAGACAGAATGAGAGAAAAAGAGAGAAAGACACGCACAGAGTGAGAGAGAAAGAGAAAAACATACACAGACAGAAACAGAAAACTGGAGAAAGACACATACACAGACACACACAGATTGAGAGAAAGGGAAATACACACAGAAAGAGGGCGACAAACACATACACAGACACATATACATAGAGTGAGAGAGAAAGAGAGAAACACATATGCATACAGAAAAAGAGAGACACACACACACAGATACACAGAAAAAAGCATGAGAGAGAGAGAGAGAGAGAGAGAGAGACAGAGAGAGAGAGAGAGAGAGAGCAACATACTTACACACTCACACGCACACTCATTCACACCCATAGAAGAAACAGCAAGAACTCTGAGCTGAGTTTAGTGACTGACATTAGTTTAGAACAATAATTATACATGTACACGTATGTCGGTGAAATGTCTGACAGAAACATTAATTTATAGAATATTGTGTCAAGTATTAAATTCTTTATTGGCATTGAGAAGTTTTGAAAGTGAGACAAACATGACGTTTGTTTGTTCCTGTATTTTCTATGAGGCATTTTATTTTTGTATGTGTAGTATAAATTTATTTGTTGGTGTCAGAACTTGTGTGCGGTAAGAAAGTTCTTGTTCGTGTGTTTATGGTCAGAATGCACTAGTTCCTGTATTTGTGGTCAGAATGTACTAGTTCGTGTATTTGTGATCAGATTTAATTTGCTCCTAAATTTGTAGACAGAATTTTCTTGTTTATTTATTTGTCGGTCTAAACATATTTTTTGTACCAGAATTTGTTTGCTCGCCGAATTTACCATTTCGCGAATTTGAAATTAGAATTAATTTCTTCCTGTATTTGTGAGCACAAATTATGTCTCTGTATTTATCACCATACTTTATTTTTCCAAGTATTTGGGACCAGAGGTCATAATGTTTGTCTGTACAGTTGTGATCAAGATTTACTTGAGATACTAAATTAGTAAATTATATAATTTTTGCGGTCCACTCGCACAGTTAATGTGAACGTGATATGGAAAAATACATGTAGTTCTTTATCTAGAACACTAGAAAATAAAATTGAAAAAAAAAATTAGAAAAATAAAGAAACATAACAAGTAGCAAATTATAATAATTTACCTGGAAAATTTATTCAGTTATAATATTGATCGAATAAATCGGTCATGAGAAAGGATATGAATAGGAATTGAAATACATGATATAATTAATAGCAAATTGAAGTATTTGGGATACAAAAATGCACAGAAGTAACAAGAATCTCACAACACAACAGTTCTATTAATTATTAAAGTCTGGCGATTATGATCCCTGTAGTCGTTTCCCTCATGCAAGAAAGTTCAATGGTTGAAGGATTTTATCTACTGACTCCTTTCATCTACGAGGAAGTGAAGTCTGAAACAGATGGAAAACCAAATAGACTTTTTGTATGATAGGCGAACAGATTTGTCTTTAAGCATGCAAAATAAACAAAAATGAAATTAAACACAACAACAACAGCCAAATCAATTCAATGTATAAAACTGACAAAAGATTTACCGGCCTGAATAACACTAGCGCCGTCGGCTGGAAAAGTGAGAACATCATCACATTTAAAAATAGACTGGAAAGTGAACTGTTTTCTTTGAAACTGAATGATGTCACTTTTGGTCTGATTGGTTTAAGTTTTGTTAGTGTATGAGTGTGAGCATGATGAATTGATCTACTGTTAATCCTGTTTCTAATCTAATCATAGTTCAGCGCCTTCAAGCACATATTTTTTGGGTAGATTTGAACGCCATAAAAGCTAATTCTTACATTACATGACATACAAAACTTAATTTCCTATTCCTTTCATAATACGTCAGGCGTTTTCATAAACCATTAAAGTAAGTACATGGTTACATATGATGATACAGTTAAAAAGGCGTTGGCACTACATAATTTGAAGACTGAGTTTGAATACTTAATAGCAGCTGAGTTTAATTATTTCACAATCATAATCATCAATTCTTTCTGTGCAAATAGCTTGTGGCGACAAGTTCATTGATTGCATTTTTATACAGTGAGCAATACTTTTGCTATTTTCATACTTTGCAATGTAATTAGGCGATTCTAGATATCTCATTTTTGTCTATAAATTATGTATTCAGCAACTTCTAAGCGAGCAGTGAATACGTCACTAGCATTAGCTATCACTGTTTTAGATTTTCAATAAGTTTTAATCAATGTAAGTTGGTGTGGACTGGAAGAAAATCTTGCAGTTGATTTTAAATCTAATTCTCTTTTGTTGTTGTTTTGTATTTGTCATATCAAAATGTCCTGACTATTAAAATAAAATAGAAACATGGACAACTGCTATGTGATTTTTCTCGTATATAATGATGTTGGAAAAGGCAGATAAATTGAGTAGAACAGACTTACCCGTCAACTATATTTCTTCAGGTTTCTGATCATCTTCGTCATCGTCGGTCAGATATCCTTGATAACTCTCCTGTTTGAGAAGGGAGATGAAGTCATCCATGTTGATTCGCTGTTCAGGAAAAGGTTCTAGAAGTAGTGCTGTCCATTTCCTGTGTGGATAGGCGGAAAAATGGATGGACAGATGAGTGGACTATCGGATATGTGGAGGGTTAGCTTGAGTGTGCAAGTTTGGGTATATAGTGGATGGATGGATGAACTAACGAAAAGTTGAAATGTTGAACTAGAGATAGGTTTAGTGATGAGAAGGATGGATGGATTGATGAATGAAGAGAGGTATGAAAAACGAGACAGTGCATGAGGAAAGCAGAACAGACTCTCATATGGATAAAACCTACGTAGACAAATACACAGATCAAGTTTACACAGAAATTTACTTAAAAGACTCTGGTATCTTGTCGTTGGCCTTCTTGATATCCTTCTGAAAATTGTAGAGCTCATCGGTGGGCTTGCATTTGAAAATCATGGCCCATGAAACCAAACCAAGAGCATAGACATCTCCCTGTCAGACATTGAAAAGAAGGCATAGGAATGAAATCTTTGTTACTGTGCATTTATTTTACGAGTTCAAGATAATTGGAGAGTCAAATGTATTATTCAAATACACAAATATTTGAAAACTTTAATAACTCCAACTGAGTTTTGGTTTGGCACAGATCTTTTCCCATAAATCAGACAAGGGCAGAAAGGCTCAGTTAGCCAGTTTTTAGTTTTAGCGCAGCGGTAAAAAATGTAATGCTATATATCTCTTAAGATTCGCCAATCAAATTATCAAAATAATCCAAAAATTTCTCTGATGTTTGAAGGGCCACAGTCGATCCTCCCAAAATTTTTTTCTGACACCTGGTAACAAACTTATTTACAAAAGCACGAAAAGTTTATGTAATATTCTTGAGGTTCTTAATTATCGAAATAGCTGGTGCCTGAAGACCATAGAAATAATATTTGTCATAAATTTGCAGGCCTATCGTTGCAGGTATCGTTGTAGAAATCACATTATATCTGTTAACTTATAATACAAAAATACGAGGAGCGCAACTTTTTTTGTCGCCAGATTATTGACAGGCTCATTCCATATTGATCATAGTCATTTTCTAACGTATTGAGAAATTTGAAACAAAATGATAAATGCGCGATTTTTGTGTGTGTGTGTGTTTTTTTCCTGTTACATGTATAATCATACTGACACAGCAGTGAGCCAGTGCACATCCTTGGTGACTTGTCATGTCTAAATAAGTTTAGAAGATAAATGAGGGATAACCCCCTTGGCGCACTGAGTCAAAACTGTCTCCAGTCTGTTTTAGTGTGAGTTGTGGACTATGGAATTGACTAGCGAGAATTCAGGTGTCTTGCTATTTGATTGGGGACAGAAATTAATCGCCTCAAAATGTCTGGAATTTGGAAGCAGAACGACAGACTGCATGTATTTTGAATCAAGACAATTTCAACAGTGCACACCTCGTCCTTTTATAACACAATAAAAATAGCCCCAGTCTTTCTGCGATTGGCACCATGCCCCACCATAAGCGCAAAGTTTGCCCTACTATTTACCTCAGTCTTGATCTACATTTTTCCGATATCATTTATTTGTATTTTTCTCACTTTCATTAATATCTCCATTCGGATGAGTTTGCTGTTGAAGATTTTACTGCCATTTGAAATACTTCACAATGTTATAGCATTTATTTCTCTTGTATTGGAAGAAATTTGACTTTATTAAAAAAAAAACGGCTTTCAATAATTCAATCAGCCAGGAACCGTCACAAGGTGAATGAAATCACCAAGAAATGTCATGAAAATCCACTCCCTTCTTTGACAAGTAGGTCACTACCGGTACACTAAACATTTACATTTGTGTTTTTAGGCCTATGCAACAAGACGGGCCTAGAGGACAGAGTTTTGACTCAGTGAGGGACGCTTCAAAGTTCAAGTTTTCACTCAGTGCCCTATCAGCTTTAGTATAGAAATAACAACTCAAAACAACAAAAACAAAACAAAACAAAGTTGAATAAGCATCTCATTAAGACACATTCTAGCACTTCAAAAATATGCTATTTATTTGGAATAATTCGGTAACGGGCATTTGCATTTACTTTTTTTTTCTTTAGCTTAAACAGAAGATAGGAATGCAGTCAGTGCCTTGCGATAACTTGTCTAGCATTACTTCTTTCAAACACAAGGCAGAAACCGGAGACTTTGGTCGGACTTTTGTTAAAGTCATTTCTTGGACTGCAGTTTCTTACAATGGAATTACCCAGGGAAAGAAAATACATGTAAATGCATCGATTTATTTTGTTGTGACAGAAAAAAGCACAAAAGAGAGTGAAAGAAAGAAAGACAGAGGAAGACAGAAGTAAATAAATAAACAAACAAACAAATACACAAATACATAAATAAATAAATAAATAAATAAATAAATAAATAAATAAAGAAAGAAAGAAAGAAAGAAAGAAAGAAAGAAAGAAAGAAAGAATTAAAGTGAGACAGAAAGAAAGAAAGATTGTAGACACTAACCTTGAATAAATCCACTTCGAAATCTTCATCATCACGATTCAGTCGGACTTCTAGTGCGTGATAGACAGGCGATCCAGTACAATGTTTGACCAGTCCAGTGGAATCCCCAGCTGAATCAAACTGGATTGTATTTTCAAAGTTACACAGAATGGCATTATCCTGTAGGTCAAGAAAGATACTGGACAATGAAATATTACAATGAGCCATGTTCATGGTGTTGTGAAGATAACCCAAAGCACTGGTGACCTGACACAAATATTTTTCTGCATCACACAACTCAATGTTATGTAGTCGTGATTCCAGACTGCCACCGGGTAGAGGTTCCATACAGATAGCAAAGTAGTCGTTACATGCCACAGCGAAATTCATCATGGCGATATATGTGTGGTCCACACGATTCAAAGTCATTGCTTCATTTAGAAACAATGTTCTGACTTTGGGACCAGCGGGCTTTCTCGGGAAGACTTTGACTGCACGCTCACTTGTGGGATCGCAGGGTTCCATACACTCAAGTATATAGCAGCCAAACTTTCCTGTTGCCAGTAAAGGACCTTGCACAAAACCCTGGTTTTCAAAAATGTCATCCACGAAACCAATGGGAGCAACTTTCTTGCTTGGCATGCTTTCCGTAGCCATCATGAATGACGAAGAAAAACTTGAACTTTGTCAACGAAAGGATAGTAACACTGTTGATAATTTGAGATCCATGGGAACTGTGAACAAACTGCACTCTCACTGCTGGAAATGCAACTGACAGACGAGTGACAATTTCCATCTATTTAAAGAATATCTAAACCAATCAGAAAGAGGCTAAACATGTCCCGCCTTTTCCGCCTAAACTATAGTCTGTACCAGAGATACGTGGCAGAAAGACACAAAGGTAGCCCATTCGATTGGTCCATCCAATTTTCTGAGGCGAAGAAAGAGAGGCCGTGAATACTATTGGTCAGTTCAATGAATGAGTCATGCAGGGGTGAGTGTGTTGTCAGGAGGTTGCCTATGTAAGGTTAAATAATCAATAACACACCGGTGGATTAGCCTGGTCCACAAAGTCTTCCACAGACATTCTGTCGTCATGCCCAACCAAATTCTATTATTCAGTTTAATTACATTAGCCGGATGACCAAGTTTGAGACCAGGAAAATGATGTTTACGATATATATTAGGTGAAGCATGAGAACGTTTATTTAGTCACTGTTGAAAAATGAATGAAAATATTTTATTATTTACTTTAATCTTCCGATATTCTTGCGTTTCTTCTTTTCATACAACTTTTAACTTTTTTTTTTTTTTTTGTTTGGTTTATGTTCAGGGCTATACGATGTCTGTTTCCTAAAACAGCAAAACAAACACCCAAAACAAACAGTAAAAGAACAAAGAAAATCTACTGAGCATTTAATTGTAGGACCTAACTGTCATAGAGGTAAAGATAAAGAGATGTAACTGGCGTCGATAAGAGAAACACAATGTTTGTTTGTCCACCTTTTTTTTTTTTTTTGGATAAATCTTGAAGTCGGAATGGACAGAATTCAAATTTAATGAACTGAAAAATTAAATAAATAAACAAATAAAAAGAACATGCAGATGGTAGAATAACCAAACTTTGATAATGTTCAAACATTGAACTTTTGAAAAGGCGAAAGCCGAAAATTTTGTGTATTTTATGTCTTCTCTTTAGTTTGCTTTGTATTGTTTGGGTTTTATTTCTCACGCGGGGTTTTGCAACATACAACCTTTTCTTTTTGCCCAATTTTGACTTTGCTTATAGCCCTGCTGCGACCCCACAGTTTTTCTGTGGTTTTTATAATATTTCATTGAACTTTTGAGGATATACCAGATTACGACCACCCCACCACTTCCATTTTTCGTGCTTCACACGGTCGTTGTTCAATCTGACTTGTCTCGAAAACTCCATATCTTGTTATAGTTTCTAGATTTGAGGTCTTTATTTTAGGAGGTTCGCTGCCCTTGGCATTTACACCTCACTTTACTTGTTTTATTATTTCTTGTTCTGGCGGGGGGGGGGGGGGGTGAGATGATATGGATAAATTTTAATCTATTAATTTCAATTTTGCCCGGGCAGCGGCCTTTCGGCCTGCTCTTTACGATTTCCAACTGCCAAGGTATCTTTAACGTGCGCAACGTGCACACGGGCCCTCCGAATTTTTTCGTCCTTATCCGAGAAGACTAGGTACTCGATCCTACCCCCCAATAGGACCAGGGACTTGAAAATATGAGAAAAATCCAATTTCCAAGAACTACTCGATCCTACCCTCCAATAGGACCAGGGACTTGAAAATATGAGAAAAATCCACTTTCCAACATGCCTGCACTGCCCGGGTTTAGAACCCGGGACCCTTGGCTTGAGAGGCGAGCACCTTGCCTCTAGACCACCTTGTCCCCTGTTATAGTTTCTATTATGTTATATATTTATATATATACAGGGAAACCTGTCTTGGGATTGACTAGGTAACCAAGTGTGTCTCAGGATTACAATTACGTCAGTTGTCACATTAAGGTCTATTGAAAAGTCTTGGTTGTTAGAGACAATATTAGTTGAATTGTGAGAATCCATCCTTTGTTTTCTTGTCCACTTGACCCAGGTGTGCATCAGCCGACCTTTGATTGGCCGACTAATTCAATGGCTGCGTCACGACACTGAGTTTAATTGAAATTCGGCACCAAGCCGTCGTTTTTTATTGAAACTAAATTTCACGACGTCATCATCTAGCTGATTGGCCAATCAAAATCGGCGGATGCTCGCCCAAGCGTCTCCTTCTCCTTTGGCTGAGGCGGACAACAATAGATTTTACCTGGACAAGGCGTCAATATGTCTAATCCACCATTGTAACTTGTTATTGTTTACATAATGGCACGTGGCCACACAAACACGACACACGCAATAACAATAACAAGACCATCTGGGACTTGCATGACTTATTCACTGAACTGTCAGCTGACCAAATGGACTGACTGTTTGGGTGAATTCATTACAGCTTTCTCACGTTACAGAACAATGAATAGACCAATCAATGTCTCATTTCTTTGTGTTTGTTTCCAGCATCATCACAAACCAGATCTGTCACATAATACTGGCCCATATCTATGTTGATAACATAATGGCCACATTTTGGTACGATAAAATAGGCTGGAACAGGAAGAGATGCAAATGCCTAAAGCGGTGATCCTCCGAAAAACAAAGATGATAGTAATAGTAATATAATACTGATGATAATGATAATAATACTACTACAGCCACATATACAGACAACACAAAATATGGATACCATGAGGTGGAGCCAACGCGTTTAACAATGAAAAAGTTACATCTCTCTCTCTCTGCATAAGAGATCTACCGGCCTGTGTAGGATTGCATTAACCGACACATAATAATTTTGTATCGAGACGGTTATAGAGTGTTTGTGTTAGATATTGAGAGTTTCATGATGACTTATTTCATCAAAATCTACCTTCTTTTTTTTTCACGAAAAGTTTCATGTGTCATGGACTGGAAGAAGAAAAAATAGCGTTGATAAGCGTAGAAGGAAATTGTGTGTATAAATGAATCCTTTTTTTTTTTTTTCACTTTTTTTTTCCGGGGTGGGTCCAAGTCATGAGCCTTCCTACCAAAGCAAAAATGGTGGAAGAAGAAGAAGACTGGAATGAACAATAATAATAGTTCGTCCATCAGGTATGATGATGACCTTAACAACACCAGAGGAATAAAGAACAGAAATTGTTGAGAATTTCAACACATGGACAATAAAGAGAACTAAAGGACACAGAGGACAGAATGGAAAGACTGTTCTTTCATGACTTATGGCTTCTCATGTGACTGATAAGTCCTATTTTTGCCCTACAGACCCTTCCGCATAAATGACAAGAGTGCTCCGTTGGTTCAGTACCACTGGGCCTTTTCTTGCGCCGTTCTCTTTTTTTGATAGCCTGCTGGACTCTGTCAGCTTCCCATGCTTTGCTGCCTCTGGTAAGGGCCGCCCTCCAATTTGCACGATCAAGCGAGAGCTTTTCCCACTCACTCACATCAATGGCAAAGGCCTTCAGTGATTGCTTGAGAGTGTCTTTGTAACGTCTCTTTGGGGCCCCAACATTCCTCGTTCCATTGGAGAGCTCAGAGAAGAAGATTTGCTTAGGGAGTCTGGAGTCGGGCATTCTGACAACATGTCCTGCCCAACGTAGCTGAATTTTTTTCAGGTGGCAGAAGATGCTCAATTCCTTGGCACGATTGAGGACCTCAGTGTCTGGAATTTTATCCTGCCATTTGATCCTTAGGATCTTTCTAAGGCAGGCCAGATGAAAGTGATTTAGCTTTCTGGCATGCGATTGGTACACTGTCCAGGTTTCAGCCCCATAGAGTAGGGTGGGAAGGACCACAGCATTGTACACTTTCAGCTTAGTGTCTGTGCGAATGCCGGCAACATCCCATACTCTCTTTCGAAGCCTGCCAAATGCAGAGCTGGCTTTGCTGATTCTTGAGAGAATTTCAGTATCAACACGAGCCGCGGAAGACAGTGTACTGCCAAGATAGGTGAAGTTCTCCGACACCTTCAGAAGACTGTCATGGACTTTGATATTTGGGGTCACAGGATACTTGTCGTCTGGAGTAGGCTGATGGAGCACTTCCGTCTTCTTTGTGCTTATTGTGAGGCCAAAGTTGTCACAGGCACTAGAGAACTTATCAACACAGTTTTGCATGCTATCCTCATCGTGTGCCAGAAGTGCACAATCATCAGCAAATAGTAGGTCACAGACTTGAGTACTTTTGGTTTTGGTTTTTGCCTGAAGTCTCCTGAGGTTGAATAGACTGCCATCAGTTCGGTACTTGATGCTTACCCCTTGAGGAGGAGAGCTAAAGGCTTCTTGTAGCATTGCAGAGAACATGATGCTGAACAGAGTTGGGGCTAAGACACAACCCTGTTTTACCCCATTTGTGACAGCAAAGGGCTCTGAAACACTGCCGTTGCTTTTGACTGCAGCTTGCATGCCATCATGAAACTGGCGCACTATTGTGATGAATTCGGGTGGACACCCAAACTTCGCCAAGATTTTCCAGAGGCCTTCACGACACACTGTGTCAAATGCTTTTGTGAGGTCAACAAATGTGATATACAGCGCTTTATTTTGTTCCATGCATTTTTCCTGAATCTGTCTGGCAGCAAAAATCATATCCGCCGTTCCCCTCTCTTTACGAAAGTAACATTGGCTCTCGGGAAGCAAGCCATTTGACGAGAGGTGATCAAGAAGGCGATTCAGAAGCATTCTTGCCAATATTTTGCCAGCAATTGAAAGTAGAGAGATTCCCCGATGGTTGTCACAGACTTGGCTGTCCCCTTTGTTTTTGTACAGATGGATGATTGAAGCATCTTTGAAGTCCTGTGGCAGCTTCCCTGCTTTCAACATATGATTGAACAACTCGGTCAACCTTTTAATAAGCTTTTCTCCACCGAAGGCATACACCTCAGCAGGAATTGAATCCACGCCTGGTGATTTGTTAAAGGACATCTGATTTGTGGCAGTTCGGGTCTCATTTGCTGTGAATGGCTTGGCAAGAGCTGCATTAATAGGAGTCTGAGGGAGGCGGTCAATGGACTCAGTATTTATATTTGATGGCCGATTTAGCACACCTCCGAAATGTTCTGCCCAACGCTGAATTATGGCATTCAATTCAACAATGCGTGTTGAACCATCTGAGGCAAGAAGTGGCGTAGTGCCAGAGCGGGATGGTCCAAACACAGCTCGGAGGCTCTCAAAGAACTTTCTAGTGTTGTTTGTGTCGGCATATTTCTGAGTTTCTCTTACTCGCTCTTCAAGCCAGTCATTTTTCATTTTCCTCAGCTTCTTCTGGAGTACACCCTTACATGCACGCAGTGCATCAGCTTTTGCTGTGGAAGAGGGGTCACTGCAGTGAGCTTGGATGAGACTATTTTTTTCTTTGATGAGCACTTTGATTTCATTATCATTATCATTGAACCAGTCCTGGTGCTTGCGGACAGGAAAACCAACTGTGCTGCTGGCGCAAGAGTGTACAGTCGTATTTAGGTCAGTCCAGCTCTGTTCAATGTTCTCAGGGTCAAAAGTCACGCAATCCAATTTTGAGGAGAGTTCTGATGAGAGCTCGCTCTGTTTCTCAGCTGAGCAGAGTTTTGAAACATTTAGGCGTTTAGGTGGCGCTTTCCCTTGAGGGCGTCTATTGCGCCTCAATGTTAGTCTGAGCTTGCAAACAATGAGTCTGTGGTCAGTTCCACACTCGGCACCACACATCGCCTTTGTTACAAGGACATCCTTTCTGTCAGTCTTCCTCACAATGACATAGTCTATGAGATGCCAATGCTTTGAGCGGGGATGCATCCATGACGTTCTGTTTCTCACGGGGAGACTAAAATTTGTGTTGGTAATGAACAGGCCAAATTCAGCGCACAAAGTAAGTAAGCGCAACCCATTGTTATTGCATGAACCAACTCCATGAGGGCCCAAAACATTTGGCCACGCTGAGATTTCGGAGCCAACCCTAGCATTGAAGTCCCCCAAGAGAATCAGCTTATCAGCTGCCGGGACAGAGCATATGACAGATTCTAGATCAGAATAGAACTTGTCTTTGGCTTCATCTGGGTTTGTCATGGTGGGCGCATATGCGCTAATGAGGGTGGCTGACTGGCTTTTCCCAACTGGGATCCTGAGTGTCATTAGCCTGTCATTTATTTCAATTGGCATGGACTGCAAGTTTCTGACAAGGTCATTTTTAATTGCAAACCCAACACCATGCTGTCTCGGTTCGGCTGCACCCTTGCCTTTCCAGAAGAAGGTGTATCCACCACTGAGCTCTTTGAGTTGGCCACTATCAGGGAGTCTGGTCTCACTGAGTGCCACTATGTCCAGGTTGTACCTGCTGAGCTCAATGGCAATAAGTGCAGTGCGTCTTTCCGGGTTGTTTGAGTTGTCCTGTAGTGTGCGTATATTCCAGGCTCCTAGCCTGAGTAAGCTGAATTTCTTTTTGTTTCGACCGCAAAAAGGGATCCCCACTGGTCGCGGTATACCAGTCAGGGTGATGTGAAGTGGGCTTTCTTTAGGGCACCTTTTCTAGCCCCTTCCTCAGTTGAGGTGAGCAGTGCTATCCTTAAATAAGGCTGCTCAGCTACTGTGGGTGCTGCCTCCCCACGCCTCCACTTCAATCGACGATGAAGCGACCATAGCCCACAGCCACCAACGTGTAGGTCTGTGCTAACAGCTTCCAGTCTATCCAAACCTGCTGCCACCGCACTCGCCCATCGCCGTTGGAATTTTGAGAGGAAAGAAGACGAGACAAAGATGAAAGAAGACGAGGTGAGTGTTAAGACTGGCGCAAAGAATTTGTTTTTAGTGAGAAAGAGCTGCGCAAACATCAGACTCACTCTCTCGCCTGGACACAACTTATCCAAGTGGCAAGACAGGGTCAAGACGACTGGAAATGTATCCAGGTGCAGGAGGATGCCAGAGGGACAGTCATATTGCCTGACCGGCTGCCTGTAGGCTACTCCACAGCCTCGCAGTCCCAACTGACTAGGGTGAAAGACCCAAACCAAAGAACACCAATACTGGTGGATGCTCTGTGTCACGATATCCAGGCCAGAGTGACGGTATATTGCCATCTGCCCTATCAATCAACCACTGGCCTGCTGCCGCCAGCTTCGAAGCTGCGTCCGGGAAGTTTGCTCAATTCTTCGTCTGTGATTTAGGCAAACAAGCCTATGACCACACCGCTACCGGGGGCCAATATGAAGGACTCAAGTACTGAGGGTCACATTGTGCCCTAGCATGTGGCCGTTGGGTTAGATGAAACCTCCTCCGCCCTGGCCGTTTGCACCGACAGGTGCACGCCCACTGATACCATGCTAGCGTACCAGTTCATGAAACAGGTTGTACTGGATTACATGTTACCAGTAGCAGATTTTTCTGACCTGACCTTGAACAATAATAAATATTATACAAATGACATTTAATTTTTTAGTGCAAAAGGTTTGAAATCTTAGTTGTAGGAGGATCACTGCTGTTCGCATCTACATCTCGCTTTTCTTGTATTTATTTCTCCTTTCTTTTGTTGCCTGTCCCTAATTTACACGTTTCTCACAGTTCAACTAATATTGTCTAAAACTACTATCATTTTTCATCTGTTCTGAATTTGACAACTGGAGTAACTGTAAAGACAAGGTATAATGTGTCTTGGGTCAATCCATCCTTTATTTCTGTGTCCACTTGACCCAGCCGTGCACAGCCGATTTTGATTGGCCGTCAAGTTCAATGGAGGCGTCACGACACTGAGTTTAATTGAAATCCGGCACCAACCTGTAATTTCTTATCGAAACTAAATTTCATGACGTCATCATCTAGCTGATTGACCTATCAAAATCAGTTAATGAGCGCCCAAGCGTCTCCTCCTCCTTTGTCTGAGGCGGACAACAATAGATTTTGCCTGGACAAGGCGTCAATATGTGTAATCCACCATTGCAATTTGTTATTGTTTACGTTATGGCACGTGGCCACACAAACATGACACACGCCACAACAATGACAAGATCATCTGGGATTTGCATGACTCATTCACTGAACTGTCAACTGACCAAATGGACTGGTGTTCAGGGATCAGTTTTCTCACGTCACCGAACTGTCACACAGTCAAGATGTCGTGTCTTATTGTCAGTTCCAGCACCATCACATACCAGAACAATCACAAAATACGTCCATGTCCATAAAATATATTTTAATACATGTACACACATAGAGCAGACAGAGATGCAAATGCCTGGGGCAGCTCTCTTTCTAAAACAAAGATCTTCGACTAATATAAAATGAAAAATATTTAGATTGATTAGGAAACACACACACACGAAACCGCGATTTTCTTCCCACCCACACCAGTTTTCGAATTAATGGAAGACGCAGGACATTGAAATGAATAATAATTACTATACAATTATGATCTTTTTAATGTAAAGTTTCTCACGACAAATATATTTATTGTATTCCAGAGCCTTTCTTTTCTCACACCAGTGTCATTTTTTCATCTGTCCTAAGTATGACAACTCACGTAATTGTAAACCTGAGACACAGTGAATTATCTGGTCAATTTTTTTATTTTTTATTCATCATTTGTTTCCTTGTCATTTAATTAGGCGTGCACCGGCCGATTCTGATTAGCCCTATAATTGGAAGGTGATGTCACGACATTGAGTGTCATTGAATCCGGCGCTAAACGGTATTTTCTTATGGAAAAAAAAAAATCATGACGTCATGATGCAGCTGATTGGCCAATCAAAATCGGCTGGTGGACGCCTCAGCCTAAAGCCCGGCGCCTCCTCCTCCTTTGTCTGAGGCGACAACAATAGATTTTGTTTGGGCAAGGCGTCAGTATGTCTCCGGAAGGGTTTATCCAACCAGTGTAATTTGATTTGTTTACATAATCGCACGTGGCCACACAAAAAGTGACACACGCCTTAACAATGAGAGGACCATCTGGGACTTGCGTGACTGTGAACTCACCAAAATGGACATGTCTTAACTTTCTCAAGACATTAAACAATAGACAGACCAATCAAATATCGCATGTCAACGCCATCACATACCAGATCTGTCACACGACATGACGTTATTTGGTCCATATCTACATAATGACGACATTTTAGTACTTTAAATACGCACAATCAGCCATCCGCCGAAAAATAAAGATAATAATAATAATAATACACATAGACTATATTAAATTTTATACATAGCCCATTGTCTCCACAAAGTGGACCAAAAAAGTTTTACAAAATGAAATAGAAAAATAAACGAATCAACAGGCTGTATAAACAAAATCTATTTTATCATATTGTTATAAGTGTTAAAGGATCACGGAGTGAAAAATAGAAGTTGTTCATCGCAACATGAATTTAACTTATACTACTAGCTGAGTTACCCAGAAGTCAATATAAGTACGCAGAAGCTCGGGGGGGGGGGGGGGAGGCAGAGCACTAAGATAACAGTTTAAGAGAAAATAAGTATTAAAATTATTACTAGGCACTACAACCTTGGTCCGCCTAATACTTATTTTCTCTTAAACTGGGTTACCCAGCCCTGCCCAGGAGAAATAGTTTTATTACTTTCAGTGGTAGGTGGTTATCTGCTTCACATTGCCTGTTGCTTTAGGTTATTTGTTGTTGTTGTTGTTGTTGTTGTTGTTGTTTGTGTAAGAAATGTCATTCTGCACTCCCTTTTGGGGGTTTATGCCCGGCGCACTCCATCATAAATATCCTCATGAAATGGCAATAATTTGTTCACGAGACAATGTGTTTGATAGTGAACACATCGCAAGAAGTGATAACGTCATGTGTTCATGGAAAAGAATGGATTGCGGGAAAAATCAGTGACTCAATGCAAACTCAAAAAAAAATTAAAAAAATGCTTCCCCACTATTTCAAATCTCCAAGTCTAAAAAAGAAATGACAATAGCCATTAGTCCAAATTGTTTTTAATTTTTGTGCAAAATTTCAGCAACATACTTTCCCAAATAAAGTCTGTACAGGCTGGCGAAAGTTTTTAAATTTTTTTATTATACTAGACTGAAGAATTATAATGTAATTCAATTTAATTTGATTTAATTAAATTTAATATAATTTAACTGAATTTAATCTAAGGTTATTTTATCTTGTTCTATTTTATTTTATTTTATTTATTTTGTTTTATTTTATGCATTGTCATCATGACATTCTGTTTGTTTTCCATTGCTTTAAGACTTGACCTAGACCAAAAGGGGTACGGAAGACTCAGCCGGTTTTTCACCTGTTATGCAACGCATTGCGCAATAAGCCGCCGACCCCTGTTGGAAAACTGAGCCGGTTTTTTGTTGTAGATATCGACTATGTTGTTTTCGAACTTTAGATCGATTAGCCTGACGTACCAATCCTAAAGCACTGGACTGTATAAACATGATAGATCTTTGGATAGACTCAGTATGCTAACACACAACAGGAACAGTCACAAACTGTCTGTGCGCGCCCGCCTAACACAACTCAATAGGCTAGCCATGCTTTCCGCCTGTTGAGGCCCCTTTTAATATTTTTAAACAATTTTTATCATGGTTTTAACAGCTCTCAATATAAACATTATCCTGCTCAAAATCCGACTTCCACCTCCCCGTGGTGAGCAGGGGGCAACACGTATCAAGACCGTTTCAATCAGCTGTTATAATTACATGCATTTAATTCTTACAAAATTCACCAGAAAAAAAAGCAAAGAAACAGTCTCAATAAGTGGCGAAAGGAAGAGGTTGACTTGTCGTTAGAAAAATTAAGTATCGATATGCCAAAAACCGGCTCAGTCTTCCAACAGCTTTTACAAGCTACCTTTGAAGTTTTGAACAATAGGATTAAAAATCCGGCTCAGTTTTCCGGTACCCGACCAAAAAGCTTGAAAGAGTCAGTTGATACACCCTTCAACCATTGAACGATCGGGCTAGAGCAAAACTACTTCACGAGTCATTTTTGGAAGAGATTTAATTAATAAGAGGAAAATGCCTGGCATGTTTAATAACAGGGTTTATAACTGCACTGTCATGTCCTCGTGACTGTCCAAACCCGCAAATCATTTGTTACATGCATATATTGTTTCTGAGATGTTCAAACCGTACATTAAACGAGCATTCCAAAACACAGCATAACAGAGCTAAAAATGGTTAAATTTCGTAATGGGGGACAGTAACCATTAGGGTCTTTTATCCCGAGGACAAAAATTTAAGTTTAATTATATGATGTAACCAAGGACTACCATATAACATATTTACAATAACTAGATGTACATTCATTGTATTTAGCCAGGTGTTAATCAACAATAATATCATCTCCTGCATGCGAAAAGCGTACACTTGGGTAAGGTTGCTGCGGAGCGTGTGTGTACGCTTCACATGCTGTTGTCACAGGACAAACTTAAAGAGCCGAATAGAGAAAATAGTAAATAAAAAGCAAAATGCGTTTGGTTTATTTATTTCTTTCTTTTTTTTTTTCAGCAACTTAAGTTGTTACACTATATAAAAATCATGTCTCTAATAAAACGGGCAAATAGTTCATGCAAAATGCTTTTTTAAGTTTTCAAACAGTAAGGCTTTATCAGGGACATTCAATATTTTAAAGATAATAAGCTTGTACAAAGAGAGGGGCTGCCTCCAAATCGTCAAAATCAAGCTCATGAGCTTTATGAAAACCCTTAAAAGGGACTAAAGGTGAGAGGAGGGTAATTCCCTGCACTTGAACCATGCAAACTTTCATAGACTTCATACATTAGGCTGGTCGTTTTTGCTAGACGTAATATTATAAACAACTTGCAGAAATCAACGTCCAGCAGGAGCCGTCTGAGATGGAAGTACCTCACATTATTCTATTCACATTTAAAGTGGCAGAATATTTAATGAGATTATTATACTCTGTGGCAGATCTGCTATGAAACCAATGAAGCTTATAGTTTCAGGGCCCCTAATCCCGGAGGTCCCTGAAGAACCTTTTTGTTCATGAGTGAATTTTGGATGTTGTCCTATAGTCTATAGTTGCTGGTCGCAAAGAGGCCCCATAACAGTTCATGCTTCAGGGTCCTAAAAATGTAAGTTCACCACTGGATACATCATAATAGAATTATGACAATACAGCTGTAGTGGAAATTTACACTGTTACAAGTTCTACCTGTGTATTTCAAAATTAGAAAAAAAATTGCTATACTCCGTTGTTTGTATTTTTGACAATGTTGTCTCGGCATCTGGATAAACCTGAGATATTTACAAAATGGAATGAAAATATTTTTTCTTTTTTTTAAAACCTGGAAATAAAATATTTGATAAAGAATTTCACTATTCTCAGAGTGCGCCCAGTGATATTTAGATTGGTCCTGAAGCAATATTCTGTTTTGTTGTTGTCATTTTTGTAATTATTTCACTTACCTGTAAACACCGAAAAAACCAAACCAAAGTCAAAAGTGTGTCAATAAACTGAATGAACAAATGAGAAATTTAGATGAGGTCCCACACAAAAGCACATGCCATGACACTGGGCACTTCTCTGATCTCTTCTCCTTTTTCTCGCTCGTTGCTCCATTTTTTTTTTTTATTGAGCACATCAGACTTATCAATAAACTGAAGATCTAAGACCGATGTAGGCCCGCTGCTTAGGAAATCCCGCCGCCGTTAGTTTGATATAGGAAATCCGCCCATCCTGTAAACCAAGCAACCTTACGGAAATCCCATACCAATCTGTATCAGATTGACGTGAAGATACTAAATCAGTTTCATTACTGATCTGAACGTTTGTCTATTCCATCTCAGACAGGATTACTTATGTCTAATTGATTAATTTACTACTCTGTTGATTTCTGTATCAACATGGTTATTGTCCAGCTGAATGTAAAGTCTATTCTTGGGTAAGCACCACCTAATGAGAATTAATTGGCTAAATTACTTTCTTTTATTAATATTACTAGCTCGTCCACTGACTCAAGGAACACACAGATGTGCTTTTTAAAGTTGTGTTTCTATCACCATCGTAGAAATTGAAGCTCAGAGCAAAAAATTTCCTGTCATACTTTTTTAATTCTACTCGAAGAACACGCGTCTTTTTTTTTTTCCGCCACAAAATGTCGGAACACTTTCTTCTTATCAATACTCAAAAACTCTCAGGTCAAAACTGCTAAGGTCTTGTGGTCTCAGCGAGGGCTTGATAGTTTCGTCTTTGTAATCCCTCCGATTTTAAGAAAAAAAAATGTCGTTGTTTATATTTATAATATATCTTCTTTGTAAGATAGAAACAACAAACCAAAATTATGGACATAATATGGTGTCTCTCCAGTGCTTCATGCTCATGTCTTTTCTGTAGCCTGTTTTGAGTAATCCTGATGTTTTGGACATTAACTTAACTTTGTCCACAGCACTTTGTTATTGCACCAATGAAAAACCAATTAAGCCTTAGCTGGAGTGTTATTTTATCATTACAACCTCACGAGTCCACCTACGAACAAAATCTCAGCTCTTGTTTTGATTAAAAATTCCGATCGGATTGCTTTATGCCGCAGTCTCACCAAGAAAACTCGTGTGCGAACGTGTCAAATTAAGTCGTGTACGTACGTGTCCACACGCACATGAGCAAAATTCGCACAAGAGCTGACACGTTCGTGCACGAGCCCACGCGTGCCCACACGACTCGCACACGAATAACCTTCGCCCCCTCCCGCCAGGACTGATTTGAGGCCCAAATTCACAATTCGCACACGAGTTGTGCTATACTCGCACGAATTGTGGAGGAGGAGGACAAGTATAAAAGCGGGAGCCAAGCGAAATAACACAAGCAGGCCCTATATATAGGGTAGTCTCACTGTACTCGTGCGCGAGTCGACACGAACGTGTGGGCTTGTGTCAACACGCACGAGTAGGCTGCCACGTACGCGTGAGCTCGTGTGCGAATTTTTCACATTCCTGAGTGAATGCCGCGCATCAGTTTGGTGCGTGCTGACACGAACCCAGGCGAACGCCTCCGCTCGCATGTCAAGAAATCGCACACGACTTGCCGAAAAAATAAGGCTGGAGCTATTTTCCTGCAGCTAGGCACGAGTTTGACACGAGTTGGTGTGTGAGGGCCAAAAACACGTGTCAAAACACGCCTCAGCACGCAAGAGCTTCATAATTATCAAAATCGCATGCGAGTTTTCTTGGTGAGACTGCGGCATTAGGGGCGAGTGTCGTCACAACAGCTAAGTGCAAGTGTACTTTGGAATGTTTTTAAAATTTTTTTATCATCGTTTTCAAAACTCAATGCCATTTTGACTTCAATGGCCCGGGGAGGGTGGAGGTGGGGGTCATTATTTGTATATTTGTATATATACCTGCAGTTGTTAGCTAATTTCACCTTTCTGCTGTTCATTTTATGCCAAGCAAGACAATAAATTGTATTGCAACGCCTGGCTGATCTGAGTTCTTCACATGGTTATATTGGTACTGCGACTGAGAGATAGATAGATAGATAGATAGATAGATAGACGGACAGACAGACAAACAAACAGATAGACAGACAGACGAACAAACTGATAGACAGACAGAGAGATAGAGAGGCAGACAGATAGATAAATAGATAAATAGATAGACAGACAAACAGACAAGCAGACAAAAGATAGATAGATAGATAGATAGATAGATAGATAGATAGATAGATAGATAGACGGACAGACAGACAAACAAACAGATAGACAGACAGACGAACAAACTGATAGATAGACAGAGAGATAGAGAGGCAGATAGATAGATGGATAGATAGATAGATAGTTAGATAGATAGATAGATAGATAGATAGATAGATAGATAGATAGATAGATAGATAGATAGATAGATAGATAGATAGATAGATAGATAGATAGATAGATAGATAGATAGATAGATAGACAGGTATTGCATTGTACAGTAAGCAATTTTTTGCTTCATGTATTACCAGCGAAGCTCTGTCAAAAAAAAAAAGAAATGTTTAAGGGAGTGCCTTTGCTGAAGTACATGTGTTCTCAGGCTGAATATCAAATAAAGGACGGGTAATTTTTCTTATCTTTTGAACATGTTTTGCAAAGCCGTACGTTGCCTGGGACTGAGAAGAAAAACTGAATAATTATGCATCAACTTTCAATGATACGACGAAGAGTATTGGTGGTGTAAATTGATATCTTCGGGTATTTTAGTATTTTAAAGATCACAAAATACTGAAATTCAGTACTGTCGAGTCAAACATCACGGAGACTACAAAGTTGTTAAATGAATGGTATCAACAAGTCCAAGACAGACAGACAGACAGACAGACAGACAGACAGACAGACAGACAGGCAGACAGACAGACAGACAGACAGACAGACAGACAGACAGACAGACAGACAGGTAGGTAGATAGATAGATAGATAGATAGATAGATAGATAGATAGATAGATAGATAGATAGATAGATAGATAGATAGATAGATAGATAGATAGATAGATAGATAGATAGATAGATAGATTGGATTAGAGTTTAAAGCCGTGCCTAGATTGAGTGTTTAAGATTGCTGTACCAGAAGAATGGGTAAAATTAATATTATGGAAAATTAAGAAAATGAGCTTGTAAAAGATGGTAATTGGTTTCTGTCATCATGACTGCACGGCAGCTACAGTTGTGCCCTGTGATCTTTTATTGTTGCACTTCCTTCAAATCATTGTGTGCATGCTTGTTGTAGTTAACGGAATCATAGCCCAATTTATTTTATTGCATGTGTTGAAAGGAGAGAAGGAAGATGGAGACAGCCAGACGGACAAAACAGATGAATAGCTAACTAACTAGATAGATAGATAGATAGATAGATAGATAGATAGATAGATAGATAGATAGATAGATAGATAGATAGATAGATAGATAGATAGATAGATAGATAGATAGATAGATAGATAGATAGATAGATAGATAGATAGATAGATAGATAGATAGATAGATAGATAGATAGATAGATAGATAGATAGATATTTTACTAGCTGTCAACCGAATAGACAAAGGTTAGTCATAGTTAATGTATTTATTTCTTCTGCGAGGCCTCATATTTTCTTCATCGGCTATCGTTTTTAACCTGGTTATTTCGAAATCAACTGAAGAATGGATAAGCTCAAGTCTGGAAGGAGGAAATACAGATGCTAAGAAACGATTCACGGCCATAATGTCATTTTTATGGTAGATGGTTCCAATGGCGTCAAACAATAGAATACTGTCTTCCTTTACAGCATGACAATTCTATGTGAGCACTTGTTCTGGTTAAGGATGAAATCCTAATTTGGGGAGGGGGCGGGAACATCTTCGTGTATCGTTATGCTGCATGGCAGTTAATTAATTTCAAAGGTACACTGAAAGTGCCATGTCTCCAAAATACAACATTTTCCTGATCTAAATGACCCAGACGGTCAACGACCACACTTTTTAAATCCCTGAAGGAAATATTATGTATTTATATACAGTATTTATACTGTACCGCACTGCTGATTTGCATTTTCTTTAATAAGCCAAGTTATTTTAGTTGTGCAGGATACACGATAATGCATTATGTAAATTTCTGCTTTGTTTGTCACGGGCGAGATTGTTGTTGTCAAAAGATGTTCAAGCTATGCTTTTCTTTTTCAAGTACAGTTTTTTTCACGGCATTAAGCGATTTCTTTCTTGGCATGACATTTATCTTCTCAAGCAGAACAAACAAATAAAAGGAGAAAGATTTTTTAATCTTGTTTTGAAAAGCCCTATTGTAAGTTATTGGGCTGACGAGAGGGATTGAATAATATATATAACAAATTTTGCTGTCAAGACGATGCATTCTGGTGTTGTGAAGTGTTCTAAGGCTTTTGAGCATACAGATATGAAAATCTGACATTTGTGCTTTATGATTAAGGAAGTCTGGACTATTGGAGATAACGTAGTATTTGAGTGACTGACTTAAACATGTCCAAGGACCTGAACGTAAGTAGATTGGTTGGTTGGTTAATTTTTTAATTAGTTGGTAGGTTCTTTAATTTGTTGGTAGCTAAGTTGATGGTTGGTTGCTTGGTTGGTTGATTGCTTGGCTGGCTGGTTGGTTGCTTAGCTGGGTTGACTGATTGGTTGGTTGTTTTATTGATGAAATAGTAAATTTATTCGGGTGGTTGTTTCGTTACCTACTTGTCTGATATTGCCTGTTGGTTTGGATATGGACTGGCCAAAAGATGGTTGGTGGTGATCTTAATTAAGTTATTTACTCCTTGCATCACACTCTGCAGTCTGTAGTTTTAGCTCATTTGGAAACTGGCATGGGTCACATTTACAAATGAGAGATTTCGTATTTATTCCGCCAATTATGGTATTGTTTTTCTGATGTTTTCTGGTTATATTTTCTAATTTCTTCCTCGGTTTTGTGTTATTTTATTGCCTACACCAAGTCCACACTTGTTTTTGTTCTCGAATTACTTTTTGTACTAGAGTGACTATTATAAACTCGTACCACCAGGATGAATCCGCCAAGACTGGCATCGCTGTTGAGAAAGAGAAAGTTGAACTCAAAAGAACATTAGGACTGGTGGGAGCTTCGTCAATTGTAATTGGCATGATCATTGGTAAGTTGTCAGACTGTTTTGTGTAAAAAAAAAAAAAGAACAAACTGGGACTTACCAGGTTGGAATTTCATACCTTAAATATTATTGAGTTTGAACTCAGCCGTGGGTATGAAACGATTACAAACGTTTTTTGTTTTTTTTTCAGGCTTGTTGCACATATGTAGGCCTACGGTTCATAAGATGGAAATTGTAGTCTTTTTGGATAGGAAATTTAGGTCCGCAGATTCCATTAGGCAAGTCGAACATCTATGTATAGATAAGATAAGATAAGAAAAAAATCACTTTATTATCACATGACAGAAATTCTCTTTCTCAGAGCGTTTAACAGCACATACATGGCACACACAGTCTCACACATCTTTACTGAAATTTACATCACAACTCAATAAACTCAATAACAGGCATACATGAACTGACATGACAAGGAACCTTAGTGAAATATGCCAACACATATAGCTAAAGTGTCTTGTTGAGACCAATTGCGAAGGGCAAAAATGACCTTTTGTATCTTCCCTGTTTGCTTTCATGTGTATTATTCTGTTGCCCTTGCGTGATCTAGAAAGTTGATGAAACAGGGGATGGTGGCTGTCATTTAAGATGGACATGAATTTCTTTACACAAGCAGTTGAGTACAAATGGTCAAAACTGGAAAACGGGCAGAAATAGAGGAAATATGCAGAAGCTGTCTTAACCAGGCCGCTGTGACCAGGTCAAAACCCACCCCTGTCTGCCTTATCTCAGGTCTCAAGTATTCCAACTCAATAAAATTAATTACATACGTAACTGTTTTCGCACGAATGTATTTTGCATAGCATGCAATTATCTTGCCAAGCAAATGTGTTTTATCTTACTGGCGAAAAAATACTTCTGACGGCTAAGAACATATTAAATTTTTCGTTGTTTTCGCCCATGACGACCTAATGAGGACATAAGTATTGATATGCAATGCCGTGTCACGTACATTACATTGCCATGTAAATTTGAAAACATCATTTTTTGTTCTCTAAGCGAATTAAGGTCAGTCAAAAAGCATAAAGGGAGCTGAAAAGAAAAATCTGTGAAAAGTTAGAGGACAAAGTAGGCTATTCGGTTATCCAGCAATGGAAAACAAGATGAACTTTTCTTATTATTATGAGCGCGTATATAAAATACATGTATAATGTTATAGATATTTTCCCTTGGAAAACAACAACTATTGACAGATTAATGCCAACAAGCTTCTAGCTTTCAGAAATGTCTGTCAAATCAGATAAAAAACAACAAATTCTGTTTACCATTGGCAGATCGAAATCTGGATTTTGACTGAAATATAAAGAAAGATATCTGCATACATGAAAAGAGTTTATGCTATACTTCGGGAGCGTCTTTCTTTAAGTTTATATTCTTGTCTTCTTCCTAAGGTTCTGGAATTTTCATCTCGCCCAAAGGTGTTTTGAGAAATACTGGCTCTGTTGGTCTGTGCCTGTTAGTGTGGGCTTTGGCTGGCATTGTGGAACTGGGCAGTAAGTTGATGGATGGGGGGATGGGAGGAGGGATGAATGGGTATTGGATGGATGGATAGATGATGGATGAATAATGGATGGATGAATGAATGGATGGATGAATGAATGGATGGAGGAATAATGGATGGATGAATGAATGGATGGATGAATGAATGGATGGATGAATAATGGATGGATGAATGAATGGATGGATGAATGAATGGATGGATGAATAATGGATGGATGAATGAATGGATGGATAGATGATGGATGAATAATGGATGGATGAATGAATGGATGGATAGATGATGGATGAATAAAGGATGGATGAATGAATGGATGGATGAATGAATGGATGGATGAATGAATGGATGGATGAATGAATGGATGGATAGATGATGGATGAATAATGGATGGATGAATGAATGGATGGATAGATGATGGATGAATAATGGATGGATGAATGAATGGATGGATAGATGATGGATGAATAATGGATGGATGAATGAATGGATGGATGGATGAATGAATGGATGGATGAATGAATGGATGGATGAATGAATGGATGGATAGATGATGGATGAATAATGGATGGATGAATGAATGGATGGATAGATGATGGATGAATAATGGATGGATGAATGAATGGATGGATGAATGAATGGATGGATAGATGATGGATGAATAATGGATGGATGAATGAATGGATGGATAGATGATGGATGAATAATGGATGGATGAATGAATGGATGGATAGATGATGGATGAATAATGGATGGATGAATGAATGGATGGATAGATGATGGATGAATAATGGATGGATGAATGAATGGATGGATGAATGAATGGATGGATAGATGATGGATGAATAATGGATGGATGAATGAATGGATGGATGAATGAATGGATGGATAGATGATGGATGAATAATGGATGGATGAATGAATGGATGGATGAATGAATGGATGAATAATGGATGGATGAATGAATGGATGGATAGATGATGGATGAATAATGGATGGATGAATGAATGGATGGATAGATGATGGATGAATAATGGATGGATGAATGAATGGATGGATGAATGAATGGATGGATGAATGAATGGATGGATGAATGAATGGACGGATAGATGATGGATGAATAATGGATGGATGAATGAATGAATGGATGGATGAATGAATGGATGGATGAATGAATGGATGGATGAATGAATGGATGGATAGATGGATGGCTGGCTGGCTGGCTGGCTGGATGGATGGATGGGCGGACGGACAATCGGGCAGGCAAACGGACGGATCAATGGATAGATAGAAAGCTGGACGGGCTAGCTGGTGGATAGATGTATAGATGAATGCACAGACGGACGGACAGGCGAATGGACGGACCGACAAACAGACGCCCGGTGGGGGGAGGGGGGATAGGCATGGATAGGTGCGCAATTTACGGATGATTGAAGTAGTAAGGACAGAGGGGATGAATGGATAAACAGTAAAATAATAATGGAATGAATGGATAAATGAACACAATGAAGAAAGGCTACATGATAAAACAATATCTTTCAGATGCATTGTGCTTCGCGGAGTTGGGCACGTCCATTCCCGTCTCTGGAGGAATGTACACCTATCTCCGTATGGGTCTCGGCAATGCTTTCGCTTTCATTTACGTTTTGCAAGTGAGTTTATTAAAATTACGATATATTTTTATTGAGGAAATTTTAACAATTTCAACTGAGATTTTCCGATTTCGTACATTCTATTAAAATGTCTCTGTACAGTAACTAGTATTTCTTCTCTTTCATGCCCACTCCACCCTCAGACAGTTTTGGTACGGTCCCCAGCATCAAAGGTGGTCATGCTCCTGACATTCTCAAAATACATGATCACTCTACTGCCCACCTGTGGATCTCCACAAACTCTGGAGAAGGTCATCGCTGCCACAGCTTTAGGTGAGTCACTCTGGAGAAATTACTGACTGCACGGCGTCTTCAAGACCCGCTGATCCATCTGTACATTTACATCTTTTTTTTTTGTTTAAACCCCAGCTAAACTTTAAAATATCAATAATCTCCTTTTTCACAATAATACCCGTCAGGTTTTTTGAGTTTGAGTTTGAGTTTGAGTTGGAGAAAGAACATCGACACGAAAACAGCCACTTTGTGCTGGAAAAAAGCAAGAAATAATTATTATACAATAAAAAAGGTCGACAGGACATGAGGGGGCCCTTCAAATGCGCAGATTCAATATAATAAGATTAATCGTAGCAGTGTGAAAACATACAATATAATCTTTATTTTCACAAAATATAGATGTATGAACACAATGCAGCGTACATCAAGAACGAAATGAACACGAGTCAAGTATATCCTCCTATCTCAGAATGTTACAGAACTGGTGATTTGGTGGTAAATTTGCTGGTTTTATGAGCTTGAAATGAATCAGTTACAGTGACTACACATAACATTATTTCCGGTTTTCAAGTTCCTGGATTTATCCGATGCCTTTCAATGATTATATTGTAAATATGAGGACATAACATAATTATACAGACCATCCATACGTAACAGTTTTGACTGTACTCTTCCGCTTATCATCTGGACACATCTACACTGGCTGGTCGGAAACTTATGTCTGCTGTCTTTGAATGTAATGAACTGCGACTGTAAATAAAAAGAGAAAGTTTCGGTGTGGCTACACCCTTCAACTTTTATATTTTCTTCTTATTTTCATCACCATTACTAAATTAAGATCCATAAAAAATAAGAAGACACGAACTTTTTTTTCACGCTCAAGGAAGTTTGATTGCATGTATCTACTTCTTCTGTTTGGTCTTGTCTTCCATAATATCTAAAATATAGTGGCAGAAGATGTGTGGCATAACTCACACAGCCAGTGCTTTATTGCGGTTTAAAAATACCAATACAATACTCCATAGAACCAAGCAGGGCTCGGAAGTTTTGCTGTAGATTGAACATAAATTCGTAACAATAATGATCACCGCCCAGTATGAGATTTCTTCAGGACAATGCCAGGTATCCCAGCTAATCTCCTATAAAACTTTTCACATTCTAAAAAATTGTACTGTTTTTGTCTTGCTTGGAAGGAGCTCCCCATTGGTACTTGTGGCGACACTTTAGGCAAAAAAGCAGTGGAACTTACAATAAGATTTCAACACTGTTGATATAAATATAATTATGATAAGCTTACACAAACCATTCACATACAATGGTTATTATTATTTCTGTTGAGGTGTTATGTTTCATTTATCGCTGTCCACTTCACAAATACATGTACCACTCAGAACATTATTATTTTGTAGTTTTTTTTCTGTTGATTAGTTTTTATATTTGTACATTTTATTTAATGAAATTAATTTCTTTCTGTTCACAGTGACTATTGTGATAGTGAATTCTTACAGTGTTCGATTAGGCGCCTCCGTTGCCGTAATGACCACAGTCGCAAAGTTGTCTGCCCTTGTCATTATTATTATTGGTGGAATTTATAAGCTAAGTCAGGGTAAGTTTTATCACAGTCAAAATAGTTCAAAATACCAGAAAGATTATGAAAGACCTGACAAGACCATAATTCAATCCACGGCCTCAAACATGGTGTGCTGTCTCCCTCTCTTACACTCCTCAAAACGCTTTCTATTTGCTGGAGAAAGAGCGCGAAAAAAGTGAAAATTAAAATATGGACCAGGAACACCTTTTTTGTCAAAACAAAATTAGCAATTTAATCCCAAATCTGCCCTTTTCCCCTTTGTTAATTCGAAAATTTTTTATTTTTTTCTTTAGATAAATGTACCAGCGTGAGGGAGTGAAGCCATGCACTATAATTTTGATTCTTAAAATTTCTGACAGTGCGACAAATCAGAAGACAATAAAATAAAGTGCGACCCACCTACGACGTCCTTAGCATTAACCGTCATGGAATTATGAGAAGGTATGAACACCCGTTTGCTCTTTCTTTACCCTTTTGATAGGGACAATATCAGAACTTGATACAGGATTCGAGGGAACTTCTGAAGAGCCGTCGTCATTAGCCCTGGCTATGTACAGTGCTTCATGGGCTTACGGTGGGGGGTGAGTTATCTGTCAACGTTTGTGTAAGGTAAAGGTTGAGTTATTTGTCATGTTTGTTTTATGGCAGAAGGTGAGTTATCTGTCAAGTTTGTTTATGGTATGAGGTGAATTACCTGTCACAATTGTTTATTGTAGAGGGTGAGTTACCGATCACCTGACATGACAACACACCTGGACTGCTTTGTCATAAATTTGTCACAGTAGGTAAACTCACCAACATGCGAAAAGTGCATAAGTCGTTATTGTTATCATTAAATTCTATTACTGCACACAGTATAATTATTGCTTTTTTGCTGTAGCAAGGAAATTGCAGTCATACAGTTAGAAATACAGTAGCTTTACACACAAATTAATGAAAAATGTTCCTTTTACACAGCCAGTCTTGAAATGTACAGAACTACATCCATAAACCAGACGTGAACAAAGGTTTTAGAATGAGGCAGAATATTCCGGGTAAATAATGAAGAAACCGGATCAATACGAAAGTGACAGATGAAATACTCAATATGAGAACAAAGGTTCATGCAGTCTGAGGGAGAAGATTTTTTTTAGTTTTCTTTTTGAAAGAGACACGTTTGATCACATTAACATGTTGCGTCCCATCCGTATTAAATGATCTTATCTATGAGATGTCCCTGGATTATCGTGAGAATACTTTTATTATAATTATCATTATTATTGTTATTTTATACTTGCAGAGAAATTCTGAATACTGTCGTGGAGGAAGTGAAAAATCCATCGAAGTGAGTATGTTCTAATGGCCATCCCAAATGTTGCATTGCTCGTGTTTGTCTTTTTCTTAGCCCCAAAAAATCTATTGTGATGACTAAGAAAGATCTGTTGCGATAACGTCGCTAATTTATTACTATAATACGTGTGTATTTTCTCGAGACATCAGATATTTCTCTTTTATGATCACGGTCAATGATAATGCATCGAAGTACTTATTTTGCAAATAATGTATCCCCAATGTGGGACAAAGATATAAGAAAAATTAAATTAATGCAAAGACAGGACTTCGAAGAACAGAACTTGCGCTTGTCCAATTTCTAAATTTACTTAAAATTACTCAAAATAGCCACAGAGCATTGCATGGTTGTCTGTATCTAAGTTACGGTGAAGCTGTTTGAAACACATCAGTTACAACAGAGTTAGTGAAAGGACTTAGAGCCCTAAATTTTTAATTTTTTTTTAGTGTGCAGTATTTAGTTATCCGTTTTGTTGCTATAACATTATATATCTCTCATCAGAACTTTACCCAGGGCAATAATCATCAGCATTCTGTTGGTGATTGTGGTCTATATTCTAACAAACGTCTCCTATCTGGCTGTTATGACCAGAGCTGAGCTGCTGAATGCTAATGCTGTGGCAGTTGTGAGTACGCTAGTGTGTCTGTCAGTGAGATTGTTGTTTGATCATTGAGTGGTACTTTAAAGACCCACTTGTACCAAATAAACCCAACTCATTTGGACAGGAGCAAAAGCTGGGAATATAAGTAATCCTGGGTCTGACTTAATCTTATATTTCATATCAAAATTCGTGTAGAAATAGCTCAGGGGTTCTGATAGGTGATATCGCCCCAGGGGAGCGATATTGATTTTCAGTGAGGGGGGGGGGGGAACAAGGAAACCAATAAAGGGAGGTGGGGGGGGGGGGGCAAATAAGGAGCAGCCACTGACTTGTTCAACAGCACAAGCAGATGGGTTTTGTGAACTGGAAAGACCTTTTTTTTTCTTTTGTTAGTGCCTTTGATAAAGAATGCTTTCTGTTTTACTATGAATAATGAACACCCCTGTTGTCATTAATAAGGCTTTCGAAACCTGGCATCATAATTTGTGCTGTCTGTCTTCTTGTGAAATGTATCTGTTGAATTAGAGTAGGGATTTGGGATGGGGGAGGATGGGGATGGGGGGGGGGTGCAATGAAAGAAAATTTGGAGTTTAAGGGAGCGGTGGCCTGACAAAGGTTGAGAACCACTGATATAGATGATAATATATATACACTGGTATACTCTTTGCGTGGGATATACTGGCTGGCGTTTTGCCTCAGCTGTTGATTATTCTCGCCGTAGGTATTTGGAGATCGTGTGCTGGGACAAGCCGCAAGGATTATACCCGTAGCGGTCATGATATCCACATTTGGTGCTGTCAACAACTCTGTTTTTTCCGGGAGTAGGTAAGAAAACTGATAACCAGCGCTGCCGGTGAAGATTTTCAAAAATCCCAAGAATCTCATATAAAAAATCCCAAGATGAGGTAAAAAAAAACAAACAAAAAAATCCCAAGATGAGGTAAAAAAAAATAAAAATCACAAGATGAGGTAAAAAAAAATAAAAATCACAAGATGAGGTAAAAAAAAATAAAAATCACAAGATGAGGTAAAAAAAACAACAACAAAAAAAATCCCAAGATGAGGTAAAAAAACAAAAAACAAAAAAAAATTCCCAAGATGAGGTAAAAAAAAATAAAAAAATCCCAAGATGAGGTAAAAAAAAAAAAATTCCCAAGATTTTTTTCCAACCCAGAAAATACATTTAAAATTTAGAGTTTCTTTCACATTGAATTTAAACTAAGTAATGCAGTGATTAGCTCCCAGACCACGCAAAAGATCTTCTCACGTGGGCAACCCTAAACTGCCTCTTAGGCCATTAAAACTTGTCTTTATATTTAACATTTAAGTCGCAAATGGAAGGGCATTTTGTGACTTTTATCTTTTTTTACCAAGTTATAATAGTAAAGTACAGAGTCTACAATAACCTGAAAAATCCCAAGACCTGTCAAAAAAATGCCAAGATCCCGAAATGTAACCCTAAAATGCCAAGATTTTGGGAAAAATCCCAAAAGACCGGCAACGCTGATGATAACCTTGTTAGGCCTCTCAGTCGTAATGTTGCTTTTAAAGCTGTGTGGAACTGGTTGATAATATTATTTTTCTAAAGGAATTCTTGTAGGTTTTTTGCTTAATTATTGTTTTGAATTTGTAAATTATATGACATTTTAAATTGTTTTTGTGGCTTCTTTCCTTGTCTCTTCCCTTTCCTCTCTATCTGCCGTTGTATTTTATTTTCTTCATTTTTTTTCATCTGCTCATTTTCTATGTTCTGTTGTTGATTTTGCTGTTTTAATAACTGATTTGGCCTTTTTTTATGTTACACCTACCTACTTACCTATATACCTATACCCACCTACCTATCTACTTACCTACCTACCCACCTACCTGCGCATCTATCTATCTATCTATCTATCTATCTATCTATCTATCTATCTATCTATCTATCTATCTATCTATCTATCTATCTATCTATCTATCTATCTATCTATCTATCTATCTATCAGAATAATATTCGCCGCTGCCAGAGACAAAAATATCCCAGATGTCCTAAGCTACATCCATGTCCATCAGCTGACTCCATTCACTGCCGTGACGTTAACGGTAAGAATGTATATGTCCCCCCCCCCCTCCAACCTTCTCCACCGGCCGGCGCCTCACCTTACCCTCGTTGTTCTGCATCCTTCACTGCAGCCTTCCTCGGTTACGCCTACCACTGGTATAGACACTCAGTGCTCGTTAATTACTGGTAACTTTGTGTTTTTTTGTTTTTTTTTGTATCACACGAAGAAAGCAATGGTACCGTACGTTTAAGTCTTACAGCAGGATTAAATTTTTCTTCAAACTACTTTTTGTGGTGAAAAAAAAAAAAGGCTTACGAGGTATTATTTACTGTTAGGCGTTACTCTGGCACATTAGCAACATTCCAGTTATTAGCGTCAAATGCTAAAACTAAACAAATTTAGAGCCATGTTTCTTAAAAGAAGGATACCCGCTTTAATTTCTGTCATTTCCCTGTTACAATTGTTTTTTTTTTCAATTAATGATCCTCTCAACCTTTTTTGTCCCACGCCCCTCTTCAAATTTAAAACAACACACACACACACACACACACAAAACAAAACCCCCCCCCCCAAAAATGCCCCTCACCATGATCGGACAAAGTTTGCATACAGTATGTACAAAAAGGTTTAAAATATATTTATGTGTACACATTGAAAAGAAATTTTGATTAAAACTTTTATTTCAAGTTTTATTCATTTGTTTCTTACTTCAGTGGGAGCCTTGCCCTTAACACTGCCTGCAGATTGGTTTGAAGTCCCACTCCCCACTAAAATATTGCCACACCCCACCTTGAGAAACACTGCACTGGGAGTTTTAGCGCCATACACATTTTTTTCCCCTTTTATCAAGTTAAACCTCTACCCAAATGTCTCCTCATATGTGGTAAATATGACATTATCCCATTTTATCATGGACTCTTAGTATATTAACTAACATCAAAATGGGAAATGAAACAATGGGTAGATCAAGTGCCAGATAGAAAGAAAAATGAACTGTTCCATTTAAATATTCAGACATTTTCATTGACCAGAATGAATGAAATTAAGGAGAGAACAGAATTTTGGAAGAATTCCGTGGAACATAAACTGGACTCTCAGACACTCGGATATAAAGCAATAACTTTAGTTTAGCTTGTTGCTGTCGTTCTTCTTTTTCTTCGCACCCCTCTTCTTCTTCATCTGCTTTTTATTCTTTGTACATCTGCATAGAAGATAAGTTGTGATAGAAGCGGGGCCACCCTAGACACAGGTTGTACCAGGCTATCATAAACCCTTCGCCACTTCAGTGCTTGCTTTTCCATCTCCATTTTCTTTAAAAAGAAAAAAAAAACAATTGGAGATTTTTTTAGTATGTAGAAGAGTTACAAGAAATACACACCTTGATACTTGTTTAAAGTACGTTGTGGCACTTATCAAACTATTTGGCAGTTCCGATTTATTCTAGCCCCGTATCATAATACTAAAACCACGAACGATCAGCGTCGAATTTCTCAGTGGTGCAAAAAGTGGAATTGGAATAAAACAAGGATTGGGGTGGCGACCTGCAGGGAAGATTAGCTTAATTGTTATAGGAGCGGGTCACCCCAGACACACATTGTCCCCGGCTATTGTAAACCTTTGTGACGTCATTGATACAAAAGAAAAGCATACATCGTCGGTCCGGTGAAAAAGAGGCGTAACTCAACTTACGCCTGTTTTGCTTTTTTTCAATCTTGCGAAGGGCAATGACAACGCGCATGTTATGTCAAAAGATGAGCTCTCTAGCTTGAAAACTAACAGAGATATGAAGGCGGGAAAATTGGACGTAAGTATGAAGCTGGATATTTCTGCCTTGAAAAAAGACGTATGTTGACTTAGGGTTGTATTTCTGGAAATATTCAGGGCATGCAGGGGGCGTAAGTCAACATACGTCTATTTTCATCAGACCTTATGGTCATTATCTGGAAGCGTTTTTAGTGAGCGGGCCAAGCGTTTCATCCGACGCTGGTCACTTAGAAGATCCCACGATTCAGCAAATGTCATTTTTCATACAATAAGCAGGCAAATAACTACTTCAGTGAATGCTTTCCTGAGGTGTTGAGGCATCAAGTATCACAAAAGAAGCATTGCAAAACCCTGCGACGTGATGTTCTTGTTTCAGTGGACGTAAGTCATTTCAGTTTGGCGGTTAGATTGGCCAACTCTCTATCCCGGAAGACATCGGGGGGGGGGGGGAGGGGGGAGGGGTGGGGGAGTTGTTGGTCAGAGAGGGACGACGATTCCAAGAAACGTGCAGTTTCTATTCTACTTTATTTTATTGTAAGGGCCAAATTTCTGAAAGCTGGAATTTGTTTTATTTTGCTAGATATACATCAATTTTCTCAATCCTAAAGGTACTCACTCAAGAAACCTGATTACTTCAAATGGTATTCAGTAGTATATAATGATGATAAGAGATTACCGTGCTGATTTGCAGTTCAACGTATTAAGTTTTGTGTACTTCCGTGTTTATGCACTGTTACTTTTTATCGGTTACTAACCACCAGTTTCATTAAGCAAGGGTTATTTCATTTCACCCAACCATGAAATAAAGACACATTTTGTTCGAACGTTGAACCATCCAGTTTGTGAGGCAGGAACACAAATAATAAAATAAAATATATTATTTGTAATACCATCCTATCTGCACACCGTGGTGCATTATATTTTCCTGCCACGCAAGCCTGGCAGTCATTTTACTGGACTGCAAGCAACTACAAAAACCTTATTATCAAATGGAGATAAGTAACGCTTCGATGAAAATGTCGACTTGAGTTTCAGGAATTCAGTGCAAGGCAGTGACCACCAAGGTGCAGTCAAATATAAATCTTCTGGAAAGCAGTGTGTTATGTGGTGATAACAAACAAAGAGAAGTCAGTTGTAGCCGGGAAGATAAGCAACTTTATTCTGGTAATATTTACAGGTCATTAGTTATATACAGTATCGCAGTAGATGTACATAATAATGCATAGAGTAATGAGGGTCACCAAATATCAATAAAGATAAAGTCATTCACACACTTTCATACTTTAGAATAGGTGACCTAATGTATTACCAACTCACTGAGAGTAATGCAACATGAAAAGTAATATAAGTAAAGTGGTGGTGTTAATTAATCACACAACGCATAAGAGGTAAATTATTTCCCTTACTACGTAATTAAGTGTAGGTCTAACCAAGGGCAGTAACTAAGTAAATTACATGTATGCATAATTTCCCTTGATTATATATGGATATATAACACCTCCCTTCTCGCCTGAAGTACATATGGTGAAGGCTAAAACTAAAATTCATGCTACATAAACATGATAAAGTCGCGTCTTGTCGAGATCGGTCCTTGCCACCCCATGTCAGAATGGTGTGGTAGGTCTCGGTCTCGTCCGCTCCTATCCACCCTATGCCAGGATAGTGTGGTAGGTTTACGGACACGTCAGTCCTGGAGTGCGGTCCTTGCCACCCCATGCCAGGATGGTGTGGTAGGTTTCCGTACTCTGTCATAGGTTCAGTCCTTGCCACCCCATGTCAGAATGGTGCGGTAGGTTTCTGAACCTTTACAAACAAATCAGTCTCTATGTCTCTGTCGTCGAGGACGTAGCTGATCTGTATGCCGGCGGCAAATTGGTCCATCTGGTAGAATCTTGACTTCAAACAGGCTGTGGCCAATGGTTGCCGTCACCTGTGCAGATTTCCATTTGTCCTTACGCCCCCCTTTGAAAGACAAAGCGAAGCAGGGATCACCAACGTTAAACTTCGGTTGACGGTCGGCAGATTTGACTATAGCTTTCTGTCGTCTGCGTTGTCTTCGACGGGCTGGTGGAACATCTGGAGTCTGGTCGACGGCATCGGGCGGACTGGCATGTCGTTCTCTCGCGGGAAGGATGACATCAAGCTTGGTCCTGATTTGACGGCCATTCAGTAGTTGACTGGGACTGGATCCACATGGTAGAGGTGTACGTCTGTACAGCATCAGGAATTCCTGGATGGCGTCAATTGGAGGAAGACTTGACTTCTTTAGAGACTGCTTGAAACTCTGGACGAGTCTCTCAGCTGCACCATTTGTGGCTGGGTGGTACGGAGCTCCTTGTAGATGTTGGATGCCTCTTTCCTTGCACCAAGCCTTGAACTCCTCTGATGAGAAACACTGGGCGTTGTCAGTCACAATGGTGTGCGGATAACCAAAATGTGCGAAGTCCTCGTCCAGTTTGTGGGTCGTCGCCTTGGTGGTGATGGAAGTCATCAGGTGCACACATGGGTACTTGGACAGGGCATCCACCATGACTAACCAATTGTGTCCTTTGAAGTTGACAGCATGGTCGACATGGACTCTGCTCCAAGGTTCCTCAGGAATTGTCCAAGGGTACGTCTGCTTGGCAGGAAGCTTCTGGTGTTCGTTACAGGCTAGGCAGCTGCGGGAGACGTCTGTGATGTCTGCATCAATGCCGGGCCAGTAAACTGCTGTTCTTGCCAACTGTTTCATTCGCTGCATCCCAAAATGTCCAAGGTGAAGAATCTCTAGGATCTGAGGCTGCAGGCTTTGTGGGATGATGAGTCTGGATCCATAAAAGAGACAACCAGTTGACTGTGACAAGGAGTCTCGTATGGAGTAGAAAGGCTTTACCGTATTTGGAATATCGTACGGCCATCCGTCTTGTAAGAAGGTCTTCACTGTTGACAGTAGCGCATCTTCAGACGTTGCCTTGATAACAGCTTTTGAGTCCGTTGGGGCGACTTGCTTGCTGATCATCTTGATGGTGCAGATAGTGTTTGCATCTGCACCTGATTCCTGCTGGTCAAACATCTTGTCCGGGCCGGCTGGAAGTCGACTGAGAGCGTCGGCATTGCCATGTTGAGCTGTCTTCCGGAACTCGATCCTGTAATGATACTGGCTCAGGGTAAGAGCCCATCTTGCCAGTCTGTTTGCTGCCAGTGCTGGAGTTGCTTTTGTTGGCCCAAACAAAGCAATTAGCGGCTTGTGGTCCGTCACCAGGATGAACTTACGGCCATACAGAAACTGATGAAACTTATTTAGGCCGAAGATGATGGCTAGGGCTTCTCTCTGGATCTGGCTGTATTTGCGCTGTGTTCCAGTGAGGGTCTTGGACGCATTGCTGATGGGTCTTTCGCTGCCATCTGGGTATCGGTGAAACAGGACTGCTCCAATCCCAACTTGAGAAGCATCGCAGGATATGCCCACTTCTAGAGATGGATCAAAGTGGGCCAGCACAGTGTCAGACATCAACATCTTCTTGACGTCCTGGAAACAAGCTTCTTCTTCAGTTCCCCAGTGCCACGGAACGTCCTTCTGAGTGAGTCTGTAGAGAGGCTCCAATGTTGTTGATACATTCGGCAGGAACTTATTGTAGAATTGGACTTGACCCAGGAAAGAACGAAGGCTTGAGACGTCTGTAGGTGCTGGCATCCTTGTGACTGCGTCTGCTTTTGGCCCCTTTGCTATGCCATCTTTGGATAAGTAGTGTCCCAGATACTCGACATACGGTTGTGCAAAGGAACACTTATCCTTTCTGCAGCGGAGTCCCTTATCCTGGAGTCGTTGTAGTAATCCTCTTAGGTTGCTAAGGTGTTGCTCTGCTGTGTCGCCACTCACCAGGATGTCATCCATGTAGGCTGCCACTCCAGGTAGATCTTGCGTCAGCTGGTCCATTATTTCTTGGAAGTAGCCTGGGGCTGACGTGATTCCAAATGGGAGACGCTTCTGGAGAAGAACACCTCTATGTGTGCTGAGGGCCAATTTCTTCTGGGATTCTGGACCAAGGCATATTTGATTATAGGCATCGGCAAGGTCGATCTTGGTGAAACCATGTCCTTTTCCCAACTTGCGCATCAGGTCCTCAGGTAATGGCATTGGATGGCGGTGTGGCTCCAGTTGTGGGTTGACCGTGACAGAATAATCTCCACACACTCGTATCTTCTGCTTGCTGCCTGGGTTGGTCTTCTTCTTGATGGGGACAACTGGAGTGCCATAGGGGTTAAATTGAACTGGTTCCCAGATCCCTTGGTTGATGCCGGCTTGGATCGCTGCGTCCAGGTCCTCTTGGATGGCAATAGGGACTGGTCTGGGTCTGTGAAACACTGGCTTGGCATCGGACTTGAAGTTGATCCCCAATTCAAAATCTTTCAGTGTTCCCAGTTCTTGCTTGAAGATATCAGGATATTCCGCACACAAGTTTCGACAGGACGTCTGCAGGACCGCATCCGGTTTCAAATCGTCGAAAACTTTGTGTAGGAGATTGTCCACTGAGATTCCCAATCGCTTTGTGGTTGCTCTTCCAAGCAGGTTAAAGTCCATCTGTGTCACGACGAATTTCTGTATACAAGTTGTCTTGGCATGCGATGTATGTAGAAATATTTCGCCCGTCACTGGTAGTTTCTGACCTGAGGCACACTTGTACTGGCATTTCACAGTGGTGAGTTTAGGGGACTTCAAACTGCGCCATGTCTTGGTTGAAATGAAGTTGTCCCTAGAACCAGTGTCGATTTCAAACTGGACAGGCTGGTTGTTGACGCAGCATGTCTCGGTGATTGGTCCCGCTGTATTCCAACGGACAGTTTGTATCCTCTTGATCGGACGTTGTTGACTTTTCTTCTTCCGACAAGCTGACTCTATGTGCCCTTTTATGTTACAGAAATGGCACACGGTGTTAGCGAACCTGCACTCATTTCGGCTGTGCTGTCCTTCGCATCTGCTGCAAACAGTCTTCTTCGTTGTCGGTTTGCTTGACTTTTTAAACATTGATGGATAGCCCTGGACTTGAGTTTGCTGTTGAGGGTTTTGCTTGCATTTTCTTCTCTGATTGAGCTTGAAGACTTCGCCGTCACTGGTACCGGATGTTTCTTTGGCCACCTTTGACGCCTCCTCGACCTCTGCCGCCACCTCTACTGCCTTGCTGAAGGTCAGTTCGTCATCTTTAATCTTGAACAGTGCCTTTATGACAGCTTCATTTTTAATGGAGCAGACAAATCGTGTACGCATGGCCTCGTCAAGTGGGTCTTGGATTGATGCGAAGTCGCAAGTCGCTGCCTCTTGACGAATGCGAGCAGCCAGTTGGTGCACACTTTCTGCAGTCTTTCTGTCAGTGTAGGTCCAAAATTTAAATCTTTCCCGCACAACGAAACGTTTGGGGTCGAAATGTTCCCCCATCCAGGTCTTGATAGTTTCAATGGTTATTTCGTTGACGTCTATCGGCGGGGTCTGTTGAGAAGCTTGGTTTTTTAGCATCTTGTAGACCTCACTGTTCTGGTTGGTCAGAAAAATGTCAACCTTTTTTGCTTCTGGTATGGAGTTTGCCTTTGTGAAGGTGGTAAACCTTGCCCAGTAATCTGACCACAGTTCTATTGTTGAATCAAATGCTTCGAACTTGGTGTTGGTGACTGGCTTGTTCATAGCCAAAGACATCAGTGCTTCCATCTGCTGTCGCTGCAGTTCCATCTGTTCTCGTTGCTGTTCCATCTGATTACGCAACAAAGTGATGAGGTCTTCTTGTGACTTTTCTGCAGCTGGAGTCTTCGGCATCTTGAGGCACGGCTGGGCTACTTGGCACAGCTGACTGGCGGTTTACAATTCGAGATAGCTAAGAGCGAGCTACTCGGTGTTTTAGAGCTAGCCGAGACGTTGCTTGGCTCTATGTACAGCTTCAGGTCCGTTACTTGGATCCGGGTGGTTGGTCCGTGAGCTGGCTTGGGTACTGAAGCTGCTTGGCTTGCTGCTGGTCTGATTCCGCAGGCTTGTATTGGCTTCCTTCCGCTTGTAAGGCTTGGCTGGCTTGGGTTCTTGTAGTACTAGTAGGCTTCAGAACTTGAGTGACATCAGAACTTGTGAAGATCCCATCCTCGTCGCTAATTTGTTATGTGGTGATAACAAACAAAGAGAAGTCAGTTGTAGCCGGGAAGATAAGCAACTTTATTCTGGTAATATTTACAGGTCATTAGATATATACAGTATCGCAGTAGATGTACATAATAATGCATAGAGTAATGAGGGTCACCAAATATCAATAAAGATAAAGTCATTCACACACTTTCATACTTTAGAATAGGTGACCTAATGTATTACCAACTCACTGAGAGTAATGCAACATGAAAAGTAATATAAGTAAAGTGGTGGTGTTAATTAATCGCACAACGCATAAGAGGTAAATTATTTCCCTTACTACGTAATTAAGTGTAGGTCTAACCAAGGGCAGTAACTAAGTAAATTACATGTATGCATAATTTCCCTTGATTATATATGGATATATAACACAGTGCATGTTTAATGCACTTGCCAGCATTCTCTTTAATGAGATAACATATGCTAAACTTTGGGAGAAGCAGAACATACATAATATTCTTCAGTCAGGGGACTGGCTCTACTGTATTCAGAGAAAGGATCATGTATACTCGTTGGTTCCTGACATGCCCAAATCAGTATGGCTGTATGGCAGACATTTTCAAATTAATCTTGGTGCTTCCATGTACTGATCCCTTCTGAACCAGTGCCCAGCGTTCTATGATTTCTGCAATGCAGTCAAGAATATTGAGACTTATGGCATTATGACCATTGATGATTGTGTTCCAGCATATTCATGTGCCATCATCAGATCAGCTTCTTCATACTTTGTCTTTGATTCACACAGTCGAAACAATGTGTGCTGACGGCAAAGCCACGCTTATTTTTACACAGAAATGACACTGAACTTGCTGGATTCTTCCAGAAACTTTCAGTTTCACTCAACATTGCAAACACTAGCATCGACACTCTTTTTGAACTTGCTTCCTTAATCGTAACGACCGAAGATGTTTCTCATTTGGATGACGAAAGTGTAGATCTTAGGTGTAATGAATCAGACAGCAGCGACTCTTCCGAAGAAGATATTCCATTGAGCAAATACGTTGCGCTTCAGAGACAGACTACCTCGCAGCGTCGATCTAAGCTGTCTGCCAAGCAAGCCCTGTACCAACTAAAAGCCATCGTCAGCTTAGATGAGGACAGTGATGTCAATTTTTGTCATATTTCAGATTCTTCTGGAGATGTCGATGATGAGTATCTGCCGCCAAAAAAGGAAGCGCAGTCGTAAAAGTGAATCGTATTCTGAAAACATCATGCTGTCCACCAGCCAAAATGAAGAAGTAGTTGAGGGTGGTGGCATTCGGGACCCTGGCGTATGTATCACAGATTCGGGCAGGACAGAGACGTGGACAGATACGACATCGCTCAGCAGATCAACATCTATCCAGTCTGAAGAATCATTTTCTTCGTGAAGAGAACAGATCAAGCAAAAGACAAAGAAATGAGGAAAATTGGGCGTAAAGTCTAGAGAAAGAGCAAGAAACGCTGGTACAGAATACGTAACCAAGAGGGGTAAAGTTCAAAGGGCAAGACACTGATGAAACCAGGATGAGGGCAAAAGTGCAGAATGAAGTGTCAAGATAAGATAACAGAGGAGGACAGGGACGCCACTTTTCATGCATTTTGGAGGATTCCAGACCTATCAGCTGAACGTGTTTTATTAGCAGCAATGTTAAGCCAAAGATGAAAAAACAAAGCAAGACAAACGAGAGCCGGCGCCAAAAAACTCTTGACTGGTCTTTCACGATTAAGGAAGAAAACATTAAGGTATGCAAAACATTTTTCCTTCATACAATTGATGTGAGCGACAAGTTTGTCCGCACTGCATTGAAGAAAAGGACAGCACATGGAACAACTTCACCTGATGGTAGAGGTAAGCATGGGAAAAATCCCCATGAGCTGTCATAAGAAGCCATATAAACAGATTCCCCAAAGTTGAAAGTCACTATTGCAGAAAGGACAGAGCTCACGAGTACCTTGGATCGCACCTTACTAACACAAAAATGTGCAACATGTATTCTCAAGAGCGACAGGATCAGGGTATCAGGCCAGCCAGTAAAACAGTGTATGAAACGATTTTCAGTCATGAGTTTAATCTTGGATTTCACTAGCCTTTAAAAAACAAATGTGACTTTTGTAGCATATTCGAAAATCCCCCAGGGATGAACAAGAAAAATCAATAGAAAAATATGGCAGTCACATTGCAGAGAAAAACAAGGCTAGGCAGAGGAAAGAGGATTCGAAGAGAAGCGCCAAAGAAAACGAGAATGAGATTGCTGTTTGCTTTGACTTGCAGGAGGTGCTACAGACACCTTAAAGTAAAGACCGTGAAAAAAGAAAAGTGGAGGACCTCCTTCGATTATTGGAGAAGGGACTAATATTACCAGCGCTCCATCATGCTTTTTACAGGTTTCTTGGTCCCACACCCGGAGTTTAGTTATGAGCATTATACATCAGTATACTTTGCGCGGGAGCAATGTCAGGTGTAATGTGGACAGAGACATGCCACAACCTGCAGAGGGATATACTTTTCAAAGCAAAAGCCCATTAGTAAAATAATGTTGGCTTTATCACTGAAGAATACTACATGGACAATCCAAGTTTCAGCACCGCAAGCAAAACCTGCATTGTGTGAACACATATATTTTATTTGTTGTGGAACCTTTTATTTTTCTTTAAGAGACAATGATTAAGTTACTTCATAATAATATTGTTTCGTCTGTACAGTCATGTGTGCACAGCTTACACAAACGGATCAGTGGGCTGGGTGTAAGTTCAGTTCATTAATTTAGTTTCACGAAACTGAAAATCTTAACGTGATAACATCTGCTGACTTTAATTTGGCTTTTGTTTGTTCTTTGATTTTGTAAAGACAGCAGACAAAAAACAGACTGACAGGTGAACTAGGGGTTGCTCTCGTCAGTAGACAGCCATGGTACAAGAAAGCAAAAAAAGTTGTTGAGTTCTTGCATTTTTGGGAAGTATTTTGTACTTGATTAAATGATCACGTTCATATAACGACAATTGTATTGAAAAGTGTTATTTTCATTCGACTATCTGCACCAAGTAATGTGTTCCAATTGTTTTGTTGTGTTTTTAGATCATAGGCATGTGTTGAAAAGAGACGTAAGTTATCCTGCTTGTCCTTTTGCAGGAGACGTAAGTCAACTTAGGTCTCTTTTCATCTCAAACGCCAACATTGAAATGGGACGCAACTAAAGTTACGCCTGTTTTTGTGTCAGTATACGTCAAACTAATAGGACGTATGTCTTCAAGAGCCTTATATAAAGTAACGCTATAGATAATTACACAATTGACAATGGTACATTGTAAAGGGGCGCAATTTTCAGATTATATCAAAGTTTGGTGGTGCTATCTGGTCTAGTCTGATCGCAAATCAGTTTTTTGTCTCTCCTGAAAAGTTGACTTTTTGGACTTACGCCCCTTTTTCACCGGGCCGACGACATACAAACGGACAAATAACAATTTTGTAGGTTTTGAATATTGAATTGTGACTATTTTGTAGGTGACCATGGCAATGATCATGTTGGCGCCAGCACATATTGGTACTTTCATCAACTATCTGGGATTTCTCAGCGCTTTCTTCTCCGGTAGTGTTTATGTGGCCTTGATTATATTTAGACTGAAAACAATGAAGGACATTGAGAGACCTTTGAAGGTACAGTTATGTGTTTGTCCAGTAACATCGACGTAATCATCATCATCAACATCATCATCATTTTCATCAGTGTCTCTAATTGTGACCCTAGTTACAGTAATAGTAGTAGTAGTAATTGTAGTAGTAGTAGCAATAATAATAGTAGTAGCAGAGGTAATAGTAATAGTAGAAGTAGTAACAGTAGCACTAGTAGTAGTGGTAGTAGTAGTAAGGACGGAAGATTGCTAGAACTCGTGAACTTAAGCATAGGCGGGCTACATCTCCCCACTTCACGGATATGGTAGTGTGTCATGAACAATGAATGGGAAAATAAAGGAAATATAAATAACTTGATTTCTTGTTTTCCTTGTGCAGATTCCACTGATTATCCCCATTCTCATGTTACTGGTCAACATTTACCTGTTTGTTGCTCCACTGGTCATCAATCCACAACTGGAGTACGTCTACGGGGCTCTTGGTGTCTTTGGCTTATCTATACTGGTCTACATTCCTTTCATCCACTTCAGAGTAAAGATGCCTTTGTATGGTAAGACAACATGGAAAGGAGAGAAAAATTAGGGTCATAATTATGGATCTGAAACACTAGCAGTCCTGAGCCCTTAGCAACGTTTCTTCTTTAACGCTTCAAACTTGAAAAGCTACCGACACAATCGTTATCTATTTTAAATCTTTTCCAACGTCAGTAATCACAAGTTTAAAGATCGAAAAAGAAAGTCACTTGCGTTTATTAAGATCATTTGTCCTATTAAAAAAAAAAGGGAGGGGGGAGGGGGATAAATAATTCACAAGTTTCCAAATCTTTAGTCAAAGAAACGAGGTAGATTAATCATGCAGCCACAGGTACCGAAAATTAGAGATTGACATTTTATGGTTAGTATTTATTTCTATGCTTGTAGCATGTAATCAGGTGTTGCTCTGAAAACGAAGTTTATGTCAAATTTCAGCTAATGATCTTCTGACGAATGAAAGATACTGAGACTTGATAAACACGTTTTGTAGTTATTATTTATTCCTATGCTGTAATGCGCTGTCAAATGTTGCTGTGACAATCTAGTTTCTGCCAATCTTAAGTGCAGGGCTGGATTAACCATTAAGCAAAATAAACTTCGGGCATCAAGTGAAGGGGGCACCACAGAATTTTTCATTACAGAATTTCAAAGGACCAATATGGCGCAAAGTTTTAAATGGTGCGCCTGAAAAAGTATTCACAAAAATGGGCTACCACAATAAATGAAAATAATTAAAACATTAAATTGCTGGTGAATGACTGGCATTGTCAAAAAATTGCCTGCGCAAGTTTTGTTTATATTTTTAATACCAACAACCACTGTATGTGGTCATTAAATTCTTTTAAATGCTTAGGACCTCTATAAGTCTTGATTCAGTCCTGCTTGAGTAGATCATCTTCTTATGAATGACTTACTCTACAGATACGCTGGTGACATGGACACAGCTGACTCTGCTTGTGTGTCCACCTACCAAGGCTGTGAAACTGGCAAAAGGAAAATAGATATTTATCATTGTCAATACCGTAACTGAGGACACTGAAGTGTATGGCAGACCAGTTTTTACATTTCAGTGGAAAGTTACTTATTGAAGGATATGTCATAAATAATTCTTTTCATACATGTAATTATGTTTCTGTGTATGCCTGTAAATATTGTTAAATTTCAACTTGTGTAGTTGTTGCAAAAGGATCTAATGTAAGACTTGCCCTGAAGGCTACATTCCATTTCAGGCAGTGAAAATCGGCATGCCATTTCGGTCGGTGCTTGTCGGTCACTTTAAATCAAGCTAATTCGATTGTCGATTTTCTCTTAGCGATACCTTTTCCGTTAGCCAAGTACATCTGTGTAGATAATGGTTATTCTATTGTTTTCATCACATTTGAGAATAAATTTCCCATGGTTGTCAAAACCAGGGAGAGCTTTGCATTGTCTCTCTGAACGATTGACTGGTAATTTGAACAGGTGTATTTTCCCTTTCCACCACACATCCTTTCTTTCTGTTGAGAGATCGTGAGATGTCAGATTTGATGTTTCAGGTATCTGGGCGGACTTCATTATTAATCAAATGTTCATGGTTTCGTTTGAACTGTCTTCCAGTGCTATTCTTTCATATTTCTGTCGTAACATCGCTCTGTCTGCCCTTTTCCCCGTGTCGTGATAGTGTTCTGTGTTGCCGTATATGATTTCCACCACTGCTTCAGTTGTTGTCAGCCTTTGCTTTCCATCTGTCTTTGCTGCATTGCAAGGTTTCTGGTGACCCTGATGCGCTCTGGAATTTGGATAAATCACCATCCAAGCGAAAAGCTTGCGGATCTCTGATTGTTGTTGTTAGCCTCATCAATCCCTCTTGTTATAATGATGTGGTCGAACAGTTTATTCTTCAAAGGCACTTTTGTTATGAGCAGTGTGCGACGGAAAGTTCTGGAACCTCGTTTATTCCAACACTACATGGATAGGTAAAAAATGACATTAACTTTTGTTGAAAGACAAATGACAATTATATTGCAACAGTAAATACGTCTGATATACTTTTTAAAAATTATTTTTGTGTCATGTTCAGTTTTTACAACAATAATACTAGCTGTGCGTGTTGCATGTGTTGTATGTTGTTTGTTGTTCTCGTCGTTGTCTGTTTTAAACGATGGCAAAAGGTACAATGTCAAAATGACAGTCTAGTGTGCAGTCAGTCAACCCTATACCGCAATAACAAATACACTAAATAAATATTGCAATTCATAAGTTCTTTGTAGAACATAAACATGTCAATCGGGGCGGTGTAGATTAAGGAGATTTGACCAGCTTTGATAAGATAAATCTCAAATTAATAGAAATACAAGATCGTAACGTTTCTTCACCCTGATAGTTTTTCTAGATATTTCCATACGTAGAATCACAATGGACGTAAATTTAAATGACTGAAAATGTGAAAAGAAAGAGGCCAAAGACATAGATGGAGGAATCGCCAGGCGACAGACAATGTTGATATAATGAAACTTTGATGGCATTGGAATCGACTAGAGATCCCCTATCTTTCATGCTTTATGTTTTTTATTATTTTTTTTGGTCGTGTGTATTGAAAAACTTATGATGTCACAATGCAGTTGTTCTAATGAATATTTTATTGGATTTTCCCACTAGGTCTATATAATCTATATGAAATGCCTCTCCAGCCAGGATTTTAAGTCGCAATTTAACCCAAACCACCATGAAGTGGGAGAACAGTAGCCTTTCTACTAAATTTTGAATATACTAGATGAAGTTCCCGGCATTATCCGGGATAAACCTGTGTTCTCTCTTTTTGGTCTAGAAAGCTTCCCATATTCTGCAGTTTCACCAGAGAGTATAGATCTATACTCTCTGGTTTCACTACAGATTTCGTACGCGCCAGAGCACCATGCACTCTTTCTTGGTAGGGAAACTGCGCGCACCGAAGTGAACGCGTATTAATACATCGTCCCTGGTGCGGTGGGCTTACTACAGGGAGCCAAAAACAAAGATCATTGTATTTTACATTTTTACAACTTTCATTTCAAAATACATGAAACTTGAATCAACACAATCGGTCGACACAAAAGCGATTGGACTGGATTAGTTGAAACTTACGAAAATTAATTTTATAAGTTTTGAAACTGTCATTTAGGCTGTAGCGTCGAGCAAAAAAAAAAAAGGGGCGAAACTGCACCACAATGAATTACTAACGCCACTATTTTTTTTTAATAATAAGATTAATCGTATTTATTTCACATTTACTTTGGTGGAAATATAATTTGCGTGTGTGTATTTTTTTTTTTTCGAAATTGTTTTTGATGAATAAACTTATTGTGGCTGTTGGAAAAAAAAACGAAAACAAAACAAAAAGGCCTTACAAACTGAGTGAGTGAAAGATGCGTAGGACTGACTTAGACTAGAATATTATATGGATCTGTTATTTCATCAGTGACCCTTACACATTCCCACGATTCACCAAAGTTTATTTCACATTCCACACTTTCTCCACACTCCTTGCAAATGACACAACCATGACATAATGGACTATCTGGTCACTCCTTCTTTTGCTTTCCTGTGCACCTCGTGATCGTTGTCTCCAACGTCTTTGTTTATGGTGACAAAAATAGATTTTGAAAGGCACGGCGTCATTGTGTCTGTGGGAAGACGTGAACACCCAGCTAACCGGATGAGTTCTTTTGTTTCTCGGGGGCCTCAGCATAGTGCTGTTGGCCCCCTGTTCTTTATTCTCTCTCTCTTTGGTCTTTCTTGTTGTTGTTCTTTTTTCCTTTCTTTCTTTCTGTTGTTGTCTTCATTCTTCCTGGTTTTTTATATTAATTTTTGGGATGCGCCAAGGCAAGGGCAAGGACAAGACAGGAAAAAGGGGAAGGTAGAGAAGCAGTTCTAGGACACTGTCCCTTTCAGGAGTTTGATCCCTTTATAGCCAATATAACATGTCACTAATTGACTGTTTTCTTCTGGAGCCCCTGTTAACAAGTAATAAGATATTAGGACCTAGCAGGGCTCTAGAGTTTTTGAATTTTGGTCTTTAGTTCTTGGTGCCGCCAGGGAGCCTGGCGGCACCAAGTCTAGTCCCGCAGCAGAGCATAATTTCAGGGATCTTATTAAAAACTCTGCGTTGGGTGGTCCCGGGTGCAATAGGCATCCGAGGCCATTGTTTCTGCCTGTATGGCTGGGTCGGCAGAAAGAGTCTGTCGGCCCTGGCAGATAAAAGGATAACTGTTCTAAAATAAATTTATATCACAAAACAATGTGTTTGTATATTAATATATTTATTTATTTAAGATTTTTAAATTAAAATATTGTAGTTACGTATATACTTATTTGTTTTATATTTATAGCTGGCGAGCCCTCTGTCAGTCCGTGCGCGGTTGAAACGGCGTCACCCAGCCTCCGGCCCCCACCGGTGGCCGACCTCAGCACGCTATTCCGCGATGGGATTTTGAGTGGTGCCATTGCTACCATGATCTGCCAGGTCAGGAGTGCCAGCTTTGCTACAGTCAACATATAGATTTATTTTGTTGACAAGGGCCCTTTTTTCTTTTTTAAAACTATTGTCTACAAGAGACAAGACACCGGCCAATGTAAATGGTTTTTTCGTTTCATTAAATAACCTTTTGAGTTTATTCCTTTCTATTACATTTTTCTTACAATTAAAAAGAATGTGCTCCGTCGTCATGGGCACGTCGCAGAGATTACAATTAAAGTTGCCCCTAAGTCTATAAGTTTCTATTCTTAGGGTATTTAGGCCTAGCTCGCTGGGAGTGCTAAAATCCATAACAAATATTTCCCAGTTCTGATATATCTGCTTTATTATGTTTACTTTTTGATTTAGGTATCCTTCAAATTCAGTTTTCCAAATTTCATTTATATGTTTTTTAATTAGACTATAGATGTCACTTTTATCTAGTTTAATGTTTAAAATTTCTGTTTTTGTTGTGGCACTCTTAGCCAGGAGGTCGGCCCGTTCATTCCCGGTGATCCATAGCAGGACCACGTCTGTACCGCATCTGAAAATCCTATCTACAAGTGTGATAATGCTGTGTATCATGTTGTGTTTGCTGTTAGACTGGCTTTCTGTCTGTATTGTCTTTATGGCTGATAATGAGTCTGTAAGAATGGTCACCCGTCGGTCCGTAATCCGGCGGGCGTCCAATTCTATAAGTGTTTGTTGTATTGCGTGTAGCTCTGCGGTGAGTATACTCGTGTTGTCTGTGATTCTGATTGACCTATCTAAGTCTGTGTCTGTGCTGTAGATGCCCAATCCCACACGCCCGTCCTCTGTCTTCGACCCATCCGTGTAAATCTTCTCTGTGTGTTTGTAGTATCTTTCTATGTGTTCGTACACCCTGGCTTTCATAATGGTAGGTGTATCTAGTTTTTTTACTGATTTCATCTGCCAGGGCGGTGTCTAAGGTGAGTCCCGCGAGCCCCCAGGTTGGTGGAAGTGGGAGGTGGCAGTCCAGCTGGAGATTACCGCCCCCGAGTTTATGGGATAGATCAATCATGTTATGGATTAAACTTTTATTTCTTAATGTGTCTAGTCGCGGTTTTCGTTTAAGTTGGATTTCAGTTTCATAGTTTTCAATGATGCTGTTTATAGGGTTGCCTGGATTTAATTTTGTTCTGGCCCAGTATTTCAGAATGCTTTTAGTTCTTTCCAGATGTAAAGGGGGTATTTTAAGAGCCGCATTTAATTTTAATTGACTGGGTCCACTGTGTATTTGTGAAAGATTTTTAAGGGCTGAGTACTGTATAGAATCCAGGCTGTCTAAGCTAGTTTTGTTTCCTGTGTGATAGAGCTCCTCCCCGTATGAAAATCTAGCCCTAATATAGTTGTTATAGAGGAGAAGCCTAGTTTTGAAGGGGGCGGCGTATCTCCAGCCGGAAATCCTTCTCATTACATTTAAGGCCCCCAAACTCTTTCTGGCTCTGTCACCGATCTGCTCCCTATATGTTAAATTTCGATCCAAAATGACCCCCAGAAATTTTGCCGATGACGTGGAATGTACAGGGGTGCCTTGAATTTGGACTTTTCCATTCTTTTTTGAGTTATAAAAGACTAATTGTGTTTTCGAGGCGTTTGCTTTTAATCCCAAATATCCTAACTCTTCAATAATATTGTTTGCCTCGTTTTCTAAAACTTTTGGTAATGAGCTGCGTGTTACTTTGCCCAATTTACCTTTCCTAAAGATAGCTATGTCATCGGCATATTGCAGTATTTCAGTTTCAGAATGTAATTTTACGTTTTGGATATGGTTTACTGCAATGTTAAACAAGATCGGCGACAGAATTCCTCCCTGGGGGGTCCCGTGGGGCTGCACATGTGTTTCAGAAAATGTGTGTCCTATTCTAACTTGGAAGGTTCTGTGTGTGAGATAGTTTAAAATGTAATTATACAACCTTCCCTTAATTCCGAATAAATTTAGGTTTTGTAGAATCCCTTCCCTCTTAACCATATCAAATGCAGATTTCATGTCTAAGTATATGACTCCTACTGTGCTACGTCTACTTCCCCTAGCCGCTTTAATGTAATGTTCTAAGTAGGCTACATTATCTAGTGCTTGTCTGTTCCTACGAAAACCTGCCTGTTTGTTTGAAATGATTCCCTCCCTTTCAATAAAAGATTGTAACCGATTTTTGACAATGGCTTCTAATGTTTTACCTATGTGTGAAGTTAATGAGATGGGCCGGTATGATGCCGGGTCATGCGGATCCTTGTTTGGTTTTGGGATGGGCACTACATATGCGTGTTTGTATGTTAAGGGTATCTGTCCCGTTTCCCAGATGCGGTTAAAGAACTCCAGGAGCGCGACCTTAAATATTTCAGAGGTGTTTTTGAGGGCAGTGTAGGTGATCCCATCCCCCCCCCGGGGCGGAGTCTCCCCTTTTCCCATTTAGCGCTCCCTGGAGTTCTCCCATGGTCAACGGGTCATCGTAGGGATCATCGGTTGGGTCAAATTTCTTGTATAGTAATGTGTTAATTCCAAAATCTGATTCCTCCCCCTGGCTAAGTTGTTGGTAAAATAAGGCCAACTTATTTGTTTTCTCTTTATTTGAAAGATATATAATAGCATTATTTTCTTTAAGGGGGGCAACTTTTAAAGAAGAGTAATTCCCTTCCATTTTTTTGATCTTTTTCCATACTTCACTCTGCGGCGTGTCCATTCTGAGCTAACTTCATCAGCTCAGCTTCTTGTTGCGTGGACAACATCGTGACCATAATACACAGACATTAGCCTGTCCATCTGGGATTTGCGTGCGTCTTTTTAAACTGACCAACAGTTTCAAAGCATCGTTTTCCCGCGTCAATCAAGACGTGTGTGTGTTTGTGTTGTTCTACAGCGTGTCCTTTTGTTTTGTTCCAAGACGCTCTGAGGCTCTGCATAACGTACTTCACTTTATTCTGGCCAGAAATAAATAAATATCGAAAGTAATTTCTGACTAAAGATACATGAATGAATACATTTAGAACACGGATGGAAGAAGAATTACATTAATACAGGAACAAGTAAATTTTGATTACAAATACGCCGAATAAGTGAATTCTGGCCGTAAATTATAATAAAAGTGAAAACGTAAATTCTCATCACCAACACACAAACAAAATTCTGGCAACAAAGAGATGAACAAGTAAATTCTGACCATTAACAGCCGAAAGTGTAAATTCTGATTACAAATACATAAACAAGGAAATTCTGACCACATTGACATGTACATTGTCAAGTTAATCCTGACACCAAAAAATACACTAAAAAGTAAATCCTGGCCATGATTACAGGAATAAGTAACTTCTGACCACAAAGACACGAAAAGATAACTAACACACGAACAAATAAACTCGGACCACAAAGACACGAAATAATCAAATAATCTTTATTATAAAGACATGGATAATTCTTACAGCTCTTAAAAACACTGCTGAATATCGTGAACAATTAAATACCAGTAGATTTTTCCTTCAGATATCTCAACTGACATAAAATGTTTCGCATTGAATATGTCAGTTGTAACAAAGTCCATTAAAAAAAAAAAAAAAAATTCCAATCAATCATTAACAATCAAAACTGTGTGTGTGTGTAAAGGGGGAGTTTTTATTTTTATTTATTTTGTTACTGTCCATAAATAAAGAAAGTGTGAGCCATTCGTCTAAGCATCTGGATGAGATCAATAACATTCTGAATCGAAAGAAAATAAATCATATGGAGGTGGGGGCGGGGTACAAGTGCAATCTTCTTCACTTGGACCACATAAACTCTCAGCAGTTCCTTAAACAAACTACATATAGTCCTTTTGGCTACACCTAAAATAAATATTTGTGTGAATCAAATCTGACATGTAATAAATGAAATGGATGCAGATACTTCACACGCTAGACCCGTGTTCCGTTCGCATATGCAATGAAAAGGCTAATCAAAAGAGTTGTTTTTTTTTAATTTGAAAACTTTCTCCGTGTGCCGGTTCAACAAAAGTGAAATATTTGAGAATTTGATGGATAAATCTAAGTAAACTTAAATCGAATTTAAACTTTAAATCTCAACATAATGTAAAATTTAAGTATTTTGGAAATTCAAAAGGAGAGTCCAATATAATCTTCTCACCACTAAACTGTCCTGGTAGTAATTTCAGTTTATGTATTTGTTGACCAATGTGCTTCATTGAATTTAAAAACAGTATTGGCCGTATACATGTAAATCAATTCCTACATATTATCAATCACCACCTCTTGTCTTATTGTCGGTTAATTTTCAGTTAACTGCTGTTACTGGTCCGAGATACAAATTTTGCCTCTAAGAAAAATCATGCAACAGCAAATTATCAAGTATTTAAACATGACACAAGAAAATGCTGCTGCGCCAATGAAAAAATAATTCGATAAATAAAATGTTTTCTTAAATGTCTGTGGTTATGAAATCATTGCAAGGAGGGACCCAAAAATGGATTGTCAAATGTGGCACTTGTATATATATCAACACGGCTGTTATATGTTATTAAAATATAATAAAATATCCTTTCTGGTGCTTCATTTAATGGGGCCAACAGCATTATGCTGAGGCCCCCGAGAAACAAAAGATCTCAACCGGTGCTTCATTTAACATGTTTGGTAGCCTCCACTTTCTAACACACCACTGCAATTTTTGAACCAGTCTCAAACTTTCTCATCTGGTCGACATAATCAAACTGAACAATAGAATTTGATCGCGCGTGGCGTCAGTATTGACTGTGCCCCAGGCTAGTCCAGTGATCCACAGGTGTGTTCTTCATGACCTAAACTTACATGGGCAACCTGGTGACAATACACACCCTTACATGGCTCATTCAATGAACTGACCAATAGTATCCAAGACCTCGCTTTCGACTCCACAGAAAACTGTATGGACCAATCGAATGATGTCCTTCTGCCACGCATCTCTGGTACAGACTATAGTTTAGGCGGAAAAGGCGGGACATGTTTAGCCTCTTTCTGATTGGTTTAGATATTCTTTAGATAGATGGAAATTGTCAGTCATCTGTCAGTTGCAGTTCCAGCAGTGAGAGTGCAGTTTGTTCACAGTTTCCATAGATCTCAAATTATCAACAGTGTTACTATCCTTTCGTTGACAAAGTTCAAGTTCTTCTTCATCATTCATGATGGCTACGGAAAGCATGCCAAGCAAGAAAGTTGCTCCCATTGGTTTCGTGGATGACATTTTTGAAAACCAGGGTTTTGTGCAAGGTCCTTTACTGGCAACAGGAAAGTTTGGCTGCTATATGCTTGAGTGTATGGAACCCTGCGATCCCACAAGTGATCGTGCAGTCAAAGTCTTCCCGAGAAAGCCCGCTGGTCCCAAAGTCAGAACATTGTTTCTAAATGAAGCAATGACTTTGAATCGTGTGGACCACACATATATCGCCATGATGAATTTCGCTGTGGCATGTAACGACTACTTTGCTATCTGTATGGAACCTCTACCCGGTGGCAGTCTGGAATCACGACTACATAACATTGAGTTGTGTGATGCAGAAAAATATCTGTGTCAGGTCAGCAGTGCTTTGGGTTATCTTCACAACACCATGAACATGGCTCATTGTAATATTTCATTGTCCAGTATCTTTCTTGACCTACAGGATAATGCCATTCTGTGTAACTTTGAAAATACAATCCAGTTTGATTCAGCTGGGGATTCCACTGGACTGGTCAAACATTGTACTGGATCGCCTGTCTATCACGCACTAGAAGTCCGACTGAATCGTGATGATGAAGATTTCGAAGTGGATTTATTCAAGGTTAGTGTCTACATTCTTTCTTTCTTTCTGTCTTACTTTTATTCTTTCTTTCTTTCTCTCTCTCTTTGTTTCTTTCCTTCCTTCTTTACTTCTCTGTAGTTCTTCCTCTCTCTCTCTCTCTTTTTTAATTTGTCACAATCAAATCAATGAATGTATTTATTTTCTTTCCATGTGTAATCACATCGTAAGAAACTGCAGTCCAAGAAGAGTCCGCCCAAAATATCCAGTTTCTGCTTTCTGTTTGAAAAAAGTATTGCTAGACAAGTTATCACAATGTAATGATTGTACTTCTATCCTCTGTTTTAGATTATAAACAACAACAACAACAACAACAAAAGACAACGAACACAACAATAACATGAAATGGAAAATATAAAGTCCGATATTCATTACCGAATTATTCAAAATAAATAGGAGAATATTTTTCAAGTGCTGGAATGTGTCATAATGGGACATTCATTCAATAATTAGCCACGTCGTCTTTTTCTTTTGTTTCGTTTTTTGTTTTTTTGAGTATATCTCTCTGTACTAAGACTGATAGGAAATTGAATGAAAACTATCTTATGTCGGTTTTAATTCAAACTTGACATTTTCCAAGTGACAATCCCTAAGTCAAAACTCATGTTAGCCCGTCTTGTTGCAAAGGCATGATAAAACACAAATATAATGTAAATGTTTACAATAGTGACCTACTTGTCAAGGAAGTGAGTGAATTTTCATGACACTTCTTAATACATGTATAGTGATTTCATTCACCTTATAACGAACCCTGGCTGACTGAATTATTGAAAGCCTTTTGATAAAGTAAAATTTCTTCTGAACAATGGAATTTGCTATAACATTGTGAAATATTTCAAATGGCAGTAAAAGTCTTCAACAGCAAACTCATCTGACTCATTTGAAGGGAGATATTAATGAAAGTGAGAAAAATACAAATAAATGATTTGGGAAAATGTAGATTTACTGAGGTAAATAGTAGGGCAAACTTTGCAGTTATGGTGGAGCATGGTGCCAATCGCAGAAAGACTGGGGCTATTTTTTTCATTGTGTTATAAAGGAACGAGGTGTACATTATTGAAAATGGCTTCATTCAAAATAAATGCAGTCTGTCTTTCTACTTCCTAATTCAAGACATTTTGAGGCGATTAATTTCTGTCCCCAATCAAATAGCAAGCCACACTTGCTGAAATCTCGCTAGTGCCGGAGGTCCCGTCCAATTCCATAGTCCACAACTCACATTAAAACAGACTGGAGACAGTTTTGACTCAGTGCGCCATCAGACTCGTTCACCTTTGTTAAGGTAATTAGATATAACCAATCAAGCAAGTACATTTGTTTCTCCTATTGTGTTAGTATGGGGTCATGAAAAAACAACAGCAACAAAAAAAGTAACCTGACTTTGTTTTTTTTTTCATTCTGTTTGAAACTTCTCTTAACAATAATTAAAACATGTGTTTGGCGAATTTGAAAGGAGTGTGAATATAATTGCTTTGTTTAATCTGGTCAGAAAAGTTAGGCTGCTCATATTTTCGTATTATACCTTAAAAGGTCTAATGTGATGTCTACAACGGGTGGGATATCTGCAAATGAACCCACAAAAATTAATTCTATCTTTCGGCACCAGGCATTTCTATAATTGTCACGCTCAATAATTTTACTTAACGTATTGGAATTTATAAGGAATTGCACTCCCTCTATGCCAGAAAGTTTTTTGAGAGATATCAGAGGAAAAATAAATCCATTTGGGTTTTTTTTTGGATAATATGAATGGCGAATCTTCAACGACACGTATTGCAACGTTTTGGATCATTCCACTCAAATAAATGGCCATTTGTGATTTTCTTGATATGTCTGTTTTTCATCGTTTCATGGGTAGATATATATCTAGATAAAAATACTCAATTTCCCGAAGCCTGCTCTACGAGTAAAACTTAGCGCCATTAAAGTTTTCAAATATTTCTCTATTTGAATAATACATTTGACTCCCCAGTTATCTTGAACTTGTAAAATAAATGCACAGTAACAAAGATTTCATTCCTATGCCCCCTTTTCATTGTCTGACAGGGAGATGTCTATGCTCTTGGTCTGATTTCATGGGCCATGATTTTCAAATGCAAGCCCACCGATGAGCTCTACAATTTTCAGAAGGATATCAAGAAGGCCAACGACAAGATACCAGATTCTTTTAGGTAAATTTCTGTGTAAACTTGATCTGTGTATTTGTCTATGTAGCTTTTATCCATATGAGAGTCTGTTCTGCTTTCCTCATGCACTGTCTCGTTTTTCATACCTCTCTTCATTCATCAATCTATCCATCCTTCTCATCACTAAACCTATCTCTACTTCAACATTTCAACTTTTTGCTAGTTTATCCATCCAGCCTCTATACACTCAAACTTGTACACTCAAGCCAAACTTTCACAAATCTGTCAGTCCCCTCATATATCCTTCCATTTTTGCGTCTACCCACACAGGAAATGGACAGCACTACTTCTAGAACCTTTTCCTGAACAGCGAATCAACATGGATGACTTCATCTCCCTTCTCAAACAAGAGAGTTATCAGGGATATCTGACCGACGATGATGACAATAATGAGGAACCAGAAGAAATATAGTGAACAGGTAAATCTGTTCTGTTCAGTTGATCTACCTTTTTCCAACATCATCACATACCATCAAAAAGGTCACACAGCACCGTCCCATGTTATTAATCCTTAATTTGTGAGGTTGATTTAAATGAAAGATTGTCCGTGACGTAAAGAAATGATGTGTCCGCTGTCTGCATGTAAGACACTGGTTGTTGAGTATTATACTTGAACTTTTAACACTGTGAAAGACACAGTAAACTGATCCCCCGAAGGTCTAATTATATGAACATTGCAAAACTATAGCTAGTAATGGTTAATACATGTTATACGTAAAATTTATATACTGGATGCATTTAACCATCACTATGAAACAAATAATAGAGAGAGAAAGAGAGAAACAGAGAGAAAGAAAGAGAGAGAGAGAGAGAGAGAGAGAGAGAGAGAACCTTATTTCGTCCTAAATTGGTTTGAGTTATATATTATTAAGATGATTACATTGTTGTGCTACATGTGGAAATGATCGTGATGTTTGGGGCTCATTTCAAGGTTTTGTTCGAGAAAATCTATATTTCTCTGTTTTCTAAAAAGTGTGAAAGTTTCATGAATTGCAAGACAGACGACAGTAGATAAACGATTTAGGAAAATTATTGGTGGTATATATATATATATATATTCTTTGTTTAGATGAACGATTGCTCTGCAAAGCCCATTCATCTATTAAAATTAAAATGTGTATTCTCAATTTTTTAAATTTTTTTTTTCAGATGTCCTGAAGACACTATAGAGGAAAATGGCACTTGCTAGATCCAGTTTTCTACCATTAAACATTTAGCATTAAGTCAAACTACATCGTATGCTAATATCTATTCTCAAGGACAACCATGAAATCACGTCTCTAACAGGTGGAATGTCATCATCCATATTTCCATACAACGAAATATAAGAACTGCATCAGCATTAAGAACTTCATCATTCTGTTCCTGTCACTTTCTGAAATCGTACTCCAAAAGTCCAATCAAAAAACCTCCGCTTCCAAGATATGGAAAGTTATCATCCAAGCTTCTGTTCAATCAAACACAAGAAGTCTATCAGCATAAACAACGTGAACTGTTCCTCGTGCTCATGAGTTCAGCTACGGTCAATATTTGTGAAGGAGACATAATTATAATTACATGGACCCTGACACAGAACGGAATTATTATAGCTAGATCTAGTAAGAAAATGTGAAGACAGAAACTCGAATGAATGAAAATGTTTCCTTTTTTATGGACATCATTATCAGTGTTTTGTAGAAGAAAGTGAATGTGTGTTTCATGAATTTGATGTACTTCTAAATCATAATGTTGTAGGGACAGTTTTATTTATTTATTTATCTTTTAATCACGATTTAACTTTTTTATTTAAAAAAAAATTGATCTTCACATTCTCTTTTACATGCATTTTAATATTCTTTGTGTCCATTTCAACTGGACAAATATTTTGAGTCATCTTAATAAATCTTCACTTTAAATGGAATCCCTGCTGTTCTGTTTATTTATAGACTAATCATGTCTTCATTGAGTGTATCTTGGTTGTCGCTCTTGAACTAAAGAAATTCCTAGACTTCATCATCACATAATTAAACTAAGTGTAGCACTTCAAATCTGAGAAACACCAATCGCCACAGAAAATAATGATAATTGAGCCCGAACAATGATGATAATGATGGAGGGGGGGGGGGGGGGGAGAGGGGGGCAAAAAACCACAACTTTTGTGTACTTGTTTCTTTTTCCATTTTCCTTTTTGTTTTTGTTTCTCTCTCTCTTTTTTTTGTTCTCGGATCTTGTTCTTCTTTCTCTTCTTGTTCTTGTTTTTTCTCTGATTTCTTTCTTCTCTGTTGTCGTTTCTGTTTTTGATCTTATCTTTATCTTTGTCCATGTTCTTGTTTTTTCTCTGATTTCTTTCTTCTCTGTTGTAGTTTCTGTTTTTGATCTTATCTTTATCTTTGTCCATGTTCTTGTTTTTTCTCTGATTTCTTTCTTCTCTGTTGTCGTTTCTGTTTTTGATCTTATCTTTATCTTTGTCCATGTTCTTGTTTTTTCTCTGATTTCTTTCTTCTCTGTTGTCGTTTCTGTTTTTGATCTTATCTTTATCTTTGTCCATGTTCTTGTTTTTCCTTTTGATCTTATTTGTCTTCTTGTTCTTGACCTTCTTTCTCCTTCACTTTCTTTATCTCTGTCTTCTTTCTGTTCTTCTTCATTTTGTTCACTTTCTTCTTCTGCTACCACAGTTTATGAACATAGCTGGATACAACAGTTTTCTGCTATCTCACGGAGTATTGTAAGTTTATGTCAATTAAATTCACAAACTCCAGAATTCCGGGAAAAGATCGCATAAAGAGGATAGAAATCTTAAATTATGTTTAACGCAGTTTACACCATTCACGGAATACAAGCATTTCTCAAATGTCCAAAATCCCACACGAAATAGGCTTTAGCAAAATGCAGCTAGTAACATTTACCATTATAGATCTCAACAACAGTAATAATTATCCCACGTATATTAAGATAAAACATCTGACCAATTTTATAATGATATTATATACAATAACAAAACATCAGATTTATGACGAAGACACGTTTGTATTGTTGCGATTCAATATCAATACATGACATTTACACATAACTGATAATAAATACAAAAACACACAAAAAACAAAAAAACAAAATTTAGTTACCTGACATGGTACCAAGATCTATGAAAACTAAGCTTTTGGATGTCGAAATATTGGTTCAGATTCTGAAAAATTGAATGAAAAATTGAATTCAGCGTGTCCTACAATGTAATGTAATTTGCAGTCAATGTCAAGACTTGTCGCTCTTGCAATGTTTCGTTGTCAAGATCTTCAGGCGTCAGTTGACCTAATCTCAGATTTATTGTCGTAAGTGTAAAGTCGTTTGAAAGAATTAATTCTGAAAAAATATCATAGTTCGAGTGTCATTATTTTAGGAATATTGATTAGTTCTCTATAGACTTGCTCATATTATATGTGTTAACTGTTAACAAAGTTGGTGGTACACGGAGGACAATGGACTGTCCACAGCCTAATATTATAAAAACCACAGAAAAACTGTGGGGTCGCAGCAGGGCTATAAACAATCTTAAAATCGGGCAAAAAGAAAAAGTATGCTGCAAAACCCCGCGTGAGAAATAAAACCCAAACGATACAAAGCAAACTAAAGAGAAGACAGAAAATGTTCAAATTTTCGGCTTTCGCCTTTATCAAGAAAAAAAAAATGGAACAAAGAAAACAATCGAATAGAGAAACAGGCGGGAAGAAGTGAAGTTTAAGTGTTGAATCAAATACTTATAAACTGTAGATGGAAGAATGAATTTGTTCAAAAAAGTTTTCTTTTAAATGGAACATTTTTGTTCTTAACATTTTATTATCTCGGACATAAAATACACACTAAATCAACTGAGAGGTTGAAAAACACTTTTATTCTGTAAAGGTTGGGTAAAAAAAAATTTTTAAGTTTTGATTGGTCCAACAACCACGTGGGCGGAGTTTTGTAACCCTTTATTCTCCAGCGATCAGGTTTACTAAAAATAGGTTATTGTCACGAGACAAAAGAGGGAGGCAACTCTGCATCGTCATTATTGTGGCGTGTTTCTTCTGCCTTAAACAAAAGGTCGTAATTTGATAATCGGAAGGCTATGTATTCACTTTAGAAAAGTAAAAACATTAATAAAATGGCTGAACGTACAGTCATGAAATATTCGGAGACGAAAATTGATGGAATTGGTTAAGTTTATGCGAAGCCGATTTGTGGACATATATAGTATCCTAAAAAAAATTAGACAGAAAACAGAAGTATTGTGAGGCTGTAGATTTCATTCACAAATTTTTAAGAATCCGATTCTTCATAAAGCAAGTCGATTTATAAATAGTTCAATGGCTTTGTAGATGTCAAAAATTATAATGATTTCATTTAATTTCATTCTCTAATGGTTGTGGGGGATGGATCTGGTGCATGGCCAGGTGGGTTTGATAGCCTTTTTCTTTCTTTTTTTGTCTTTACAAAATAGTGTGACTGGTATCTTTTCAAAGATATTATCTTTTATTGAGAATTGATGAAATGAAGTGAAGATGAACGTTTTTGGCTATTGCAAAATGCGTCAAGTAAACATTGGCTTATTTGTCCTGAATCAAGCGTTCTTGTGGCTGTGGTCCCTTGTGATACATTTGAAGTGTTGTTGGTTTCACGTGTTTTTTTTGTTTTTTTTTAAATTTTTGTTTCATGTACGATTTGGTCAGCTCAATAAGTTGTTTTTTCTTACTTTGATAAATGATAATCACACATGTGCAGGTAAAATATTTGTTGTATTTCGTTACATCCTTTTTCTCCCTTCTCTGTGAATATTAACAGCTCACGTTTTCCTAATTTTATGGACAATATTAAAGAAAAAAAAAGAAAAGGTCTCAAATACACACAAAACTGATTGTTTTATTGATTAGTACGATTAGAGTACAAAAAGAATGGATGTTGGTTACAATGACTGACACATTTTATGAGGAGAAACAGTAAGTGTCAGTATAAATATTTGAAGGAAGGATATTATACTGGTACATGACATATTATGTCATTCAGCAGTACTTTTGAAAGCTGTCAAAATGATTTATGTGTTTGTAGTTTCAATTTACTTGTTCGTGCATTTGAGGTCAGAATTTACTTGTTCATATATCTGTGGTCAGAATTTATTTGTTTTCAGGTGTTTCGTGATCAAAATTTTACTTGTTTTCATGTCTTTGTGGTCAGAATTTACTGCTTTATTTGTTCATGATTAGCATTTATTTTTCGCGTGTTAGAGGTCAGAATTCACTTATTCTTGTATTTGTGGTCGGAATTTATTGTTCTTGTATTTGAGGTCAGAATTTACTTGCTCATGTGTTTGTTGTCATAATTAATTTTAAATTCATACTTTTTTTTTTTTTTTGGTAGGAAGTTTCGTATTCTATGCATTTGGGGTAATGTAAGTTACTTGTTAGTGTATTTGTGGACCAAAAGTTCTTTGTTTATGCACTCGTGGCTAGAATGTATTTCTTTTTAAATTTGTGGTCAAAATTTGTTCATGCATTTTCAGTCTGAATTAATTTGTGTTTTTCTGGTCAAAATTTACTTATGCATGTAACTTGTGGACAGAATTTGCTTACTCATGTCTTTCTGCCTGAAGTTAATTCTTCCTGTATTTGTAGTCAGAATTCACTTGTTTGTTAATATTTGGTCGGAATTGATTTATTCTTGTACTTGTGTTTAGAATTCATTTGTATCTGTAAACAAAAACTTACTTTGGATATTCATTTCTTGTGACTAACGTGTCTAAGTATGAAAATGTCTTTAGTTTGAACAGAAGGAAAACAACAGAGACATAAAATGCTAAAAAATATAACAAGTAGTAAATACGTTTCTGTTAAAATTTAATGACATGAAAAAACATCGAAAAAAAAAAAAATAAAAAAAATAGATACACGTAATCACAAAAAAATTATATTTAAAAATATGAAATAACATTAATTAAAAAAAAAAAAAAAAAAGTGTACACACGATACAACAGCTTCACAACACAACATTTATTAAGTACATCCTATTACTAAAAAAGTAAATCATTTTTCTCATTGAACATTGACACTTGGGCAGTACTTCTCCTTATGCGCATTAATGAATGGAGGATAACAATGTCTACTGTTTTCATCTGTATGGCCTAGGAAAGTAAAGTAAACTAAACTGAACCGAAATAAACTAAAGTAAACTAAAAATGTTGCGTTAACAGAATCACTGATTGACATTTTAAGACTTACAACAAAATGTCTCAAGTAGATTTGGTTCATGAAATATGCACACATCTCCATTTCTGTACATAAATACCAGAAGTACACCAAATTCAATGTCAGGGTGTCCAAAAAAAAAAAAAAGATTTTTATGGAACATCCGAAAAAAAAAAACAATAACAAAAAGAAAATACTAAATGAATAACAGAATTAAAAGATAAATAAAATGCAAATAAAATCAGGCAAACCAAATAAAAATAAAAACAAAAGAAAGCAAAGAAAAGAATGAAATAAAATGAAAATAAAATAAAGTAAAGGGAAATTAAAATAAAATGACATGATGTGAAGAAAATGCTACAAACGACAAAGGCATGAAACATTAAATAAACACATTTTCATTTCTGTGCATAAGCACTGCATGTCAAATGATTTTTTCAAAAACGCTGGTGTATCTCGTACACTGCTTATACTGAAGATTGATTTGATATAGCTATAGAAAGTGATGTAGTACTTCTTGTCCATCTCATGAGAATCATCATTTCTTCATTACATCAAATCTGTGGAGATAACTGATGAACCTTTTAATTTATGCACCCCTGGTTTGTAATTCTTATTTCTCACAGTTTACACTGTCTTTCAGGTGGGAGCGGGACCAGTTTCATCTTTTCAGACGACCAATAGATTTTAAAGTGAAACTATAAAGATGACGTCTTACTTCTTGTTTTTTTTTGTTTTCTTTATTGGAGGGGGGGGGGGCGGTTTAAGCATAACAATTGGTGTGGTTGAGGGGAAAAAAAAAAAAATCAAATTTCAGTTTAAATAAAAGATAACATATTTCTCTATAGGGCATACTCACAAATTGTCATTCTGTGGTTGCCTCACCAAAAAAAAAAACCAAAAAAAGCTGGAAACATGGATCATAATTGTGTGCTTTTTCTGATGAGTGATGATACTGAAAATGTTGGTCTGGCTGAATGGAATTGACGTCACTAATAATTAGGTTTCTTCAGTTTTCTCATCATCATCGTCCGTCAGATACCCATGACAACTCTCTTGTTTGAGGAGGAAGATGAAATCATCCATGGTGACTCGCTGCTTAGGCAAAGGGTCTAGAAGTAGTTTTAGCCATTTCCTGTATGGATGGACAAACGGGTTAATGCATGGATCGTTGGGTATTGTGAGTTACTGTCAGGATCAGTGGCGGACCTACTATGAAACTAATTGGGGACACGGTGAACCAGAGGCAAGGTGCTCGCCTCTCGTGCCGAAGGTACCGGATTCGATTTAATGAGTGAATTTTGGATGTTGCCCTATTGTTGCTGGTTCCCCATAAGTTTAAGCTTTAGAGTCTCATAAATGTAGGTCCGCCAGTGGTCAGGATGATCATAGTTAATTCAGAAATTTGGTCTTTGAAAGCTGTAATGTTGCAGCCCTTTGACAGAATGTACTAAATGTTGATATGTGAATAACTGGTCTTCAAGACCTTAATAAACGCTTGTTTGACCCTTGAAAGCTTATGTCTTTTCGTATGTTGCTTCTTTAGATTTATATAAAAGAAAAAAAGCTTCAGGATTTCAGGATAGTAATTCAATAGTTTTAAAAAGAATACTTCATTCGTTTAAAAAGTGCACACCTCTCATGGCAGACAAGAAAACGACGCTTGAAGCGAGGAATTTTGCTGTTTAAAAAAAAAGATAATATAGTTTTTTTTGTCATTATTATGTTATCATCAATGTAATTTGCAGCTAAGATATCGGACATGTTTGTACTAAACAGGGAATATAGGCCTACTGATCAATTCTACAAAGTATGCACCCCTAACAGTGATTTTTTTCAGTAGTACATGTAATGAAATCGTAGTATCAGTTTCCCTGCATTATGTCAAGAATATTGAATTGGAAGTGAAGTGAACAAATGGTGCGTTCATTGCAAAATTGAATTTTAAATGATTTTTTTTTTTAATATTTCAAAAAGATCACAGAAATTCCCCACTTTGAAAAATTCACGTTGCCTGTGGATTTGCCACTCAGAAAATTATAAGGTCATTTAAAATCTAACATTGCATGCATAAAAATGAAATAAATTATTACTGCAGTTTTCGAGAAACTTGCAAGAGTCAGAGGGCACGGCTTTCTAAATGCACTATAGATGAGGGACGACAGAGAGGTGGTGGATAAATGGATAAAGATGTGTGAGCGGATGCTTAGGTGAATGGAAAGCTAGTCTGAATGTTGAAAATGAAGTCGTGTGCAAGAGGACAACGGGTGAATGAAACAAAAAATATGAATACTTAAACAGTTGATTAGGATCAGACGGATTGATGAACGTAGAGAGGAATGGGGAGGCGATAATATAATTGTATTCATGCAGAAAAATGAGCGGACAAACTCTAAACTGAGAATTACCTGAACGAATCGGGTATCTTGTCCTTGGCATTCTTAACATCGTCCAGGTAAGTGTAGAGTTCATTGTTGGGTATGGATTTGAAAGTCACGCCCCATAAAACAACACCAAGGGCATGGACATCCACCTGTCAGACAACGGGGGAAAAAATCACACTATTGTCAGCTGATTTATCTTAAGACGAGATGTATAGTCTGTCCATAAAGCTGTGCTGAATTCAAAACCTTTTAGCTCATTTAATGTGCAACAGAATTATCTGAAAATGAGCATGTAGACTGCAGTTATCCACGACCCTGTGTGGATTTTTTTTTCTCTTCAATATTTTAAGATGCTTGCAATTTTGTTTCTTCTGGTACATTAAAAACGGCTAAACCCGACGGGGTGAACTTTATATATTTATTTAATCTGCTTTTTTGTACAATGTTGGTAGCACAACTCATGAGAAATTTCCTATTTCCTGTCGATGCCCACGATGACTGCACGAAATAAACACTTTTTCAACAATATTTCAAGATTGATATCATAATGTTAATAATAATAATAGTGATAACACTAATAAATGACATATCATAATGTTTCAAGATTGTTTACGGCAGTGAAGGTGTAGTCATTTGAATAGCAAGACGTACAAACGATACCATCCACTTATTGGAGAATATTATATATTATTGGAAATACTTCTCATCTGCAACATCTGTGCTAACTGTTAACTTGACAATGAACCTCAAATTTATAATCCTTCAAATGATGTGTCAGTTTTTATGTCATTCTTTTTGTAGAGACCTATGGTGGAAAACTTTATCATCAAATCCTCAGAAAGAACATTATATGCTATAAACATTACGCCTCACAACTTTTACGCGGTAGATCAAAGACTGCAGTGAGTCGTCCGCCAACTCTGTAAAACTGGGGGGAGGGGGGGGGGAAGAAAAGGGTCCACAGTTGGGAATGCCACACACACTTACCAGTAGAATTATTATGAAATTCATCAGGCCATGGAAATGATACTCTGTGATGAACAAGAAACTTACGTATCTGCATTTCATAGAATTTTATTATTGTTGTTTAACTGTAAATTCTGATTATTGATTGTCATGGTAACAAGGATATTGTTACCGAAACAGATCACAAAAGAAATCGCCACTTGCAAAAAACGGCAATGTTTAACTATGTGTTACAAATTCTCTGGTCTTTTAAAATTGAAGATTGCATACACAAATTTGGGATTGGTTAAATACTTTCAACAAGCTAGAAAGTTTCTTCAACCACGGCCGCATGGACAGGCTATAACTTATTCAAACTTCCGTGTGTCATTTGCCAAATTGAAAAAGAACCTCAAGAAGTTACCAGTGTTGTTTTAAATTCTTTTTAAAAGTCCCTCTTAAAACAAGCCTTGAAAACGCTGCCATGGAAATATGTGAAACGAATTAGCAAAGAATTATTTGAAACAAACTTTCAGCCAATGTCATAAAGACAATGAAAAGTTTGAGGGTATATATCATTCAGCAAGCAGGACAAAAGAATAACCACTAAAAAAAAAAAAAAACGAAAAAAGGAAGTAATTAATTAATGAATTCACACAATAAATTTCTTCAGGAGCTAATACACAAAAATCATCATAAAACTATTGATAAGAAAAAGATGAAAAAGGAGACAAAGGATTGTCAAAAGAAGACACCAAAAATGAAATATAACAAAAAGACAACTCCAAATGAATGAGTCTCATTTCTGTATCGATTTTCTTGAATATTAAATTTTCGCACTACTTAAATGATTCTGTGAAAGATTTGAAGCTCCACGTAATGTGTACAAGATTTTAGAAAAGTATTTTTCTAATAATTTCGTTTTCCCAGCAGTCCACATTTTAAAGAAATAAGGGCCGGGTTCATTGAATACATTGCTCTGGGCACGACCACACGTTGAATGTTGTAAACACTGACACGTTCATATTATTATTACAGCACGGTCATTGGCTTTGACAAACTGCAGGTTACCCTTTCTTTCGTAGAAACACACATACCATAAATAAAACATAAATAAATAAATCAATAAATCAATAACGATAATGAAATAATTGATTTTAATACTTTTCTCATTTGGTGTTTATTCAATGGTAGTATATGAATTTTTACTTCCTCTGGCTTCTGAATATCCTTTCATTTGTACACTATGCCATTTTATGCACATTACCTCTAGTATTTATTGTTTAGTCTATTTGTTTCCTCAATAAATTATAATGTCCTACTTTAATAATTAAAAAAAAAAGAAATAAACAATTTATTGATTCCTAAAAAAATTTTTTTATTAAATAAATAAATGAATACATAAATAAACAAATAATTAATAAATAAATAAATAAATAAATAAATAAATAAATAAATAAATAAATAAATAAATAAAAAACACCTTGAACAAATCCACTTCGAAATCTTCATCTTCAGAATTCAGTCGGACTTCTGGTGGGTGATAGGCAGGACTTCCAGCACAACGTTTGACCAGTGAAGTGGACTGACCAGGGGAATCAAATTGGATTGTAGACTGAAAGTTACACAGAATGGCGTTACCGTCTTGGTCCAGAAAGATACTGGACAATGAAATATTACAATGAGCCATGTTCATGGTGTTGTGAAGATAACCCAAAGCACTGCTGACCTGACACAGATATTTTTCTGCATCACACAACTCAATGTTATGTAGTCGTGATTCCAGACTGCCACCGGGTAGAGGTTCCATGCAGATAGCAAAATAGTTGCTACATGCCACAGGAAAAAACATCATGACGGAATACGAATGGTTGACACGATTCAAAATCATTACCTCATTTAAAAACAGATTTCTGACTTCACGGCAAAGAAGATTTCCGGGGAACACTTTAACCGCTCGATTACTCATGATTGGATCATCAGGTTTCCGGCAGTCAACCACATAGCCAAACTGTCCTGTTCCCAACACTGGACCTTTGATGAAACCTTTTGTTTCAAAGACATCAGTCACGATTTCGATGGGTGCGTCGTCATCGTTGATGGGAAGTAAGACTCTAGACATGATGAATGACGAAGAAATTGAACCAAGAAAACGTAGAACAGTTGATGTTTTGAGATCTCGAGATTGAATAAACTGCACTCTCTCTGACTGCTCAAGTACAACTGAAAGATGACCAGTGCCTTCTTATTCAATCAGAAACGGTGTTTACATCCTGCCCCTTTTCACAGCTATAGTCTGTAAGAGACATACGTGCTAGAGTAATATAAACACACATTTTGATTGGTGTTTGGGGACGTAGGATGAAGATACCCTGGACACCATTGGTCAGTTTTAAAAATGACTCTAGCAAATCCCAGATGGGCAGGCTAATGTCTGAATGCATGGTCATGATAATATTGTCCAGTGAGCTAATACGTAACCAATAGCAAACTGACCCTGATGGATCACTGGTTAGCCAGATGTTCACGTCTTCCACAGACACCTTGACACCGAGCCGTGGCGGCAGGGAGACACAGGTCATGAGGTGGACAGGAAAGCAAAAGATGAATTCAGCAGATGGTCCATTATGTCATGGTTGTGTCATTTACAAGGGTTAGGGTAGATTTGAAAACTGCGACAGTATGGAGAAAATGTCCATTGTGAAACAAAATTTGTTGTTTCATGGGAAGGTCATTGATGAAATGAGAGAAAGAAGCATTTTTAAAATAAAAGTTTTCTATCAGTCCTGGGCCTCTCCCATTCTCTCAGTTTGTAAGACTTTTGTTTGTCTGTTTGTTTGTTTTTGTAGCTTGTCTTTTTCCAGTCAGGCACAACAAGTTTATTTCTCAAAAATAAACATTATACAGACATAAACTAGGGTTATACTTTTACAAAACGTCAAAAGCAACGACGAAATAAATAAGATTAATATTAATTAATATACCCCAAATTTATAAAAATGGCTAATATTCCCTACTTTTTGATTGTTTGGGTTCGCGGGTGTTTTAAAATCATGGCAGGGTAGGCAATTACTGCAGATTTAATGCTACACTCACCTCGAAAATCCAGTTAAAACATTAATTAGAACCATGGCGACATCATACATTATTTTCTTTGAAAAAATGCGCATGAAAGATAAGAGGTCTTTCGTAGCTTTGCACACAGTCGGAAGTTTCGATTTATCAGCCTTGTCTACCATTTGGCGATTCTTTTATATATTAATTCGTCCTTGGCAGCTTTCGCTTACGCTTTCCGTCAGTTAAAATTGTCCTTTCCGATTCTATGGATTTTTCTGGGAAAAATTCCCAGCATGAAGGAACATTAAACCTATTTCCACAAACTAAGTTTATGTTAGCAAAGCTGGTTAAATCTCCTTGGCCATCACTGCTACCGACTGGCATCAAAATGCTCAACTGATAACATAGTATTTTGCGATACCTGTGAATGTTTTACAAAAAAAAAAAAAAAATCTTTTCAGGGAAATTCTGAAATGTAAGTTCACGGATTGAGTTACTTAAGTATGTATAGTCTTTTTGTCATTATATGTGTTATCATCAATGTAATTAGTAGCTAAGATATTCGGACAAGTTTGTTCTAAACACAGAATATAGGCCCACTGATCAATTCTATAAAGTATGCACTCCTAACAGTGATTTTTTTCAGTAGTAATGAAATCGTAGCATCACGATTATGCATTGTGTCCCGGATTTTTGGTTAAGTCAGTTGGCCGAAAGGTTCGTGATAAATAATTGTCCAAAATAGCCGAAAAAACAAATTGAAAGACCAATAGGCCCAGGCTATACTCACCGAAACTTTGTATAATATATATATATAGTTTTTGTACTTTTTGTGAAAGTTGCAAGTTAAAACTTGTAACACTACTCCATAATAAGTGCCACAATAGGTCAATATAAGTATTTTGTGGGTATACGAACTGTCTGAGTCTTGCTTAACTTCATCCCCGATTTTCAAAACTTGTAAACTTTTATTTTTACTGTGTGGGAGCTATCTGGGGGAAAAGTGGCTGAATGTGATTTCTTTATTTGCATGTGCGTGTGTACTCTTTTCGTTGGTCACGATCAGGAAAAACAATAACAACAACAACAACAACAACAGAAACTATTTCAATAACAATATCTACATGTACATGTAGAAATAGCAGAAAACAAGAATGAACAAAACAGAAAATGACTAGATACAGCAGATTAGATCAAGACTATTTTTAAGATTTTTTATTATTTGACATCAAGTCTAATACAGCCCATGGGTTTCATAGCGCAGTCATAATGAGCGATTATACTTTTGAACTAGAACCGGGACCTTCGCCTTTTAATAGGCTACAATAGATACAACTTGATGCGCTTTTTGTTTGTTTGTTTGTTTGTTCGTTTAGAGACTGGTTTTCTTTCTTTCTTTCTTTCAATGCCATGCGGTTGGTACAAGCCACGTCATCCTGTCTGTTCATAATTATAACGTCAGGCGGAGGTCACATTGACACCGATGGTCTGTTTCTGGGATTTGTGTAAGTTACGGTGAAGGTTGGGTTTTCCACAGTTGGTCAGTCAGAAAATTACTTCAGCAGTGAAAATTCCCCGATACTAGTCAAGTTTATAGAATATAATCGCATTATTACTTTGGCCCGGCATGAATAACCTTTTTTATTAACTCTTAAACTATTCATTTTATCATAATAACTGAGTCTTAAACAATAATACTGCAAAATGCAGGTTTAAATTAATAGCTAAGTGCGTAAATTTCATGTAATATTTACTTCCATTTTTCTTGGTGGAATTTCTCAGAAATCCTATGTCTGCAACCTAGCATAAGAAGAATTGACAAATGGTAATTTGTATCAGGGAGTGACAGAACGTTGAACTCTAATACAATAGAAATGCCCTGTCTCTATAGCTCAGGCAAGTGGTGGATGCATCTTAACTGAGAGTTTTTAAGTAGCATACGATGGTCTATTCGAACATTTGTGCCGCTCTTTGGAAAGCCATAACTTTGCAGCCCTTTGTCTGTATGTATTGAACGTTGGTATGTGGACTATTGGTCTTCATGACCTTAATAAAATATTTTTTGCCCATTGAAAACTATTCTTATTTAGTATTTTACTTCTTCGGTTTATGCAAAAACTACATCAGACTTCCGGGATAGAACTTCAATACGTTTACAAACAGTACTTCACCATTTCCGTTAAAAAAAAAAAAAAATGAAAGAAAACTACGCTTGAACGGAACGAGGACTTCTGTTTTGTTTAATAAGGGCAGTAATTGACGTTTCTTGCTTCAAATCACCAATATTGAATACGGAAATGATACGGTGCATTACCGTAAATTGAATGTTCAGGACACAGTTTTTATAATATTTCAAAAAGGTCAAAGAAATTGGTCACACTTTGAAAATTTCACGTTGAATGTGGATTACCGACCAGAAAATTCTTAAAATCATGGAAAATCTCGGATTGCATGCAAAAAAATTAGTGCAATACAACAAACAGTTTTCGAGAAAATTGCCAGACACTGGCGGCACGAGTTTCTAAACGCACTTACAAATCAGGCTGTACACTGTATCTGACTGCAACAGCCACGCTTGTTAATGATCATTTACAATTTTCAAGACAAAATGGAAAATCAACGTATGGTGTTCCATACTTGCCCTTTCTACCAGAGCACAGTATGGGCCTACAACTGAACATTCTGTTAAATGCAAACGTGTTTCCATTATTCTTCTTTCGGCAGCTCCACAGCCTTGGTAGGTGGACATACAAGAAGAGTCAGCTGTGTCCAGGCAACCAGTTTATCTGTATAGGAAAATCCCGTGATTAAAGATCAGAAGATGAAAAAAAAAAAGTTTTAGAAATGGCGAAAACTATGTCATCTCTTTGCTACTCATAAAACTTAGCGTGTTTCGGAGCCTTTGGCTGTATGAAAATTTTCAACCTAATTTCTTTGGTTAAGATACTGGGAATTTTGATGAACATGTATTTGTCCTCTCTTCTCTTACTTCCTTACCTACAGGTAAATTAGTTTTAATAGATTCTGTCCAATGAGACATGACCATAAGAAGTACAGGTGTATACTCTGTCTTGGATAGCAAGAATTTCTAACCCAAGGCAACATCCCCCACCCCCTCACACACAGACAACAACAACATACTCACACATAAGCAAGCGTCCATGTGTACTCACTACGAACGAACCTAATTGAATGCAAGCTAAACTCAAAAGGAATACAGGACGATCCCAAATCATAATTTTGTCTTACGATGCAAGGCTGACTTTAAATCTGCTGAGTCTTGTAACAGTTCTCTCAATAAATTTACTTTTCCTTACTGTAAATAAAGCTAACTTTAGTCTTGTGGTTACCGAGCTACTGAAAGATTCAGAAAGTGTTGTTGAGGTTAAGATATGTTGTAAATTACAAAATATTTTCTTTAAGAACCTTTGAAGTTGTGTCCCAATAGATAAATAAATAAATGAATAAATAAATAAATAAATAAATAAATGAATGAATGAATGAATGAATGAATGAATGAATGAATGAATGAATGAATGAATGAATGAATGAATGAATGAATGAATGAATGAATGAATAAGATTGCCTTGTGTTTGTCATAATGGCACTGGATTTGGTCTTCAGAAGCTGTCTTACCATAAAATGGCACGTTAACTCTGAAGTGGATGAAAGGAATATAGAGCAGTATAGATAAGCCAAAGACCCCAGCGGCCACGTAGACGTACTCCAGTTGTGGATTGATGACCAGTGGAGCAACAAACAGGTAAATGTTGACCAGTAACATGAGAATGGGGATAATCAGTGGGACCTGCCCAAGGAAAACGAAGAATCAAATTATTTAATTTCTTTTCTTCCATGTCATTGTTCCTTTGATCACAAAACACTTGAGGTACATTATCTTCAATGTGGCCCTTTTGGCCCAACGGACCCGCTCGCGGATTAATTAGGGGGCGGTGGGCCACATAAATGCAAAAAAAAAATATATATATATAAAAAATGAAGTATGGGAATTATTCATTTACATACACCTGGCTATATTTTGCCTGAAATCAGTAGATATCCCTTGCTGGAAAATCATGTGTGCCTTACCAATGTTTGGTTTGGTACAAAACGGAGCCTGAGTCCGGTGTAACAAGATGTCACGAGTGAATTATAACAAATCACGAGGGGTGAAAATGACCAAGGCTGGTGCAGGCGCCAGGCTGGTGCCTCGCCGTCCATAAATTTTGCTCCACACTAGCACAGTAGGCACTGTCCTTAGTATATGGTGTGGTCGCGCGAAACACTCAAAGGTCATAAAGGAAAAAGGCGAGATAAGCTCAGTAATAGTATATATCACAATATTTGCCTGCGGGTCGGTCAAAATCCCCTCATGGTCTGTAGGTTGCCGACTTGTGATCTGCAACATCTGTGCTAGCTTAACGTGATTAATTCTTGCACCCCCCCCCCCCGCCCCCTTCCCTCCCTGCTCCTCAAGACAAAACAGAAGAGATCTCGAAAATCAAAACAAAGTAAGTATAAAATGCTCACCTTTAACCCCCTAGTCTCCGCCCCCCCCCTCCCCCAATGTTTTCTTGTGTGCGAATTCTGATTTCGTGAGAACTTGTTCTTAGGAGGTATTTAAGGGAGTTTTCACGATCATTTAAGATAAAGTAAGATAAGATATATAAGATAGAACTTTATTATCCTGTTGCTAGGAAATTTGTTGTCACAGCATCAGTAACAGTACAATAGTAATACAGTATCTAAGACCTACATGTCTTTAACGCATACCGCACACACGTACACACTGTAGTTGATATATTAGTTGAAGTATTATTTTGTTACTTTTCTCAGGCTCCCTTTTCAATTCCTTTTCTACTTTCCCATTATTTTCGTATCCATTTTGTTTTTCATCCTTTTTATTCACTAGTATTTGAATCGTGCCAGAAAACAGTTTTTCGTTCACTGTGGCGACGAACTTGTGGCAGTAATGATGATGATGAGGAAGACGATGATGCTGACTTTGCGCAATGGACAAATACGAATGTAGGTAAAAAATGGCACAGGAAAAAATGGCACAAATAGAAACATAGGAAAAAAAAATGGTACATATGTTATTTTGATACAAGTAATTACAATAATAATTAAAACAATAATTGAATAATTATAATAGAAGATATATTAGTAGTTTTATGTACTGTATGTAATAAATAATAGTTCGTCCATCAGGTATGATGATGACCTTAACAACACCAGAGGAATAAAGAACAGAAATTGTTGAGAATTTCAACACATGGACAATAAAGAGAACTAAAGGACACAGAGGACAGAATGGAAAGACTGTTCTTTCATGACTTATGGCTTCTCATGTGACTGATAAGTCCTATTTTTGCCCTACAGACCCTTCCGCATAAATGACAAGAGTGCTCCGTTGGTTCAGTACCACTGGGCCTTTTCTTGCGCCGTTCTCTTTTTTTGATAGCCTGCTGGACTCTGTCAGCTTCCCATGCTTTGCTGCCTCTGGTAAGGGCCGCCCTCCAATTTGCACGATCAAGCGAGAGCTTTTCCCACTCACTCACATCAATGGCAAAGGCCTTCAGTGATTGCTTGAGAGTGTCTTTGTAACGTCTCTTTGGGGCCCCAACATTCCTCGTTCCATTGGAGAGCTCAGAGAAGAAGATTTGCTTAGGGAGTCTGGAGTCGGGCATTCTGACAACATGTCCTGCCCAACGTAGCTGAATTTTTTTCAGGTGGCAGAAGATGCTCAATTCCTTGGCACGATTGAGGACCTCAGTGTCTGGAATTTTATCCTGCCATTTGATCCTTAGGATCTTTCTAAGGCAGGCCAGATGAAAGTGATTTAGCTTTCTGGCATGCGATTGGTACACTGTCCAGGTTTCAGCCCCATAGAGTAGGGTGGGAAGGACCACAGCATTGTACACTTTCAGCTTAGTGTCTGTGCGAATGCCGGCAACATCCCACACTCTCTTTCGAAGCTTGCCAAATGCAGAGCTGGCTTTGCTGATTCTTGAGAGAATTTCAGTATCAACACGAGCCGCGGAAGACAGTGTACTGCCAAGATAGGTGAAGTTCTCCGACACCTTCAGAAGACTGTCATGGACTTTGATATTTGGGGTCACAGGATACTTGTCGTCTGGAGTAGGCTGATGGAGCACTTCCGTCTTCTTTGTGCTTATTGTGAGGCCAAAGTTGTCACAGGCACTAGAGAACTTATCAACACAGTTTTGCATGCTATCCTCATCGTGTGCCAGAAGTGCACAATCATCAGCAAATAGTAGGTCACAGACTTGAGTACTTTTGGTTTTGGTTTTTGCCTGAAGTCTCCTGAGGTTGAATAGACTGCCATCAGTTCGGTACTTGGTGCTTACCCCTTGAGGAGGAGAGCTAAAGGCTTCTTGTAGCATTGCAGAGAACATGATGCTGAACAGAGTACTGTATGTAATGGCTTAAAAACTGCACTCTTTACTGATGACCAAATTACAGTGTTTACCCTAATAGGTACACTACAGAGTGTTCTTCAAAGTACATTGAGAGTAGGTTAATTAGATTTTGTGTAATGTAACGGATGAGTTTTAAATAATTAAATAAGAATTACAATAATACGACCAGTGTGCTCCAAATATACTATGTCTTTTATTATAATAGTCATGAGTAAATTCAAATCTTTAAAATGTTTTAATATTTTGCATGTCGTAAAATAGTACTTAATTTTTTTTTTTTTAATGAAACCTGTGTACTCTAAATGTACTACGTTTTATTACAACATTAACAGTCATTAATGAAAAAAGTTTTGTAAAAAGTGTTTGTTTTTTGATAATTTAATAATAATTTAATGAACATTTCATGTTTAAATTGATATTTTATTAAGTGTGGCATTTTTTTTCTCTTTTTCTATTTGTGCCATTTTTACCGTGCCATTTTCACCTGTGCCGTTTTTACCGTGTGGCGACAAATACATAACAGTACCTTCAAAGGTCTCTCAATGTCCTTCATTGTTTTCACTCGGAATAAAATCATGGACACGTAAACACTGCCCATGAAGAATGCATTAAGGAATCCCTGATAGTTGATGAAAGTCTCAATATCTGCTGGCGCCAACATGATCATTGCCATGGTAACCTAGAAAACAATCCAAACTGTTATTTATCGTTTTGCCTGTTCGTCGACATTCCTTTCCATTGTGTAATTAAAACATGTATGATTAATATTCTACACTGATTTAACATTCTGCATGTTTTAATAGTTTAATTGTTTCATTGGTTCAATTTTCCAACTTTTTTTTTTATGATGAAGGGTTAAATACGGAAAAACTTGATTTGTCTTCCCTTTTCCTTTGTGTTTTATTGTATCGTTTTAGAATTATTTCTGACGTAAGGCTTTGGTACCTGCAACTTTTTCTTTCTGCCACATTTTGACTTTACTGCAAGCCTTACTGCGACGCCACAGATTTTCTGTGTGTTTAAAAAACAAAAATATTTCGTCACTTTGCATAGTGTGTCTGTTAGTCCAGTCCTAACGCCAGAGGCACAGCGAGTTAAGTCTGTTGTTTTTTTTTGCGTCGGCTCTGACTTAGACTTGATCTCCCTTTGAATCACCTAGCGGTACAGATTGTTTCAGTCCAACTAGTGCGCTAAGTTTAGTTTAACTCCAAAGCCCAGAAAACCAGTTCAAAATAGAGTTGGCTCAGTGTACTATGGGTCTTTGTATATTCATGAATTCATTCTTCTAGATTCTATACTATCCTGCGTCCCTTTTTTCGTCCTTCAACATGCCCGTTGATGTCATATAAAAAAAAACAAACAAACACAATTCTGGTTCTGCTGGGATCTAATTCAGATTCCGTCTCACATGTACCGCCTAATATTTCTTTTTAGGATTCAGGTTCAAGTTTAGGCCCTATTGTAGGTTTTGACGGACAATTCATAATATACAGACGAATCATGCAAACAAGCTATGAACAAACATTTAAAACAGAACACACGGCAATTCACTCTCTCCTCTCCTTGCTGTCTACTACAATTTGTACATTTACTTATAATAATATACAATAAAATATAACTTGACTGATAATTGCCAGCAACAGGCATCATTCTTCAACCACCCCCCCCTCCCCCAAACGTTCCCATCTTTATCTGTCGTAAATTTTTTGTACGTGAAAATAACACCAAGATCTACATTCAGGGAAGGCAGAAATGGATTTCCAATGAGTGTCTATACAGGTAGCTAAGGTAAGGTCGCTGAGAAAGATGAAGCGCAGTGAAAGATGAGAGGAAAAGAAGAACGTGTGGGTGCTGTTTAAGGGTCAGATCTTACCATGAATGCCATGGCAGTAAATGGAGTCAGCTGATGTACCTGGATATAGCTTAGGACATCTGGGATATTCTTGTCTCTAGCAGCTGCGAATACCATTCTGAATAATAGATAGATAGATAGATAGATAGATAGATAGATAGATAGATAGATAGATAGATAGATAGATAGATAGATAGATAGATAGATAGATAGATAGATAGATAGATAGATAGATAGATAGATAGATAGATAGATAGATAAGATAGATAGATAGATAGATAGATAGATAGATAGATAGATAGATAGATAGATAGATAGATAGATAGATAGATAGATAGATAGATAGATAGATAGATAGATAGATAGATAGATAGATAGATAGATAGATAGATAGATAGATAAAGCTTGACGCTGCGTACTTATTTTGACGATGCTCTTACCTACTCCCGGAAAATACCGAGTTGTTGACAGCACCAAATGTGGATATCATGACTGCTATCGGAATAATCTTTGCCGCTTGTCCCAACACACGATCTCCAAACACCTACAGTAAAATTAGTCAGAAATAACATAGAGTATCAATCTGATCAAGTTTTGTAATGATAACAGCAATAATGTATATCGATAGTGTTATTGGTGGGGATCCCGGGTTTTTTTCGTTTTGTTTTGGCAGGTTGTTCACACCAAAAAGGGCCTATTACACTTACAGATAAAACTGATCAGTTGCGTCGATTTTGACAAATCGTAACGTGTAACAGGCAAAACTGATTTTAAAAAATGACGGTCTCACGACATATCAAGAATATCAGACAACGCCTGACAAATCAGTCCAACCAAGGTCAGTTTTTGGGAGTGGCTGGCGGAAAATGCTGACTCACTGAACCTTTCACCGGGCACAATAGATTTTTCAATATATTTTTATACAATTTTTTGTTGTTGAAATATTGATCAAATCAAAAAAACCAATTGCATTTTCGTAATCAGCGCATCAAAATTAGCGAAATGGGTCGCAAGGGGCTCAATTCGATGTTTTATTTAAAAAGTAAAAAAGTAAAAAAAACAAATTTCAATTCCGTCCCCATTTATCATTTTACATTTTCTTCATAGAAAAATAGTGTAGGTGAGTACAAAGTAACCTACCGTTTTTTAGAGATGTAGGTCAACTTTGCCAATTCTCTTTCTTTTTGACCGTTAACCTCACTTAATTTGACGATTTATTCAATAATTTTATATGAAATCTTAGATCCACTAGTTTTTGTTGAATCCCGGTCGGTGCAGGCATGATGGAATTTGGGCATTATTCTCATATTTCCTTTCCCTGATCCTATGGTAGGTAGGATCTAGCACCTAGTCTTCTCGGATATGGATGAAAAAACTGGGAGGGCCCGAATGCACGTTGCGCACGTTAAAGATACCTTGGCATTTGGAAATCGAGATGAGTAGGGAGAACAGGCCCTGTCAGGGCAAAGTGAAATAATATCTATCCTTACCACCCCACCCTCCAACTCCCCACCCCATAAAAAAAAAAACGCTGACCGGCGCTGCACTGTGTCGACGACGTGTCTGCTCCAGTTGTAACTAAGCTACAATGACATTAAGGCAAATTTTCCAAATGGGATTAATGAAGTATACAAAAATACAAAAAATCAAATCTTTTACTAAAACCAGGTAAATTGTAGAGGTATAGAATATAGTAAAACATTGCCAGGAAGCAAGAGTGAAAAACGAGAACTATTGTATTTAAGTGTAGCTAGATTAAGTAATAAACACACAAACAGGCCACACTGCCGTACTTACAACAGCTACAGCCTCAGCACTCAACAGTTCAGCCCGAGTCATAACAGCCAGATAAGAAATGTTGGTGAGAATGTAGACGACCAGTACCATTAGGATGCTGATAATGATTGCCCTGGGTACAGTTCTGACAGCAAAGTTGGTAACATTTCAATTAAAATGTGGACCAAAAAAAAAAAAAAAGTCGCGCAGCCACTCAAAATGAGCCATTTGTCGCTTTTTATCATAATAGAGTTATTGGTATCATGTGAAAGCTTATATCATGCACTTTCACTTGGTGATTTTTTTTTTTTTGAGCTAGCCTTTTTCTAGCCCGAGATATTGCAGTTTAAAGAGGTGGGGGAGGAAGGGAGTGAGCCCTGAACAATGGCGGAAATCCATAGAAAATCGCGATTAAAGATCGGGCTCAACACAAAACAGCTAGATACCTACCTCAGAAAATCCTGATTTTAATCACTTTATACTTAAAATCTGCTCATATAATTAACCTTTTCTAGTTCACGAATGGATAAACTTTCCGTTTCAGCAATAAAAAAAAATCCATATCTGACGACCCAGACAACTACAGATTTCTCTGGTTCAAACCCAGTGACAAGCGTCTCATTCTGAATGGCCGCCAGCCAAATGTGTTTTGCAAAGCGGAGAATTGGAAAAAACAAACTTTAAGCCTTGCTGCGACCCCACAGTTTTTCTGTGGTTTTCATAATATTTCGTCAATCTCTTACAAGAAACAAACATCTGCTAGAGTAACTTACTTGGAAGGATTTTTTATCTCCTCCACGACGACATTCAGATTGTCTCTATAGGAAAGGGCAGAAAATGGGGATTAAAGAAATAAAAAACGAGGAAAAAATGGTCTTTAGATGAGTACAAGTGCAAAAAGCGACAACAATAACATTTCTGTGTTTTTTGCTGGACACTTTTATCTGAGAGACAAAACTGTTCTTTGTAAACTGTAAGTGGTGTTACTGCTGGTGACTCCATGGTTTTACTAATAAGAACAATGGTGATCATACTATTTCCAAAAATATCTATATGCTATTAAAAATTCTCACTCTTTTTATTTGTTTATCTGTTTGTTCTCTCAAAGTAGAGGAAAAGGTGTTTTATAGTGCAACAATCTTTTAATCAATATACTTAGAATGCGCTGACTAAGAGGGATATCATATTAAGCCGGAAACTTCACAGCCAGTTCCTGCCACCAAAATAATTATACACCAATGAAAGTTAACAATGGCAGGGGCTGATTATGTCTGACCTGGCCTGGCAGGGTGATTTTTTTCCGTACGAGCTTAGCAAATTCAGGAGCGGGGCAGCAACACACCCCCAAAACACTCAGGTCATCGGCTAAGGGATTTCTCGTCCTATAGAACACTGCCATGGGTGCTGCAATCTCTGGACTGTGCCTGATATGCCCTGAACGTCACCGAAAGTCCCTGAGATGTGTTGAAGCTGTCCTGTGTTTGGGGGTGTGTTGCTGCCCCGCTCCTGAATTTGCTAAAGCACGTACGAAAAAAAAAAAAAATCACGCGGCTTGGCGCGAGAGGGTCTTCCCGGATTTACTAAAAAAAATGTAGGAAATTATGGTGTGCACTTCCTGTCTGCAGCTGTTGACTGTGCTTTTCCAGGCTCAGTATGACACACGAACGAATCAGGCCTGCGGTTGTACATTTTTGTTACATTTCTCCCAAAGACCGACCGAATGGGTCATGAGGTTGTCTAGTATCGTTTAAAACAGTAAAGGCGGTAGTAACTGTCTTTCAATTTGCTGATCAAATCAGTTTTTAACAAATTTTTATCCATTATTACAATTGGCGTATAATACGGGTGGATCTGACAAAACAGGGCTAAAGGCGACAGTTTTGCATTTACAGTTTTACATTGTGAAAGAGTAGTATTTTCTGAATAGTTATGTTTTTCTTAGAGTCCAATTCTCAATTTTAAGAGAAGTTATGAATTTTTGAAGTGGAAGATAGCGAGAAAATTGATCTTGAAGTTTAGCTATTAATCTTAACAATATATATATATCAAGGACTACTATATGAAAGGACCCGCACGGCCGATCTTCTGACTTCGCTAGCGAAGGCCATTAGATTATTGACACCTACAGCCTTATTATTGACACCTAAGACTAACCAATTGTAACCAATGTTGCATTCAAACATAATCTCATTAAATAAAGCAGTTTTACCACAGTTAATGACGATACCACACAGTAGAACCTCTGGCATAAGACCTCTGTATGTAATAACACATGCAATTTGACCTTAAAATCAACCCTTTCTATTGGATTTTTTTTAACCACCTTAATTATAGCCCATTCCATGAATCAGGAACATTTCTGTAGTCTTATAGCAATGGTTTCTCTGTGTACAGAAACGAAAAATAACTCACCATGTTGCAGCCCAAATTATTCAGCGAGCCGTGCCTTCTTGATGGAGGTCTGGTACAGAGCTGAATTTCTTTGATGGTCCTTTTCCAAATTATGAATCCCATGCAGAATAACATTTATTTTGCCCGGCGTCGCAGCAGATGTTTAGAAAATAATCCAAAATCATAGTAGGTGTTCATGGTGAGAAGAATGTTGCCAAGTCTTTGACGGCAGCATGCTTTATGTTTGGATTTCTTCACAAAGCACAAACCAGTCCTTACGAACTCATATGTGCACACATGTGGGACAGTCAAACAACCCCTTGAAACTTCTTGGATGAAGTCTTTTACTTCGCTTGACAATAAAGGGCCATCCTCATGAAAAGCCAATTCATTCCCACATTTCTTCTCCAGCCATCCCGCCACGAAGGCATGCAGCATTTTCTTCTGTGCCAGAAAGGGTCACTTCAGATACACAACTTTCAATGGCAGGTGCATCTTCAAAATCAACCCCACTACAGGAATGAGACAGGGAGTTTAAACAGTGAACAAATATCTGCACACAGCAATAAACCCCTCGAGTTTCTAGCCTTTGGCAGCATCAAGCGCCTCTTGGGCTTTAACTTGTTGAAGAGTCGTCGCCACTTTTTTAACAACACCATCCACAGAAAGGTCATAGTTAATCGCTGAGTGCACAGCCTCAAAGAATTGTGAGTAGGATGACAGACCAGTGTTTGGACTTAAGATTTTACCCAAAGGCACGTTAATCCCATTCTTGAAAGCAGAAAGAGTAAGAGGTGAACACAAAGTAGATTTGTTGTGAACAATTACTGACAAGAAACTCTCTCTGTAATCCTTCACCATGAAAATACACACAAATTTGTCTTCTGGACGAGATATGACAAGATTTTCATACTTTTTTAACAACTCTTTGTCAGGAGAAAACTCAGAAAACGAAGTGATTCTGTCTTTCTTGATGAAATAGTTCAGCTGTTGATCCTCAGCTTTAGGCTCGCGTGGTGCTGGTTTTGGTGTTGGCAAACAAGAAGAAGAAACATTAAAAATACTTGGTGGCAACACAGGCTGAGTTATGTCCACCTGGTATCTTGACCATAGGTGTATCCGCTGGCCAATGTCTCTCACATATATAAAAATTCGTTGGGTCGACAACGAAATCCTCACGTGGGGGGAGAACGTTCAACCATTTCTGTTTTTCTTGTTCGTCTTTAGGCAGTTTAAACACACGGCATTTGTTAGATTCGTTGTAGCAGTTCACAACACCACACTTGTTTGGCATTTTTAAAGAATATAAATCCCACAACTTGCAAAAAATATCCACCAGTATCACATTGTTTCACATGTCTGTTTCAATGTTTATATTTTCCCGCACAACCAAAGCACTTGTTCCGGTAATGTAAACATCCGGGAGAAAAAGAGTGCAAGCTTTCTGCACTCGATCTAAACCTAAAAATAAAAGTTTTGGCGAGTTGGATATTCACTAAGTAAATTAATGCCAACAAATCGTATGGAAAATGTGTTTACATACTTAACTGACATAAACTTCATCGCATCTTATTAGTCTAGATTACTACGCTAAAGCGCACTATTACGTTCGGTCTAAAAAATAGACTATTCATCAGAAACTGGGTCAATGCAATGGCCTTCGCTAGCGAAGTCAGAAGATCGGCCGTGCGCGTCATTTCATATAGTAGTCCTTGATATACATATATATATTTGTAGGTCAAATTATGCACTGTTAATGACATAATGGCTGTTAAGAACTACCATTTAGAAATAATTTCATTTTTCTTGGAATAAATTTAGACATCACTGGGATGAGTTATAGGACAGAAATCATTTCCCCCTTTATAGGGGTTTTTTGGTCTTCCACTTTAAACAAAATTTCGTCAGATCCACCCATTAAACTACAGTGTCACATTCAGGAACTTTGACAACAAGTGACAGATAAACTCACGCTCCACCGAAAGCCCATGAAGCACTGTACATAGCTAGGGCTAATGATGACGGTTCCTGTGAAGTTCCCGCGAATCCTGTATCAAGTTCCGATGTTGTCCCTAAACCAAATGGTATAGAAAAAGGGTGGACCTTGGTTCATACCCTGAAAGCGTATACCTGTCCAGCAACCCTACAAAAATCCGACGAATAGGATTAACGTCGTTTGCTTATAGGAATGACATCGTTCCTACGTAGAATCGCTGGTTACGACATCACGACAACATCGATTTGATTTAGGAACAGACCCTTGCGGTAATCCTACCAACCCTACGGAAATACTGTACGAATCTACGTCGTATGGACGTGGGTATGCTGGTAGGGTATCTCTACTGAATTTCAAGTAAAGCTGGGGTGGGAGTAGACTTTGGGGGGTGGGGTTTGGGGGAAGGTTAACATGTGAAAATTCTCTGCGTTGAAATATTTGACTACAGTCCACAGGCAGAATCCTCCATTCAGGAAGAAGTAAGCATTTTAATTAAAATTGTTTCCGGTGTATATCTCAGTCTTACATTCCGCACGATGGGTGGACAATAATTATATATAGGGTTTCACGTCTCAGGCTGCAGGGGCATCCACAAAGTACGTACGCACGAACGCTCGATTTTGGCGATTTTGACCCCTCTACCCTTTCCCCTTCTGTGCCTTTCATACGCTTGGCCTCAAACCAACCCCCCCCCTCCCCTACGGGCGCTTATAGGGCCATAAGAATGATCAGTGTTTATGATAGGTATTTGCTGTTTGAAAACTTCAGGTGACATTTTGTACGAAACATGATATTTATAGAGCCAATAACTTAATTCGCTTAAAAAAAAATAAAAAATTAAAATGCATTCATCACCATAATTACAAAACGCACGTGCGCTCCCCGCTTGTGTGCTTTTCGAAGGCTGAGGGCACCCACTGGCCCCTCGCCCGATCGTGTATACTTAAATACAAAATTTATGTAACTTGAAGATTAGGGCTCAGAATGCACAATAAGATGGATTTTGTTTCCTGTGATAAAGGTTTGCCTATTCTGTTTAATTATTGTTTTCCTCCTCCAACACAGACAAAGCAGTAATTATTGGAACGAAATGATATGAAGGCAAGGTGCTCGCCTTTCATGCCGAAGGTAGGGGGTTCGATCCCCGGGCGGTGCTGGCATGTTGAAATTTTTGTATTTTTTTTGGGGGGGGGGGAATTCCTGTCCCTGATCCTATGGTAAGTAGGTTCAAGCTGTGGATACGGATAAGGACGAGAAACTCGAAGGGCCCATGTGTACGTTGCGCACGTTAAAGATACCTTGGCAGTTTGAAGTCGAGAAAGGCAGGCCGAACAAGGCTGCTGCCCTGGCAAAAATACAAAAAAAAACAACAAAAAACACTCATCCATATCACTAAAACACAGAGATACAACAAAAAACACTCATCCATATCACTAAAACACAGAGAAACAACAAAAAACACTCATCCATATCACTAAAACACAGAGAAACAACAAAAAACACTCATCCATATCACTAAAACACAGAGAAACAACAAAAAACACTCATCCATATCACTAAAACACAGAGAAACAACAAAAAACACTCATCCATATCACTGAAACACAGAGAAACAACAAAAAACACTCATCCATATCACTAAAACACAGAGAAACAACAAAAAACACTCATCCATATCACTAAAACACAGAGATACAACAAAAAGAGAAACAAAAAACAAGAAAAGCGGGGTGTAAAAGCCAAAGGCAGCGAACCTCCTAAAAAAAAGATCTAAACACAGTAACTATTGGAATATGCGAGGGTACGCAGGATGAGGTCATCGAAGCAGTATTCTTACACCGACACTTATGTGATCCTGACCTGATTAAGGCATAGGCTTAATGGACTGCAGCCCAGGGACCCCCGCCAGCTGGGGGCTTCCAGAGATTAAATTATATTGTACATGTAAATATCAAAACCTTATTTTAATTTTCTATTGCAGGTCGTTCTCCTTAAAACAAACAGCATTAATTTTATGAAAATGTTGGTATGCATTATGATGAAATATATAATTTAATAAAAATCAGGTCTTGATATTCATAAAACAAGCCGTATATTTTATTCATCAAACTTATTTTAATACTTCTCTTTGTTGCGTCACACTTGCACCCATCTATGCGGGCCTAATGTTGACATTATATTGTAGCAGTTGAATAAACTAATTCCAAGATTCCTAAATTCGTGCTTTTCTGGGGGGGGGGGGGGGGCCTTCACAGTATCTGTAGCCCAGAGGCAAAAAAAAATAAAAAAATTCAGCCCTGAGCTATTGAAAAATATCGCCATAAGTGCTTGTTTAACTTAATTTTCCTGTCCTCGATTCAAGCAAAACTTACCTTTAGCGATCATGACAATTCCACCAATGATAATAACGACAAGAGCAGACAACTTTGCTACTGTGGTCACTATGGCAATGGAGGTACCCAGCCGTGCACTGTAGGAATTCACCATGACAATGGTTGCTGCAAACACAATAAGTTCATTACAGGCATCGCCTATGCCCCCCCCCCCCCGCAAAAAAAACAACAACAACAAAACATTGTTACATGAAAATCAAAATCCGAATAAATAAAATGATGTTTATAGATGGGTTCTGATATGAGGTAAGAGGATCCACCTGTCTGTGACCTCATAATTTTCTGGTCTGACCCTTACTTTATGAAAGGTTGTCCATGGCTGTTCTTGATAGGCTACCGCATTGAAATCTGTGGTTGCCAAGTAATGTATATTTGCAAATGCGTGCACACGACTAGGTAAACCGGCTCTTGAAGCAACTTCTCCCAGAATGATGAACTCACCAAAAGTTGCGGCAACGATAACTTTTTCCAGCACTTGTGGAGAGCCACAGGTGGGGAGCAAGGTGATCATGTACTTAGCAAATGTCAAGAGGACGACAACCCACGCCGCCGGGCCACGTATCACCACCGCCTGAGAGGAGGGGAGGAAGAAGAATGTACGAATGTTGGTAATGTACAGCTGTTAGCAGTGTAGTAGTACACAGCTTTTGAAACTAGAGGGTTGTCAGGGGTTAGACAAGGAATAAAAATTCCATACTGGTGGGAAAAACCGCCAGAAGAATGAGAGAGAGAGAGAGAGAGAGAGAGAGAGAGAGAGAGAGAGAGAGAGAGAGAGAGAGAGAGAGAGAGAGAGAAAGAGAGAGAGCGATAATGTGCTACCCTTGAATGACGGAAAAGTAGACTTTGCTGTCCTAGAACCTCCCTGTTATTCCGATTTCATGTACACACCTGCAAAACGAATACGAAAGCAAAAGCATTGCCGAGACCCATTCGAAGATAGGTGTATATTCCCCCAGAGACGGGAATGGACGTGCCCAATTCCGCAAAGCAGAATGCATCTGAAAAAAAAAATGTGAGCAATTATCCCACTTTCCAAGAGTCTATTATTCCATCCATCCACCCTCTTACCACCCATTCTTCCATCCATCCACCCGTCCGCCCAGCTGGCCATTCATCCATCCTTCCATACACGCATCCATCCTTCCGCCCGTGCGTCCGTCCCTGCATCCATCCATCTATCCATCCATCCATCCATCCATTTATCCATCCATCCATCCATGCATCCATCCATACGTCCATCCATCCATCCATTCATCCATCCATCCATCACCCATTCATCCATTCATCCATCCATCCATCCCCCCTCCCCCCCCCCCCCCCTCAACTTACTCCCCAGTTCCACAATGCCAGCCAAAACCCACACAATCAAACAGAGGGCGACAGAGCCAGTATTTTTCAGAACACCTTTGGGCGAGATGAAGATTCCAGAACCTGCGTGATTAAACAGAAAAAAAATAATAAACCTTACTATAAGGGATCTAGGGGGTGAACATGTAAGCACCTAAAAACTTCGTGACTACGAGACACACACACACACAAAAAGAAAAACTTGGTGTACTGCTGTAATTTTGATGATGAATTACGTGGATATGTCCACTTGGGACAAAATTCAGTCCTTTATAATTAGTTATAATTATTATTTATTCACGATTTGTATTGAGCCGCGAAAGGGCGTCGCATTTTCGTTTGAGTTGTGTCAAAAAGTGTGAAAGGAATTTTCCTTTTTCGTCTCTCTTTACACATTGCCGGTTGAAAATCAACTTTAGACATCATAATCTGTCTGTTCTCCGAGACAATGGGCCCAAAAAGTGCAGATTGTACACGTCATGCTTCCGATATCTCCTCACTGTTTTAACTGTTTTCCAGAGAACAGGTCATTTGTTTGACTTGGTCCCTTGTTAAAAACTTGTCGTGAACTGTCTGTGGGAAAATTAGTGAGGCCCGTGGGAGGGGGGGGGGGAGGAATTAAAGATCAGCCACTCCACATTTTCCGGAATTTAACAGATGGCATTGTAACCCTTGTGTTCGACATTAATTTAGCCACTTGAACAAAAACCATTGAAGATAAAAATCCATGGCCTAAATTACTAGATCTATTTCTCCTGCAGTGTTATACACTAATAACGATACGTCATGTCATCTATCTCTCCCCTCTGGTTACATTGACCATAATCTCCTTAACCTGTTTCATGTTTCATGCAATGAGATAACAATTTAACTCTGTTGTACTTAAAAAGTATATTATCATTACGATTCTGTATAATTTGTCAGTATCCACACTGACATTGCACCTAATCAACCAGCTTTGAGTGCTAAGTAAGTAAGTAAGTAAGTAACTAGGTAATTAACTAGGTAATTAACTAGGTAATTAACTAGGCAATTAACTAGGCAATTAACTAGACAATTAACTAGGTAATTAACTAGGTAATTAACCAGGTAATTAACTAGGTAATTAACCAGGTAATTAACCAGATAATTAACCAGGTAATTAACCAGGTAATTAACCAGGTAATTAACCAGGTAATTAACCAGGTAAAATAATAGTAGGTAACCAGGTAAAATAATAGTAGGTAACTAAGTAAAATAATAGTAGGTAAGTAATAGTAGGTAAGTAATAGTAGGTAAGTAATAGTAAGTAAGTAATAGTAAGTAAGTAATAGTAAGTAAGTAATAGTAAGTAAGTAATAGTAAGTCAAGTCAAGTCAAGTCAGTCAGTCAGTCAGTCAGTCAGTCAGTCAGTCAGTCAGTCAGTCAGTCAGTCAGTAAGTAAAGTAAATAAATAATAATAATAATAAAGTTCATTTATATAGCGCATATCCAGAGATGTTCTATGCGCTTTACAAAACATGCAGAAACAGAACAAATCTCATTCCTAACAAACTGACCACACACACAAAGGCACACAACACACAAACACTATCTCTCCCTCCTCTCTCTCTCTCTCTTTCTCTCTCTCTCTCTCCTTCACACACACACAAAAACACCAATACATATCAGACTACACATCAAAGTGTTTTCTGAAGAGATAGGTCTTCATTTCAGATCTAAAAAGTGCCCCGCTTTCTATGTTTCGAATATTTGGTTGTAAGGAGTTCCATACAGCTGGCGAGCACACAGGAAACGCTCTCTCTCCAAATCTTTTTGTTTTAGCAAATTTAGATTCTAGCAGTTTTTTATCAGAAGATCTTAATGCTCTAGATGGTTTATATGGATGAATAGAGTTTATAAGCTAAGGAGGAGCATTGTTGTACTGACATTTGTGGCATAACACTGCAATTTTAAAATCTATCCTTGCCTTTACAGGGAGCCAATGAAGACTAATAAGCAAAGGTGTAACATGTTCTCTTCTACTTTGTTTAAGTATTAATCGAGCAGCATTGTTTTGAATTCTCTGAAGTTTGCTAATTTGTTCTGCTGGAAGGTTTTTTAAGAAGAGAGTTGCAATAGTCGAGACGAGACAAAAATGAAGGATAAACCAAAACTTGCATTGACTCTTTAGGGGGTGTTAATGATAGTTTACTTAACCTACGGAATTCTAATTGCAGTGATTTTGACAGGTTATTGATGTGATGTACCATTGACAAGTTGAAGTCGAAAATAACACAAAGATTCTTTGCTTTCACTGTAATGTAAGTAACCAACCAACCAACCAACCAACCAAACAACCAACCAACCCAACTAACAATCTAACAAACTAACTAACTGACAGACTAACTAACTAACTAACTAACGAAGGAACAAATGAACTGGGTGACCGCCTGACCGACTAATTAACCAAGACGTTGGTTCAAACCCAATAAATTAAGCATGACTGATCAGTTCCACAACTCGTGACCGTGGCAGCACAAGTCATGTCGCTAAAGAATGTTATAAAGCACATAGCATGGCACAGTTCTCGTAGCTTACCAATGATCATGCCAATTACAATAGACGAAGCTCCCACCAGTCCCAAAGTTCTTTTGAGTTCAACTTTTTCTGTCTCAACAGAGACTTCTGTGTTGGTGGATCCATTCTGGTGATGATAATTTACCATTTTTATTCTAAAACAACAATTTGAGGAATGAAGCAGTAGCTACTCCTTATAACAGAGCAGCTGTTTCTGGGATCTTCCACGAAAACGGTCAAAATCATACGAATAATGTATTTGTTCAACAACACAACCGATTTAAACAAGTCAGATTCATCGCTGGTCTTAATAACCTATAACAAGCAATTTGTTAAAACCATGTAGGCATTATTAACTAACCAACCAACCAAGCAAGCAGCCAACCAACCACTCAGACAACCAACCAATTACCAATCAAGTAGCCAGCCAGCCAACCAACCAACCTGTCAACCAACCAACCAAGCAGCCAGCCAGCCATCATACTAACCAACCAGCCAGCCAAAAAATCGACTAACCAACCAACCAACCAACCAACCAACCAACCAACCAAACAACCAACCAATTAACCAATCAACCAAACAACCAACCAATCAACCAACCAACCGGCCAGCCAGCCAGCCAGCCAATCGCCCAACCAGTCAGTCAACTAAACGACCATTCAACCAAACAACTAACCAAACAGACATCTAGCCAGTCAACCAACCAAGCAGCCAACCAACCAATCAACCAATCAGACAGCCAGCAAACCAATCAAGCTGTCAGCCAACCAACCAAATAGCCAGCCAGCCATCAAGCTAGCCAACAAACTAATCAATTAGCCAGCCAGCCATCAAGCTAACTAGCAAAACAACCAGTCAGCCAGCCAACCAACCAACCAACCAACAAACCATCAGCCAGCCAACCAACCAACCAACCAACCAACCAACCAACCAGTCAGCCAACCAGTCAGCCAACCAAACAACTAACCAACCAGACATCCAGCCAACCAACCAACCAGCAACTCTACTTACCCTCGATTCCCTGGGCATTTTAGATAAGTCTGATGAAACGTCGATATCCCTCAGATTCCTTGCCCCATCAACATATTATCTTAAATGTGAGCCAGGAGAAATACATAAATAAAGGCAGGTCTACTAGTATATCAGAATGCATCAGTATTGTTTGTATACCATCGATCGAATTATCAAAAATGTTCTAAATACAATTAACTCTACATTATATGATTAAGAACTCAAGAAAAACACAGATTGCACACTAGGTACAGATATTAATGGTAGTGATCCTCCTTTAGATCTCAAACAAGAACACAATCATATTTCCAATAGCAACACTGCCGACACAGGCCTGATGCCGCATAAATTTAACGTTTTAACTTAGAATTCATTTGACATACCTGTGTGTAAAAAAAAAAAAAAAGAATTCAGCAACGCCCCAAATTTGTTAGCGACCTTTATCTTAGAAGAACCTTGTTTCAAGACTGCAAAACCACGAGCGAGATGTTTACATTGCAATTAACCTATTTGGCACTTAAAACATTTCTGAACCCACTCTGGAGTTAGGAATATCGGAATGGTTGCTGAAGATTGTCAGACTTGTCACAGACAGGGATGACGATGAGTGTTTGAAACGATATTACGAATACTTAACGTACACTGCAATTTAGATACTGGGATGAAACAAGTATACTGCGCACCCTCTCCCTTCGCCAATTTAAGGGTTTAAAGACTGATGATGAAAAAAATAATAAGATACAGTACTGGATAACGTGGTCTAGGGACAAGGTGCTCGCTTCTCATGCCAAGGGTATCCGGTTCAAAACCCGGCCGGTGCAGGCACGTTGGAAGTTTGGGATTTTTCTTATATTTTCCTGTCCGTGATCCTATGGGGGGGGGGGGGGTAGGATCAAGTACCTAGTCTACTCGGATAAGGACGAAAAAATTAGGAGGGCCCATGTGCACGTTGCGCACGTTAAAGACACCTTGGCAGTTGGAAATCGAAAAGGGCAAATAAATTCATCCTGTCACGATCACGTGCGTGAAGATGGTCACGACCACGTGTGTGATGAGTACCTAACTTATTTACCGTTCAAACCCAGCTAACAAGCCAAGCAAGCAGACCAGCGATCAACGGACACATGGAGTGAGATTTAAATTAAACGATATTTAATTATAAATGCATGACAAAACTTATGTCAAAACATTCAACTCATGATAATCACATACATAATCACAAAAACAGAGATACTTCAAATTTACTCTTGGGGATCATGGCTATTATCTGTTCCCCGTTTCACATCTAGATCTAATCCCTCTGTCTATAAACTTAACTACGTATACTTAATAGTCTCTGTCAACAGCTGCCCTCCTCGTTGATGCAGTTTCACTTCTCCAGAGTTCACACAATCCTTTCTAGATCTTTCACACCCGCCATCGTAGATTACTTGTTCCTTGAGGGGTTCTCGACATCCCGTCCTCAAGACTCTTCAACTTGCAAACACACTGCACACCGACGGTTCACACCCGCCATCGTAAATCACGAGCTTCTGATGGGTTCCCATCCTATCATCAGAACTCCTCAACTTCTGGTCCCCATGGCACGACCTTCCACTGGTCGCCCGGACCGATAAATTCTTCTTATTGGGAAATAAATGTGAACATCATGGATCCCTCACACACCTAACACTTCTGGTCCCCACTGGCACGACCTTCCACTTGTCGCCCGGACCGATAAATTCTGCGTCTTCCTTTAGGAATGAATAACTTGGGAACATTCATAGATTCCTCACATACATAACACCACTGGTCCCCATGGCACGACCTTCCACCTGTCGCCCGGACCACTTCTCGCTGCGTCTTCCTTTAGGAATGAATAACTTGGGAACCACGTGTGTCGAGCTTCTCTTCTACTTATACTCCCGAGGTTTTTGCACACGCGACTAGTTTAAAGCGAGTCGTGTGTATCTATCCACGCTCGTCAACAATGTTAAAAACCGTGTTTTCCCCTGCTAAGCTCACCCCCCCAGACTCGTGGCGCACAAGGCCACCGACCTTCCTCGTGATATTTAATCTTTCATGCTCGTCAACAACTTAAAAACTCCCCTTCTCCCCTACTAAGTTTACCCCCTCTATACTCGTGGCGTACAAGGTCATCAACCTTAATCGTGACAATCCCTACCAGTCCCTCCCCGTCCCCCTCATTCCCCCCCCCCCACACAAAAACAACAACAACAACCGCCGACCGGCGCTGCACTGTGACGAGGACGTGCCTGCTCCAGTTGTAAATGGGTGCAATGACACAACGGCAAATGTCCCCAAATGGGAATAAAGTAGTATACTTTAATAAGTCTGGAATCGTGCACTATATCAATGTCAAGTGTGAACTGTTTCGCCGGTACGCAACTCAGTATTTTCTCTACTCAGCTATGTAGTTACACTACGGTCCCCTATCAACAGTTTTTCGTGATTGTCATTGGCTCAATTGATTCTCAATTAAAAAAAATAATAATAACCGAGTTTCCAGTGGTTTTGATATCTGGCAGTTTTAATGTAGTAAACAGTGGCCTGCACACATACAGTTGTGTCGTGTATTATATCGTGTTTCAGCAGCTCATTCAGGAAAAATTGCCACGTGACTTCGAAATCTTACAGGACCTGGTAGGGAGAAGGGAGAGAGAGAGAGAGAGAGAGAGAAATAGAGAGAGAGAGAGAGAGAGAGAGAGAGAGAGAGAGAGAGAGAGAGAGAGAGAGGGAGAGAGACAGAGACAGGGACACACAGACAGACAAACACACTCAGAGACAGACAGACAGAGACACAGAGAGAGAGAGAGAGAGAGAGAGAGAGAGAGAGAGAGAGAGAGAGAGGTTTGTCCATCACACCTGTTTTAATCAAGGTGAAATTTCTGTGACACTTACATTTCCAACCAAAAACAATGAATTAATGAAATCCGTGGGATAAAACACACAAAGGACATTTCAGGATTTCAATGTGTTTAAACTTTATATTTTGTTAAAAAAAGGAAAAACAACAACAACAACAACAACAAACTGTGGTAATGTTAAATCAACTAGTTTTATCCCGACATTAACGAATTCCAAATTACACTCACAAGGTACATTCACAAGTCATAGCTGGAATTTGTTCATTATCAAATTCTGACATAACATTGCCATTGCTAGACAATCCCAGAGAAAAAGGAAGTTCATGTGCAAGGAAACATCGTATCAAAACAGTATAAGTACCTGAAATAAATATGATGCCCCCAGCCAACTAAGTCAACGGGATTCTCCAAAATTGTGTCCAATAAATAAATAAATAAATAAATAAATAAATAAATAAATAAATAAATAAATAAATAAATAAATAAAAAGCTTGCTCTAACTTGTCTGACCAATTTTGCTTGGATTCCAGATAACCAATCATTTAGAACGTATTTATCTCATTTAAACATTAAATTAAGAATCCATAAGATTCATATATATCTTCTTATAAAGGTAAAGGAAATATAATTATAGTTATTGATGCCTAAAGCTGTGTTTTCGTGTGTACGGAAACGGGAAAATCCACCAAGTAGTTAAAGAGTGTTTCAATGGGTGCGGAAACTGCGTTTCCGTACATATGAAAACAATCTTTCTATGTCACTACTTGAACTGTTTTTGGCGTTTCCGTTTCCGTACACATGAAAACCCAGCTTTGCCGTTACAAACGTTTCTACATGCTTTTTTTGGGAGCAGGACATTTGCGGCACCATCGAAAAAAAAAAGAGGACACTTGCGGCATTACTGGATTTTGGCTATTTTTGGAGCAGGACACTTGCGGCACTACTCACAATACCGAATTTAAAGTCACTATTACTTCGATTACTTACTACGGGTTTCCCGTACTACATTTCGTTTATTTTAACATTTCCTCTCTGCGTTTCAGGCTTGAGACTGTCTCATTTATTAGGTATAAATGAGGCCGCATTAGAAATGTTTTATCTATTTATTTCATTGGACTGAAGGTAGACTATGTACAATAATATATTGGTGTTCAACTGTATTTACTCGTTGTTTTGTGTTTTAAAAATAATTATCACCAAATTATACATTAATGTCCGACGGCGTTTGTTCTGTAAGAGTAGTTGTTTTTTTTAAAAAGATAAACAAACTTATTGATGTCTTACAGTGATTACTCTAAAAAGTTCCCACAAGTTAGAAATTAAGCTTTTGGATTGGTTTTACTCTTCCGTGACTTTCTATCAGACCAGAAAGGTTAACAGTGCAGCACTGACTTTTTTTTTCACGTTTGTGAAAATGAAATTCTAAACTTTGTAAATTGGGAAATAGGCTCACAGAACACCTTCTACGACTATATTTCAAACTAATTTTCATTTTTGTCTTAATTGTTTAAATTTAGCATGCCACTGTCGACAAAATAAAGATAAGAGGACATTAATCCTGATTTAAAAAGAACAAAATATTCTATAATAATATAATACATGTATATAAAAGAAATGGCAGTACTACCTTGTGACATGGTCGTTGTTGGACTACTAATGTACTCAGACAAGGAACTCTTCTAAACGATAACTCTATAACAGATGGACATAATCAGTCTTTGTAAACACATACTCCTATCCATAGTCAGGCATATAAAAAAAAATACACTCAATGCACAAGATGAATAAAAGTTTCTGTACTAATAGTAATAAACACTCCTCTTTCAATCCCTAAACGTATAGCTAAAGTTTATGTCAATACACGAGTATAAATCATAGACAGAGTAATGAGTAAAATATTACATGCATTAAGTAAATGGTTACAGTGAGAAGGACAAAACGCTGAATAATAAGTGAACAAGATTGCTTACATCAAGCCCAGACCACCATGCGGCGGAAGAGCATCATAAAGTACAATTAAGTATAAGTAAAATCAGTAAATCAGTGAGAGGAAATCTGTCAGGTTGTCGTTAGTTAGATATTCATAGCATGGATCAACAAATCGTTTACAGATAATCTGTCGGGCTGTCATTAGTAAAATACTCATAGCATGAATCAATGAATCAGTTACAGGAGGTCTATCCGTCTGCCATTAGTTATAATTATATTCATGACTGGATCAGTAAATCAGTTAAAAAGTCTATAGTCTGGCTTTACTTACACTTTACTATTTTTACTCTTTATATAGTCTTTATTATTTATATGACACGGATCAATAAATCAGAGAAAGTCTATCCGTCTGTCCTTAGTCACACATTCATAGCAAGGATCAATAAATCAGAAAAAGTCAATCCGTCTGTCCTTAGTCACACATTCATAGCATGGATCAATAAATCAGACAAAGTCTATCCGTCTGTCCTTAGTCACACATTCATAGCATGGATCAATAAATCAGTCACAGGAAGTTTATCATTCTGTCCTTAGTTATCTATTCAAGGCTTGGACCACTAAATCAGTTTAGAGAAAGTCTATCGGTCTGTCGTTAGTTATACATTCATAACATGGATATCAATAAATCAATTAGAGAAAGTCCACCAGTCTGTTGTTAGTTGTATATTCATTGTACGGATCATTGCATCATTTAGAGAAAATCTTTCAGTATGTCATTAGTAAAACTCTCATAGCCTGATCAATAAATCAGTTGGTTATACATTCATAACATGGATCAATAAATCAGTTGGTCATACATTCATAGCATGGATCAATAAATCAGTCAGTCATACATTCATAGCATGGATCAATAAATCAGTTAGTCATACATTCAAAGCATGGATCAATATATCACAAAGATAAAATACGTCGGCATCTCATGAGTAAAACATTCATAGCTTGGAGCAATAAATCAGCTAAGAAAGACTATCAGTCTGTCATTAAAAATATCATGCATTCATATCACGGATCAACAAATCTCAAGTCGGTCTATTTATCTTTTCCTTGGCTTGCATATTATTTTTTTTTTAAATATGAGAACGTCACCCCACAGCCTTCCCTGTCAGGCATCAACTATAAACATGTCAGTAATCTCAACAATAACAACAACTGATTAGGCTTAACTTTTTTCCTGCGAACATTCATTCAGTAGCTTATACCACTTGCTAACAAATCAGCGAAGAATTTGATTGTCAAGATATTACATGATAGTAGAAGTAATATAATGCAAAGTACACAACATACAGTCTGCGATTCATTCATCACTTTTACGTTAGGCAAAAAAAAAAAAAAAAATCATCTTCAAACATTCAATCAGATTTCGATGTAGTCAAAACAAAAGAAAAAAAAAATTAAGAATTATGTTAGGTCTCAGACCTCGCCGATGAACCTATTGCCGTCTTCGCGCTAATGCACATTAAAATCTCAAAACTAAAACCAAGAATCATTTAATCTACCTATGATTTGCAATGTTCAGCTACAAAATTATAAATTCAATCTCCAATTGGACGCGATTTTTGCATCAAGAGTCAGAATACACTGTCGAAATGGAGCTGGTTTCATCCAAAATTATTATTGCTGAATTTCACAATTAAAAAGTACTTTCGACTGAAATATACATGGTTTTTGTAGCGCATTTTCAATTGCATACCTTATAGAATCAAATTTAAACCTTCTACATCTAATTTATGGTTCACTATTCAAGATGTTCTGAATTATTTTTAAGGTTAGCACTTTGCTGTCGAAATAAAATTCATTTATTACATCGTCTCTTAGACCTTTATTTAATTATAGTTCCATATCTAACTCGTCCTATACCAAGTCATATTTTTCTTTTGTTGGTGTTTCTTGATGAAGGTTAATATTTCTTTACCCCATGTAGTTTCCATGAAAATGTGTTGTTTTTCTCTGAATTTTCCTTAACGTGAACTTTTAAAAAGTAGTGTTTTTTTTGTTGTTTTTCCACCACACAGATCATAAAATTGGTATATCATAATCAAATAGGAGGGATCTTTCCAAAATAAATTTGTAAATATACAAAAAGCTTGCCTTGTAAAGGACCTCGAGCAAGACCTTCATAGTCTTTCTATATAATATGCACAGTATCTCTTGATATTTTCTTCCAACATTCTTAGATTTCCTGACATTCTTCTATATCCAAAAGATTCACTCTGTTGTCTCTCAGTCTGAAAAAGTTTGGAATTGGCTAGGTTCATAATGGGAACGAAAATGTTCTTCCAACACGTTCATTTTTGGTCACCGCCCTCGCTCGCAAAGACAGCTGCAAGTGCAGATTGTTTCGGAACAGCTTTCTATCGGAGTTCTCCAATGATGAAATACATTTTCCCTAAGCACTAAGTTCTGCCTGCCACCAGCGTCTTCCTTCCTGTGTTACCTTATCGGGGCTGAGGACATGCTGAGTTGTTCGGCTCTCCTGGCAAAAGGGGCTTTAATAGTCTTGGGACTTTCCCCCATTTTATCAAGTTGACTGTGGCTAAGAGGAGGTCGTATAGTGTAACTGAAGCTCATTAGTACACTGAGCCACCCTTCATTCCGGTGTAGTATAAGAATTTTTGCATCATTTTTTTTCCACTTGGTTAGCTGGCATTACAATACCTACTGAAAAGCTTTCTGCAGCAATTTGTTGATGTTCCACTTTCTGGCCATTCTCAATGCTGTTTACACTGACTGGACAACTTCTAGCATTGTGCGGTCTTACTCCAGTGCATGATTTGGGTAAAGTCTCACATGAGTTCCTGTCCCATACATTATCTGTGGACAGACGGACCTTAGTGGGTTAACTTTGCCCTCGTCCTTGTCTTGACCTTCTTTCTTTCTTAGCCCTCAAAGAGGCTCCCTAGTGGGTTAACTTTGCCCTCGTCCTGGTCTTGACCTTCTTTCTTTCTTAGCCCTCAAAAGGACTCCCTAGTGGGTTAACTTTGCCCTCGTCCATGTCTTGACCTTCTTTCTTTCATTGCCCTCAAAAGGACTCCCTGCCAGTATACTTTTTTCCTTTTTCCTCTGTGTCCCCTTAGTATTGCTCAGAAATCAAATGAACTGAGCAAATCCAGATATGTCCATGAGTTGATGGTAATAATGGACCCACGTCTGACATCTGTACCTGTTCAGAAACAAAAGTAGTGACAAATTTGCTAAAAAAAAAAACAACTGGTTACAAGTCCCATCCTCGCTATTTACATCATAATTTTGTCTGTTTAGCCGATCTCTGGCTACTGTCGATACTTTCTTTGCTGAGTATGGAGTCTGTCAGTAACCTGCCAGCATATCAGCAGTCTATGTGGTATCCATCTGTCTGCTTGTCTATTTATAAACATCTTTAAAAAAAATGTATAACTAAGGCGGTGGACAAGTAATTAAGTAAGCAAACTAAGTAAGTAAACACGCAGGTGAGAGAATGAGTGAGTGAGTGAGTGAGTGAGTGAGTGAGTGAGTGAATGAGTGAGTGAGTGAGTGAGTGAGTGAGTGAGTGAATGAATGAGTGAGTGAGTGAGTGAGTGAGTGAGTGAGTGAGTGAGTGAGTGAGTGAGTGAGTGAGTCAGTGAGTGAGTCAGTCAGTCAGTTAGTGAGTGAGTGAGTCAGTAGTGAGTGAGTGAGTAAGTAAGTGTGTGATATACAAACATGAAATTGTCCATACCTTCTCATTCATTGCGCCAACATTTCAGCCACCACGACAATTCAGCTCCTCCACTAAATGTCCAAACTCACTCTCAGCTTTCAGAATCCTCAGAAGCTGCTCGACGCTGATTCTCTGGTTTGGACTGGGTTCTAGCAGCAACTCTATCCACGTCCTATACGGAGATAACCATGGATCAGATTAGGAGATTGGGATTTTTTTTTTTTATCAGTTGAGAACGTCTTTATGGTAGCTGATCTCACTGCACTTTGGATATGGTTTTGATCTTCCCTACAAAATTTGTTTTTCGCACTACTGTGAAATCTTTTCTTCTGGAGACCTTAATTCTTATTTGTTCCAACTCCACGTTTTTGTGTGGTTTTTTTTTTGGGGGGGGGGGGGTTGGGGGTTGGGGGGAGGGGGGCGGGGCACAACTGAGAAATTCAAAGTTAAACGTTTGCGGCTCCAGTATTATAATGAGTTAGAATAAGTCAGAAGTGTGCAACAGCTTGATAAATGCCACAACGCAGTTTTAACACGCGTTGAAGTGTAGCCTAATATTTGTTACACCGTTTCTACATATTAAGAGATCTCCAGTTTTTCAAAAAATGGAGATAAAACAGACAAAACTAAGATCGTGCTCTGAAGGTACCAAAAAGCTTCCACAAATGATGTCCTTTAAAAATATGAGCACAAATACTAAAACGATTCAGTTAGACAATTTTGTTTTCGCTAGTCTCCCCTAGTTTGTCTTTACCATAATTATGCATAAGACTCTTCACCACAGGGCAAAACAAGTAAAAATTCATAACAGGCAGAGTGATTTCGGAGTTAAAAAAGGGAGTCAATCTCCTTGCTTTTTTTGAACGTCCGTTTTGATTAATTTTAAATTTTATTTAATTATTTTAAAAATAAAATTGGGGGTGGAGGTGAGATGGGGGGGGGGGGGGTTAGCTTATCCACCAATGAATTTCCGAAAACAGTTTTGAATGGATTAAAGACAAATTCCTCAAAGTGAAAACGTTTTTGGGTAAAGTTTTTTTTTTTTTTTTTCAGTTTTAAAATATAACCACAAGCACACACACACACATGCGCACACAAACAGACAGAGAGAGAGAAAGAGAGAGAAACAGAGAGGAGAGAGAGAGAGAGAGAGAGAAAGAGAACGGAACACAATATATTATACCAAGTAACTAAACATCAAATTGATACACTATTTTTTTTTTCTTTCTTTCTTTTGGTTTTAGAATACACGTATGAATAATTATGCTCTTCTCTTTACCATCACCTTCCGAGTTTTTCTTTCGTTTTTTATTTTTGTTGCTTTTGCTCTCACTATAAATATTTGAATCTCATTTTGCACTATACCAGTGTTTACGTCACGTGCAACGAATAAACAAACTATAGCTACCTAAAGAAATCAGTTCTGGCATCCTCGGCTTCCGCCAGTTCCTGGAGATAGTTGTAGACATAGCTCGGTCTCTCCTTCAATGCCATTCCCCACAGAACAACACCCAAGGCATAGGCGTCCAGCTGATGGAGGGGAAGTAGGAAAAACAAAATGATTATAAAACCACTGTTTGTCTGCAGGGCCGTCTCAACATCATTGAGGGGCCCTGGCAAGTGCCCAATGTGCCCATTCCTTAAGACCGCCTGTATATCTATTATATTATTTTTTACATCTCAATAAAAATACAAGAAAATTCCTCTGTTGATTTTAGGCTCGAAAACTGCACAACGGATATTTCTGAAATTTGTCATGAATGAGCGAAAAAGATTTGGAAACCAAATAGGCTATAAGAGCATACTATATTGCATGACCTAGGCAGAATCGGCGAAATGTGCTAATAATTATTGAACTCTTAGCTTGCGAGTTATTTCAGGCCACATTATTACGATGAAAGGGACACTACTACTGCACGTTCAGTGATCAAAATTCTGTGTGAACACTCGGCTTTGCCATAAACATGATAACGTTGGAATTAATGTCTTTGCATTCTGCCCTGTTTAGCAGCCTCTTGTAAACTTTTTCACAATATTTAAGGATATGGTCCCCGTTTATATGAATGAATATATTTTAATACCATACCAATATTTAATAACCAAATAACAAGGCGACGAAAGTATTCGAAATCCCACTTTGTGAGAAGTAAAAACCAGCCTTTTCAATGACACTGTAAAATCTGAAGGTAATCACTATACGTTTAGGCCTATGCTTAGTAAAACTTCAGCTGTTACGATTTCAAGCCAATACTAAATTCCACCCCACACTATGATGTAGAGGATCTCTTTTGGAGATTATATGGAGAAAACTGCCAGGTTTTTCAACCGATTTGCGCTTATTTTAAGTCGCTGTTGTTTGATTTGAAGTTTCTAAATTGATATTTAACTCGTTCTTATTTGAAGTCTTCCTTGTTTTATTTGGGGTTTTTAATTGACATTTCATTCTTTCGTATTTGATGTCTTAATTGTTTTATTTGGAGTTTCTAAATTGATATTTAACTCGTTCATATTTGACGTCTTTGTTGTTTCATTTGGGGTTTTTAAATTGATATTTGACTCCCCTTTCTCCGTTTTCTGTCTTTCTTTTTCTTTATTCTTCTTATTATTAATTCTGCACACTTTAAACATCGAAATGAAATTCTAAGAGTACAGAATAAAGATATGATATTGACACATTAATGAAATAGGTTAGGTTGATGGCACGCATCAACTCACTGTGCAGTCCAAAGGCAGAGCGACATAATTATGTGCCCATGTTATAGTTTTGAGAAAAACAGAAAAAGGCGCATGTGGCATAGCCAGTCTACATAAATAAAATGTTCGGTTGCCACACTGGAAGCTACCGTTTTGGTAGCATATACGTCGGTCAGCCTTTGACACGAAAAAATTATATACGAGACATGTTCAGACGGACTTTAAGCAGAAAAAAAGGCTATGTTGTCAGTTACCTTGCCCTGCCTGTAAGCGGAAAGCCAATTTACCTTCCAGTTTAAAGAGAGTTTCCGATCTCGGAAAAACTTTAATAAATTTGTGTTTGAAGGAAAATATCCGTTGCCCACCGAATGACGCTGATTCAATAAACACAAGTTTAATAAATAAAAAAAAAAGAAAAAGTTAAAAAAAAAATGACTTCAAATTTTCACAATTAAATATCGGCAATAATAATAATAATAATTAAACTATAGTGTTCTTTTACTTGTCCTTAGCAGTTTCTTAGTTCATTAAACCAATGGACGAGATTATAAAAAAAAAGAAATAATAAAAAATGCTTTCTACCGGGAATCAACGGTAAAAATGACCCTCTCCCTTTCCCAAGTCTCTTTTGCCACAGTGGTTATAAATAGCAAGTGACACAGGAACTGCACTCTGTACATTCTAGTCAACTGTAGTTCTTTAATGAATGAGTGACGCCCTCTTGTTTAGCCCCACCCACCCCCGCCCCCTATTTTTTTTTTTTTTATGGGAAATCTATCTAAGACGCTGGTAAGGAAATATTGTAATATATCGCGTGATAAAAAAACCCAAAAAAACTGCCCCAACATTGACACCAAATATCTCTCAATCCTTTTGATGAATCCGTGAGAAATTTTGGTAGAATTATGTCCATTATGTGTGTAATGCTATGTTAAAATTTCATTAAGATTTAATGATCACTTTTAAAGATATTTTAGATTAAGTAAGTGTCTGTCAAAAATTAATTTTAAAAAAAATCCAGCTGAGCAAGACCGATGAAGATTTTAACGCAAATTCAGCTATCCAGTGCACAACAGTTGAGTATTTTTTCTCGAATTTTTTAAAAATCAAATCCAGTCCACCTTTCCAATCCAACCTTATTTTGTAGATCTAAGTTTAGCAGACGACACTCAACCAAGCCTTTTGCCGCCTGTAGTGATACATTGATTACCCCCGAGTCGAGTGTATTCCAACTAATGATGATTAAAAAAAAAAAAAAAACTGTCCCAAATTTGAAGCGTTATAATTTATGAACCGCTTATTCGATCTCAATGATATTTCACATGTGTATGGGTGAATAATCCCCACAATGTGTATGTGTACGAAAATTGAATGAAATAGCTTCAACAAAAAAAAAGTAATGAAGTAAAGCGTTAAGGTAGGTCTTGGTCGGCTGGCTTGTTTCATTAATTTTTGACAAACACTCACTTAATCTAAAATATCTTTAACAGTAATGATTAAATCTTGATGAAATTTTAACATAGCATTACACATATAATGGACATAACTGTATCAAAATTTCTCATGGGTTCATCAAAAGTATTGCGAGATATTTGGTGTCATTGTTGGGGCAGTTTTGTTTTGTTTTTATCACCCGATATGACTAATGTTAGATATTAAATAATACTTTTATGGAGGAAAAAAAACTGAAGGAAACTTAATGAAAAAATATGTTACGGTTACGACAAACACATGTGAAAAAAATTCCCTACGATCCGCTGATGAGAGACGAAAAAATGTAAGAAAACCCCATTTTTTTTCCATTTTTTATTTTCTTATTTTGGACATGACTATAATGCTATTACATTCGTAGGTTATTCATATGGTTAATCTAGTAATTAATCGGCAATGGACACAAGCGCGCCATTATTACTATCGTAGTCAATGAAAATGTTTAGTGTGTGCACTAATTCATAATCAGTTATATGAAGCTTGGTTAATCATTGTTTGAATGATTCCATTCTGTTTATTTGTTAACAGCAGATTATAAATGTACTTTTATTTATTTTTTTTCCTAACTAGCTGAGGTCCCCGGCCCTGCCCGGGATAAATCGGTTTGAATATTAGTTTCAGTTCTGGGTGATTATTATGGACTTGCTTCATCTTGCCTGTTCCTATTTATTTATTTTATTTTTGCTTGTTTGTTTTTAAATAAGTCTTACTGCTCTGCCTTTGTGAGTTGACACCCTGCGCATCCCGTACAATAGCATGATTTGCGCACGGGTTAGTGTAACGCAAATCCGAGCTGTGTGAGCGGCAGTAGATCTTGTTCAAAATCCCGATGATTCTTTTTTTTATATTACAACAAATACCGGTGACGTCATCGCACTAAAAACTTGCAACGCAGCGGATGGGGCTTCCCCGAGGCTTTCTGTACGGCACAAACCAATTTCAAAAAAATACTTAGAGGACAGGTGGACAAACCAAACCTAGAAAATGACCTCTTTTGGATGAAAAGGAACTTGCATACAAAATTCCATGCAATTCTGGGCAGAAACAGTGGAGCTAGGCCATTTTAAAAATCGAGCGAGTTTTTTTTTTATAATAGATTACTTGAGACAACATTAAATTTATTGTTTAATGTTATGATGTTTACTACGTCACTTTTTTCCCGATGCAAGGAAAATGACATTTAAAAACGTATTTTACACATTATAAATACATTAGACCGAACATTTGCGTGTTAAAAGCATATAAAGTTCAGTTTTATATACCTAAGTTATATCTGATCTGATAAATATGTGTAGCCGCTTGACAAAATGAGGCACTTCTCGCATTTTGGTGGTATGGAGATATTGGTATCATCAAATAGGTTATTCAAAGCCCTTTCATACGGTTAAAAAAAACTATTGCTGTGACTTAATTAGCTGAGACGATATGGCGTCTCAAAGACAGGAAGTGACACAATCCTAGTTTTGAATAAAATGATTTTAAAGTTTCAGCTTAGAAATACACGCTGTTGATGGTGACTCGATTAAAAGTCAATTTTGAGGCATTTGCTGTTCTCAAGGAGCATTGTCATTTGGAAAAAGAATAGTAAAGAGGTTAAACTTTTCAAAAATACTGAAAACTCAAAATCGATAAAATTGACCGTATGATGCCTTTTAACGATTTTCCCCAATCGGGTAGTGCCGAGATGCTCCTCATTTTGACAGGCGGCTACACATAATTATTTATCCCCTTTTATGCCTCCAAATAATTACGAACAATTTTATTTGACTTTGACTTCGAAAAATAGCATTTATATTATTTTTTTTCCTCCCTAGATAGTTATCATCTTCAGCTAAATTTGATCTGTGTGGCAGTTTTTTTTTGCGTTTGGAATTTTTTTTTTTTTACTAGTTGAACCCTTTTCTTCTTGTCATTTCTTATCACTTTTGAATGAAAGATCGGGACTGCCAAGTCTTTTCGTTGATGTTGTTTGTTTGATTAATAATTTACTTGTTTGTTTCAATTTTCTTTGATCTGTTCCATTCAAAATGTTTAGCTGATAGTGTTGGGTAATCGCCGCTGAAGAGCAAACAAACAAACAAAATAATAAACAAAAACATTAGATTGAAAGAACGAAAACAAAACGGAGTAAAAAAAAGAAGGAGAATAAGGAGAAGAAAGAAAGAAAGACAGAAGAAATGAATTATATCACGTTCCATTTTGCATTTCTTCTGTTCTATGGCTTGGAATCGGGTTTTCTCACAAAATTATAAAATGTTAAAGTGAACAAAAAAGATCGTCCCCAGTAATAAGGAAAACAGAGAACTATTTTAATTATCTGCTCAAAATGAATAAACAAACTGGCGTCATTCAAACAATAATTTAGCAAGTTTCACAAACAGTGAACAGTACTATTGATTACCATAGTGATGACATATTTGTATTCTTTGCCGATTAACTGAAAATAATCATGAATAATCCACAAAATTAATTTTAATACCGCAATAGTCATGTCCCCCCAAAAATATTTAAAAATTGAATTTTCTCAAATTTCTTCGTCCTGTATCAAATGATCGCAAACAATTTTAGTACATATTTATCGCCCCACATCGTAACCAAAACACATTTTTTTTCAATATTTTTCCCTCAGATATACTTTTCCCCTACAAAATTAGATCTACATGGATAATAATTTATCATCCAACTTAATACAATATTTCGTTATCAGTGTCTTAAAAAGCACTGGAATTTCCCAACCTAAATGGAGACCTGTCAAGATGGCCTCTTGCATTCATTTTCTTGGCCACAGAAAGACGTTACTTTTATAAACGCTTAAAAAAATTAAACAGAAAAATGCTCATTTAAAGTATAGTTTTTCTCTTACTTATCCACGGCATTTGTTTGTTTGTTTTTTCACTCATTAAACGAATAGGAGGAGATTACAGAAACAAGTTTGCTTCTAAGAATGAACCCCCACCCGACAAATTTGAGTGCATATTTGCTTAATATTAAATTAATCTTGTTTCTATTTTTAAGGGGATTTATATTATACCGTACATCATCTCGGCTACATGAATGTACATAACATCTACATTAGATAAAAACAAAAAATACAAATAACGTAGGTTCTTAAAACTTGCACTGACAACTTCATATGATTCTTCTTTATGTCAAAGGCAAAAATTGCGAGTTTCACCACTTTTTTCCGATTCCTTAGAAATATTTAAGTGTAGTTATTTGTTGAAGTTCATCGTTAATCATAATAAAGTGTTCCTATATGATGTTTTTGAGACATCTGATGTTATCATCTACAGCAGTTACTACGGAAAAATAATAATTAAAGAAAAAAAGAATAACTGTAGCCTATCCTGTTATACATACAGGGCAGACGGATGTAAAGATTATGGTGAAACAAAGCAAAAATATACATATGATTGAGAGAGAATGAAGAAAAAGCGGTGAAGAAAAGGTCAAAAGGAGGGGGAGCGCAAGAGAACACGTGAGGAGGAAAAATAAACCGAAAACATACAGATGAAAAATGAAAGCATAAAGAAAAACAATGATGAACAGAAGACCAAAATTGATAAAAATGATACTATTAATATCAAGAATAAAGATGAACAACTTACTTTGAACGGATCCACTTGAAAATCGTCAGAGTTGACTTTCGCTTCTGGTGCCCAGTAGGTCGGAGTTCCACCACATTCTATTAAGGCAACAGTGTTCTGGTCACCAGGAACTGTTATACTGACGCCGAAGTCTCCCAGCACTGCATTGTCTTGGGAATCCAGGAGAATGTTAGCCAGTTTGACATCACAATGGACAATTCTCTTGGAGTGGAGATATTGCAGCCCACAGCTGACCTGAACTAAATATCTCTGTACACTTCCCATGTCCAAATTGTAGATCTTTCGTTCCAGATCTCCACCGGGGTAAAGTTCCATACAAATGATGCTGTACCCGGGACATCTCACTGCCAAGAGCATTTTCACCAGATGCGGATGGTCGACTTTCTTCATAATGCTCACCTCTTTCTCAAACAATGTCCTGTGCCTGGTGCTGTTGATGAGTGGAGAAAATGTCTTGACAGCTTTCCTGACGTCGGGATTCTCCTTGCGCCAAACGGACATCACCTCTCCTGTCATCCCAACACCGAGGACAGGACCCTTTTCCATGTTGAAGGTAGTAAAAAAGTCGCCTTCCATATCATATACATCAGGATCAGTACTAGTGAAAGCCATAGTGCAAGAATAAAATTCCCGTAGAAGACAGTTGAAAAACGTTGATGATTTTGAAAAGTAGTGTGAACTCAACGAAAGCTAAGTACCAACTGAAGCAACTTTCTGAAACTGCGCGCGCAAAAGGAACAGCCACATGAAAAACAGCAACATCTTCCATGCCTGTAATCAACGTTTATTGTTGCATGTCTTCCTTTAAAGTTGTGTTGCCACCTGGGTCTATTGTTCTTTAGCCTTTCACTGTCCTACCACTGTTTCTAAATTTGGACCATCGGGGAGGATGAGCTGTACCTGACACGAAAACAGAGGCGCCGCGTTCGGTGTGATGGTCATTGTTTCTCAGATACTACACCTCTGATGTCCGTGTCGCCCCGTGCCGATGGATAAATACAGGTATTGCCGACGCCCGTCATCAAAGTCGCAACAATAACAAATTTTAATTGCCTTAGGCGGCATTCGGATGAGAAAAGTTACAAAGGGTTTGAGTTTGAGTTTGGGTTCTCCGGCGCCATAACGGTCACTGTCCGCTTACCACGGTCTATTTGGGTTGAGTTTGAATTTGAGTTTGAGTTTGGGATATACGGCACAATTTTTTTCCGCAATTATGTTTGGTCTTTTTCAAAATCGCCGGCGACGTACCTAAAGACTTGTGAGAGTAAATTTGTCTTTCACAGTTGATTTTTTTGAAGAAATAGATGTGAGGAGAGCAATGAGTTAAAATAGATTAGACTGAAATAGAGGAGAGTAGAGTGGAATAGAATACAAAAGGATGAGTATTGTGGAATAGAGAATTTTTGCAGCAATTATGTTTGGTCTTTTTCAAAATCGCCGGCGGCGTACCTAAAGACTTGTGAGAGTAAATCTGTCTTTCACAGTTGATTTTTTTGAAGAAATAGATTGAGGAGAGCAATGAGTTAAAATAGATTAGACTGCAATAGAGAAGAGGAGAGTGGAATAGAATACAAAAGGATGAGTATTGTGGAATAGATGAGAGGAGAGGAAATGTCTACCATGCTCGCTACTAAAAACAGGTTTTACAGATTTGGTCCATTCTGTCATTAAGGACTGCTGACATGATCGTGTCTTATTTCTTTTCCCTTCAAACGGCAAAAAATATTTATTTGTTTTGAAAAATGTATTTTTGCAAAGTTCTATTGCAACTGTGTCTCTGGAAATAAAAAAACAAAAAAACAAAAAAACAAAAACTTGGTTATTTTTTTCGGTGCTATGTGGGAATGAAAGACCAACGATAATCGCGATGTACAAAGTTACGCTATACTGTGACAAGAAGATGAAATTTGACAAATGTTTAATCACTAGCTCAAATTTTACGACAGAATGGGAATAAAATAATACAGGGAACCAAAACAAACAGACCAACACAAAAATTCACAGTTTATTTAGCCAACTTAATTTTGCAACTTTTTCCTATATCTTTTTCTTTGGCGTGTCTTCTTGAACATATTATCATAAATCGGGGGAAGTGTGCGTACGTGTGTGTGTGTGTGTGTGTGTGTGCGTGTGCCGCGGAGGGGGGGGGGGAGGTATTGAATAAAAAATACGAGACTATGTTAAAAAAAACTATGAAAAAAAGAAAGCCACAAAATTAATTTTCAACTTTGGAAAATTGTGTTCACGTTGAAATTACCATTTCTCACACAGAAAGATGTTTTGACATACTCAGTCTATTGATTTGTCTTATCTGGTTAATTGTTTATTTATTTATTTGTTTTTCTCTCTCAAATGTAGTTTCAGGAACCGTCCTTGCCTAAACCAGATTCTCTCTGACACCTCGCTCTTTCTAATAGGTGCAATTACCCAGGCGGATCTTGTTTTTCAGACAATCATTGGGCTTTAAGGGATCTTGATCTCATCCGCTATAGACTATAGTCGCCCCACATCAAAATGAAGCAATGAAGGAACACTGGGCATTCATTGCTAAGGTTCATTGCGTGTTCTTTGGTCTTGTAGAGAAAATAACAATTAGTTGTCACCATCGTTAGAAACTATCTCACGAGAGATAAAACTTGGATTAATTGTATTTGAAATTCAGATGTAGTGCACAAAAAGCTAGTAATTTTGGGTTTGTGTGATTTTTTTTTTCTTTTGTCAATCCAGACTTATTGTCCATCATTATCATCATCATCACTACCACCACCACCACCACCATCATCATCATTATCACCATCATCACCACGGCCATTATCATCATCACCATCACCACTACCATCATCATCATCACCATCATCACTGTCACGAGTGGAGTGAGCGATAGTTAATAATTACGGGGGGGGGGGGAAAGGAGGAGAGTAAAATTTACGCACGTAGACAAGTAAGTTAAAGCGTGCATGTTGTGAGTTGTGGGGTGTCTGAAGGAGGCGAGGGCGCTGTATTACCAGTTCACTGCACAGAGATAGTCCAAAGAGAACGGACGCTAGTAAGAGCCCAGCGGGCGAACATAAGGGGAGCAGTCGGAAGACGGATGAGAGTGTTTTTTTCAGTGATGACTGGTAGGTAGAACGTTGATTGATAATTATGATTGATGTATTATATTATATTCGTCTATTACCATGATGTAAATAAGTATATGTGAGGAACGTGGAAGTCCTTGATATTGGATATAGCAATGTGCGCCATGAGCGATAGATGAAAGTTGAGTTCATGGATTTGTAGCGCGAGTGAGTAGTGTGTACTCCGATGGAGGTGTGTTACCGTAAGATGTTTGGTGAGTGAAAGGTGAACTATTGTGTGTACGCTTCATGGGTTGTAAGGAGAGGTGGAGTGAATAGAAATGGTAGGGTATTATACCAATGTAATGTTATTCTTGTAGGTGTCGGGGACGGGCCAAAGAGCCACCTCGGTGAGCACAGGGGATAGGCCAGCATAGGGCCGGAGGCCACACATAGGCCAAGAGTGAGGCTGTCGGTGCAGGACAGTAGAGGCACATAAAGTCGTGGCAGTCTGGCCACGGACAGGGACGTAGATATGAGCGTGAATGTGATAATGTACTATTGCCATGTTGATGGGCTATTGAAATGATAATGTACTATTGCCATGTTGATGGGCTATTGAAATGATAATGTGCTATTGCCCTGCTGAGGTGCTAGTGGAATGCTAAGGTGTATGACAATAGGACGGTGATATTGAGAGACTGCGGTGCCAGTGAATTATTAATGTGCTATTAAGACCCTGAGGGGAGAGGCTGAGGCCGAAGTGCCTTTAGGAAGTAACTACCGGGTTGTGGATCCGAGGAAGAGTGCATGTGAGAATAAGGCCGTTGTACGGCAGTTAATTTCAATAATATAATGTATGTAATTGCGCTATTATCTGTATAATTATGTTTAATAAATGTGTGAGTCTGATGGGTTGTTCTGTTAAGTGTTAAACTTGTTCGTTCGTGATTGTTGTCCTGTCATAACTTATTACATCTCCCAGTCTGGGATTTGTGACAATCACCATCACCACCACCATCATCATCATCACCATCATCATCATCATCATCACCACCATCATCATCATCATCACCATCATCACCATCACCATCACCACCACCATCATCATCATCACCATCATCACCATCACCACCACCATCATCATCATCACCATCATCAACAACAATAAGGATGGCCAGTAACAGCGTATATTAACGAGACTGAAATCAGTTTCTGACCACGTCTAGAGTTAATTCTCCTTAGATAACACTGAAACAACATTTGATTCTTTATTATCTCTCTGATATTTTTTTTTTTTAAAAGTCCATCACCGTGACTGTAATAATCGGTCTTGATATAGTCATTTGTATTTGTATTTGTATAACTCTTTAATCCCATTTGGGAAATTTTGCCTTTGTGCCATTGCACCCCAGTTACAACTGGAGCAGGCACGTCGTCGCCACAGTGCAGCGCCGGTCGGCGTTTTTTTTTTTTTTTGGTGGTGGGGGGACCCTTCCATGATATCAGGCCTGCATAAGTAAGTATATCACTAATTTTTATAGCAGTGCAGCTGCAATACGACATTTTTCCTTTGTATTTATGTCTGTATTCTATATTAATTTTTATTTATGTATATATTTTGTTTATGTACTTATTGCATTTATGACTGTTTGTTAACATTTGATTATTTTTTCTGTTTGTATTAATCTATCTTATTATTAAAAAACATAGTGGAGTGAATCATTAAATGCTGTGCAATTTTGGCTTTTTTTTTTTTTTCCTTGACAATACACCGTAAATGTCAGTTTCAAAAATGATAAAATTAATTTTCTTAAGAGTCAACTAATCCAGCCCAATTGCTTTTGTATCGACCGATTGTGTTGATTCAAGTTTCAGGTATTTTTAAATAAAAAAAAAAAGTAAAATACATGTATAATGATCTTTGTTTTGGCTCCCTGTAGAAAGCCGACCTCATCAGAAATGATATTAATACGCGTTCAGTTCCGTGTGCGCAATTTCCCCCACAAGAAATGAGTGCGCAGTGCTCTGGTGCGCATGAAATCTGTAGCATGACTATCGTCGGCAAGCTTTGTAGACCAGAGAGAGGCAGAGAGAGAAAGAGAGAGAGCGAGGGAGAGAGAGAGAGAGAGAGAGAGAGAGAGAGAGAGAGAGAAAGAGAAATAGAGAAAGAGAGAGACAGAAAGAGAATGCTGGGTTCAAAGGTTTATCCCGGATAATGCCGGGTACCTCATTTTTATAATTTGCTGAAACTGAGACATCTTTCTTTTATTATTGTCCAACTGACTTTGACGTTTCACACAAACTTTATATAAATTTGTTGATTTATTACGTAACTCATAGCAGCCGCTGCCGTTACTGTTCCCCTTCCTCTTCGATAGCAGCCAGCTTTTGAGACTAGAACAACGCAAGGGGAAAATAATATGAGAAGTCCCTACCGCTTATCCCGTCCCCCTAGCAAATAAATAAATAAATAAACAAATAAATAAATAAATAATTAAATAAAAAAGGAAGCGCAGTGGAGGAGAATAAAAATGGATAAGAAGAGAAATACAACAGATCTTTAATTTTTTTCCCTTTAATTTCCTCACTAAAATTCTTAACACTGTTACCAACTTTTATTGTTTCATTTAATGTAGGATACTTTAGTGTGTGTAACAACGAGTTGGTGGCGTACTAAATGTGTATGTGAGAAGGTGCTGGGCGGTAATGAAAAAATATATGGGTGAATCAGTAAGTCAGTCTGATACGAAACTACATTCTGGGAGTCAGCTCGCTGGTTAAAAAATCTCTGTGACTTAGGAAGATGTAAGTTAGCGTGTCGTTAATTCTTTCATTTTTAATTATTTTTTTTCAGTAAATAGATAACCCTTGTTGATCCCTTATAAGGAACATTTTGTGCAGCAGAACCCCTCCACCCCCCCCCCCCACCCCCCCGCACCCCGTTTCCACCCCGCACTTTCCATCTCTTGCTCTTTCTTACTCTTTATTTTTTTTTCTTAGAAAGGAAGAAAAAATAAAGGGGGGGGGGGGGGAGGGCGGAGTTGATATTGATAGTATACGCTATCTTTCAATTTTAAACATTTGTTGTTTCATACTATAGTGTGAATTGTAAACGCCTTTTTTTTTTTTTTTTTGAAAGTGTATTTAAGTAACAGTTCATTTGAAAGAAGAAAAAAAAACAAACAACTATCAATGCTTTAGAAAGCCTTGGAAGTACATTAAAAAACACATCTTAATTCGGAACCGTGAGGCAAAACCACTTAAGACTTCTCAGAGACTATCACAGATCAGGCTAAAGGTCGTTACGCCGTGCCATGAAATGGCTGGATTTCCTAATTTTTTTTAAGAAGTAGAGAAGAAATGTAAGAATGATCTCAGCAGTGAGATAACATTTCAGTTGCTGTTGATCTAAATAAATCTCAAGAAAATTTACCTATTTCTAGTGGGTAAGACACTACCTAAATTATACTGGTATTTAAAAAAAAAAAAAAAAGGCGGTCATTCTGCGTCACAGATGTTTTCATTTCCGACTCCATGGTCTGGGAAATACCATTGCCTTTAATATATTTCCGGGTTTTCCCGCATGTGCTTACGTGGTTGTTTATTTTCAAATCGGTATCTGCCGTAATTCAACAATTGACTGACCTACTTCTTTCATATCTTATGTTGTGTTTATGGCTTTATGTTGTTTGTGTGTATCGTAAAAAACGATAAATAAAGAGAGAACCGAAACCAAGATAATTCTGAATTCATCGCAAATCCAGCATTTCTCGTATCGAGCGTAGGCTACGTAAAAGATAAAAAGGCAAAGGCAAAATAATTTAGGTACAAATTTATGATAATAACAGGTACAACAGCAACAGCAATAATAATAAGACGAAGACCAAGTAGAACAATAAGATGAGGAAGGAAAATAGTAATAATAGTAATGAAGTAATGATAATGATAATAATAAAACATTTCAGAGTCGTGGTGTTATACATTGAAATATTTTTCGTTCAGCTTTGAAACCAATCTTATGTAACAATAAAACGTGGGCTTCTTAAAGCGCGTTTCAGGTTTTTTTTTAGGTGACCTAAGAAAATGTTATGATTCTGCGGAAATCTGGCTGTATGTCACCAATTTATTTTCACATTACTGAAATAAATCTTAACGCAAAGGGGAAACAAAATTTTTTTTTTTTTTTTAAACTTGTCTGTTTGATAATGTAATTTTAAAAGTCATTTACCAAATAGACCTCTGGAATTCTCTGCCAAAATCATTCCGAGAGGCATCTACTGAGTCCAAATTCAAAACTGGTCTAAAGACCCATCTTTTCCCTGAATACTTTCAGTTCTGGAGTCTCAATCCCAATCCATTTGGTTTTTCCTGTTTTATTGTTTGATTTCTGTCCTATGTATCTCGAGGTGCCTATGTTTGTCTAGCGTGAGAGTGTATGCAATAGACTGTGCGTCAGAGAGAGATTTGAGAGAGAGAGAGAGAGAGAGACACAGACAGACAGACAGACAGACAGACAGACAGACAGACAAGAGAGAGAGAGAGAGAGAGACAGAGCGAGAGAGAGAGGGGAGAGTGAGAGTGAGTGAGAGAGAGAGAGAGAGAGACAGACAGACAGACAAGAGAGAGAGAGACAGAGAGAGAGAGAGAGAGAGAGTGAGGGTGAGAGAGAGAGAGAGAGAGAGAGAGAGAGAGAGAGAGGGAGAGAGAGAGAGAGAGAGAGAGAGAAAGAGGGTGAATTGCAGATGGAGAGAACAAGGCTTTCTGTAAAACGCCTGGAGCATTTTTTAGGTTTGGCCGTTATATAAATGATCCACATTCTTCTTCTTCTTATTATTGATTGAAAAGTTGTGTTCAGTAATCATCTGTAGTGGAAGTTGTAATGATGCACTCGGCTCCTTTTCAAAAGAAAACGATGACTACATTGTAAATTTTTTGAAATTTTATTTTGCGTGTGTATTTTTTTTTTTTCCAAATCAAAAAATATCAATTCAGACACCATACCAAAATATCACAGTTATTTCTGACACACAATCCGAAATTTAAAATACATGTATAACAATTTGAAAAAGATTCTAATTTAGGAAACATTTCTGATGAAGTGCCGTTTGTCCCAGTGGCAAGTCAAACTGCCAAAATTTGCTTAACTGAGAAGGAAAAGATCCCTAATGACATTCTCTTTGTTGATCTCCGGCTAACTGTTCCGTCTCTTTCCCCCCAAAAAAGAAAAAAACACGGCAATTTCAGCCGGATTTAGTACAGTCAGATCGTTCCCTTTTTGGTGAATGCAAAGAAAAACTTGACGAAACCGTTTTCTAAGGAAAAGGGTGGATCGGTTTGCCGGACACGTTTTTAAGCTTGCTAGAATACAAATTTTGTATGTCATCATAAGGGTTTTAAAATATAGATATATCGGTTTTAATTTTGATGTCCAATTCGCTCATGAAAAAAAGTTCTAAAAAACGAAAAAGGTTGAAAAAAAAGAAAAGGATGGGGAGACTTAATTTTGAACCCTCTTGTGTAGTCTTGCTGCAATGGACTGCAAATTGCAATGAACTGCAACGTGTGAATTCAATTTAAAGTAGATTACCAGAGGTTACCAAATGTTTACTTGATATTGGAGACTTCGCAGGACGTAAATTAGATAAGATAAGATAAAATATAAGATAAGATAAGATTCAGTTTATAATCCCATGAGCGGAATTCGCTTTAACGGAGCGTTTAACCGCACCTACGTGTTAGACATAATTATTTTACGGATCATTACATAAACATATATCACACCTCAATAAACCCATTATCAGACATACATGAAGTGACATGTCAGGAAACTTAGTGAAATGTGGCACACATCTAGCTAAAGTATCTTGCTGAGGCAAATTGCGGAGGGCAAAAAAACTCTTAATCACTCTAAAAAAAAAAAAAAAGGGTAGAAAATTCTTATGGCCAGGCCAGTGTGCCCACTGGACAGTTCTGTTTGGTGAGAGTTGGACATGATTGCCCTGAAAACTGTGTCTTCAGAGCGGTTAACTGACATCGCAGGTAGTAGTGGGGAACACAGTCCTAAGCAATATACTTGGATGAACTTCACTTCATGTCCTTTAGATGATCTTCATGAAGAAAACTACAGACAACTTGAAGTTCACACAAGTTCTATTAAGTGCATGTTCGACAGAAAATGTTTTGGCTTTTTTTTTTTTTTTTTTAAGTTTAGCTAAGAAACCACTTCATCTTTTGTTCGTTTATTTGTCCACCCTTGTTATGGTGTTGCCTACTTGCGTCCAAATATCCTGAACATTCAGAGCAAGTCTGGATAGAAGCAAAATGGATAAAGGTATTAAATTTTTGGTCTTTTCATTTAAAAAAAAAAATTATTTTATGAAGTACATTTTATTATAGACATTTCACATTTAGGCACCAAATATAATTAGTTTTATCACATTCATAGAATACAGCATAATATGGCAAACGTGTACAATTTCCAGATTTTTTTTTTTTAAAAGTCATATTTATTGAAAACATGTGACAAAATTAAAGAATTAAAGAAAGCTAATTAAATGACACAATTACGCAGTATCACAACATTTTGCATGAAAAAAAATGACATTTTGTGGAAAAATGGGATTGAACATTGAGCTTTCCATTTTGGCTTTGATCTGCCATCAGTTTCAGAATTATCAAAATCAGATTTAGGGACATCGTAGAAAAGTTAACATTTCCCAAGCGTAAAGATAAGATATCACACTTTCAAAAATGCTCACAACTCAGAATCGACCAAGCCACCGGTTGTTCGAACTTTTCCAGTGGCCGAAGGTGGGGGAGTCATAAGGTGTGACTGAGTTTTGTTATACATGTATTATCAATATTCTTAAGCTAGGTTTTCGTGTGCACGGAAACAGGCAACGGAAACGTCAAATATCCACCAAGTAGTAAAAAGAAAGAATGTTTCCATGTGCACGGAAATGGTCTTTATGAAAACATTCTTTCTATTTCACTACTTGAACGGTTTTTTGACGTTTCCATTACCGTTTCCGTACACACGAAATCCAGCTTAAATATCACTCAGTTTCTATTGTCAAGGAAATCACACAAGCACCTCAGAAACTATTTTTATTGCAATTTAATATGCCACAAAAATCATTCATTAAAATAAAAAACAGTCAAAAAAAGTCTACATACACACGTCCAATATAAATGGAAAATACCCATGAAAGTGATAATGCATCTCATAAAATGTAGCATGTCATGCAATAGTCAGTAGTTGTAATGTCAAATCATTTTAATTTGTTCACAAGCCTTTTTTTTTTTTTCAGAAATGTTCATATGATATTCATTAAAGATCCCTTTCACAATGCAGCGTTTGCAATTACACATGTCATAAGCCTTGATACACCATTGTAAAATAACAACTTGGACGAAATTGGACACATCAAATGTTATGCATCGCAATCCATTTCGAGGCATTGAGGGTCAAAATGTAACTTTACAGTGAATTAGCTGATCTGTATATTGTATTCGGATTTTTTAATATAAAGTAAATACAGACATTGTTAGAAATTGTCTGCCCATTGAACATATTATTATAATATGTATAAATTAAATACCATTCGGTTTCTTTCATTGTGAAAAAAAAATATGTGATGGAGTTTTTAATAGAAAACGCTGAGTGACATTTCAATATTTTCATACATAGAATGCACTGAATTGTCAGCGGAGCTTAGGTCAGATTTCAGCAATGACTCAATAAACCCTAACATTCAATATCGACACTCCTTGCAGAGTTGACACAGTGTCATCGGGTGACAAAATTATATAATCAGAAAATAAAAGTAGCAATGAAAGTAAATTGTAGATTTGAAAATAATCTGTTTGAGGAATAAAATAAGTAAATTGGATATTGAAAAGAATATATTTCAGAAAAAAAGAGACGTTTTTTGTTACATAAAGATGGGCAAAAAAATATTTTAAAATTCTTGAAAACATGATATGGGCGTTTGCATAGGTATAGGCTTCTTGACGTAACTTTGTAAACACTAATGGAAACAACGAAATAAAACAACAACAACGAAAAACGGTGTAGAAGGACATTTAAAGTAAGCACAAAAAGGATAAGATATAAATATGCATGATTCTGGGCGACGGCTCTTTGGTATGACTCTAAATAATAACTGAATTGAGTTTTATAATATCTATCATCAAGATCATAGAAACATGGTGAAAACATAGAATCCTTTTTCTGTGTAAGTTGTTAATAATAAAGACTAAATGTTAACGGAAATACGACAAACACTCGTATACAAGAAAACAACAACAAACGTTCGTAAAATATTGTAGAAAATGGGAGGACCACCATATCCGATTATCTAGAGTTGAGGGATAGGTTTGCAAACAGGATTAAAGGTTAGGGACAGGTTTGATATTTGGTTTAGGACTGGACATAGGGTTAGTAAGAATATATTATTTCAATTTCAAGTTTAATCATTTTCGAAATCTTCTTTGACTCTTGTCCCATTAACAGGCTTCCGTGTATTTTCTGGAGATAAGCGGATGCTAGGGGCAGGTTTACGGAAAGGATTAAAGATTAAGGACAGGTTTTACAATAGACTCGGGCTTGAAGAGAGGGTTAGCAGTATATTCAATTTCAAGTTTAATCATTTTCAAAAACTCCTCTGACTCTTGCCCCATTAACAGGCGTTAGTATATTTTCTGTAGATAACCAGATTTGGTATATCCTTGCTAGAATAAAAAGAAGAACAAAAGTCTCCACTGCTTTGCTCGAACTCCTATTTTGAAAATGACGCTTTTGTTGTGCCAATGATGTCTGTCCGACATACGGGACACTTTGAAAATGCCCAGGCGCACTCCTGGCACGTGGTAAAGTGCCCGCAGGGTAAGAAAACCACTCCGATTTCCTTGTCCATGCAGATTTTGCAGATAAAGTTGTTTCTCAATGTGTAGTTTTCGTTCTTCATTTCCCGAATACCTGAAACATAGAAATGATAGCGATGATGATAAGATGATGAAGCTAGTAGGAGACGATAGTAACAACAATGAATAGGTAATATTAGTAACAAAAGGATAACAAATCATTACAGAAATAGTTATCATAATGATCTCAATAAACATAATGATGATGATGACGACAACAACAATAATAATTATAATTATTATTTCATTATCATGACAATAATGATAGTAATCGTAGTAACAACAACGACCACAAGAACCACCACCACAACAACAACAATATGCACCGGTAGAATAGATTATGTTAATTATGAACAATATGATAAAATGCTCATGATAATGAAGAAGGCAAATGATTAAATTCAATATTTTTGTGACAGTTGTAAGAAAAGGTAAATTTTAGGACAATTATTACGACTTGGATCCTACCATTATTGTCCGAATCATCAACGGGCTCAGCATTAGCACTAGACAATGGTGCCGCTGCTTGAAGTCTTGACAGAATACCATCAGCTGACAAAACTGTATCTGCAGAAAACATAAGCAATAATGAAAGTAAAAACGAATTGCTAGAGAAAAAGGAAAAGCTAGGATTTTGTACACTATTTACTGTGATAGTAGACCAACTTTATGGTGGAGAGGGGAAGGTGGAAGAGGCCTAAACTGGAGTATGTTATGAGATTGTGTGAGAGCTGTAATGAACTAGAGGATGAATTTCACGTGCTTTTATTTTGCAAAAAATTCAAAGATATAAGGAAAAATGTTTACCGTCTTGGCTAGTTGTTAGATCAAGCATGTTTGAGTTCATAAATTTTATGTCGCCGATACACGACAGAGACCTTGTTTGGACTGGTTTGCCATAAAGTATTAAACGAGTAAAATAATGTCACTTTGTGATTTCTCCTGATGAGGCCTGAAAACTGAACTGTTCTATGTGTTGTGTTAAAATGTAGATCTTAGTGTTATTTTCATGTATAGAAAAGTTACGACAGATAAAGGTGGAAACGATTGGGGGGAGGGGGGGGGGGGTGATTGATCAATGATGACGGTTGCCTGCAACTATCAGTCAAGTTATATTTTTATTGTATATTATTGTAAGTAAATGTATAAATTGTAGTAAGCAGCAAGGAGCGGAGAGAGTGAATGACCGTGCGTTCTGTTTTCAATGTTTCTTCCTATCTTGTTTGCATGGTTCTTCTGTATATTTTGAACTGACCGTCAAGGCCTACAATGAACTTGAACTGAACTGGACGGTGAAATTCTTGCAGGCGAGGTTCTATAAGCATGAGAACTTTCTTGGATGCTTTGATGACAGTGAAAGCCCCAAACTTTTGTCGAAATCCAAGGAATAATTTAGAAATGTATGTTTGATTACAAAGAAAGCTAAGAGAAAGCCATTGAATAGTTAAATCTTTAAACCATTGAATCTGCCCCACAAAAACGATAAAAATGATTTTCTTAAGACAGACAAAGACTTGTAAGCAAGCCCTGAGCTATCGGCCTTCCCATTCACCAAGAAGGTCTGCATAAACCAGATACTAGTAGAAACACAAACCTAATAGGTTCTTACACCAGTCAAGTTACAGAAAATAATAATGACCGGATTTTAAGCAACACCAACTAGCTGAAGCAATTAACTTGCGTACAGACATTTTTTTTTTTTATAGAGGGTGGATTATAATGTTTAGAGATAATTATATCATTGTTTATTTTGGTATAAAAAGAAAATGTATATACCGCGCAAATCTGACTAAACCTTTCCGATACAACTTGACACAAAACAGAAAAAAAGTGTTTTATCCATTCTATGACTCGCTTCAGGTTGTTGTAGGCCGTGCGGAACCTGTTTAGGCCATTATTATTATTGTGTTCTTTACATTAATACCGTTATTATAAATGCCATTGGCTCTGATCTACTGTGAGCTGTTGATAATCTATGTCTCTTTCTGTATTTTTTTTCAAATCGTTATTCTAATCCAATTCGTAAAAGCAGGACAATGACACCTCGTTCTCCCGAGGCAAACAAGAAATAACTCATATAAGGGGCCTTCAATGGGCTTTAAAAAGTTCACAACTCAGATAATCTTTCCATAAACTCACTTTACCACTCATAGGAAGTTACATTTCGTGGTTAAAAATGTTTGTGTAAACGCCAGTGTTGATGACAGCCTTTCCATTATTATTATTATTATTATTATTATATTCGTTCACTAAAAAAAATCATTGGTTCGGAAAAGGTGAAATACTGCCGTAGATGGTCTTCCAAATTCTCTCTTTCACACGCTATATTCATGTATTCTTTTTGTATTTAAAAAATGTCTCAGTTCATAATATCTCGTTGGGTATTTTCCATATTGTTGTATGTGTATTTCTGCCGTTTCCAGAGAATGAGGACTGAAGGTTTGAAGAACTGTGTAAAATAAGGGTTTTGTTCAATGCCCTTAAAAATCGAAACTTGCATAAAAATATCTACGTATAATACACCTATATGACACTTATACATAATAAGATTAGGAGTGCGAGAACCACTTTCATGACAAAACCCAAAAATCGGCAAAATGTCGCATACAACAATTTGGCAAATACTCCTTGATTTATCCAAACGTTTAAGGAAAGCATGACCTCAGACTGTTTTCGGTTTATTTTAAACAGAAAAACCGTGCGCTACTGCACTGAACTAAGGATAATAATTATTTTCGTTCACTTACTGTTTTGAACAAGGTCCACTGCTGCTTGTAGCACTCTGTTTTTGTGAAACCCCTCGGTAATCAGAGAGACCACAGCTGGGTCATTCTCTATGAGTTCACGCTGTTCCCGAGGCTCGATGGCTGCAAGGAAGTCAATTAGATGTTAGTGGATGCAAATAAGGAAAAGTTACATGTTTGTAATGCAGTCGTGGTTGCTGTCATTGATGAAGCTGGTGATTGCTGGTGCTGCAGCTTTTTCTTTTTTTACTTATTTATGTATTTATATGTGAGATATGGTTGTTGTGTGGAAGGGCGTTTGCGTTCCAGAGAGAGAGAGAGAGAGAGAGAGAGAGAGAGAGAGAGAGAGAGAGAGAGAGAGAGAGAGAGAGAGAGAGAGAGAGAGAGAGAGAGAGAGAGAGAGAGAGAGAGAGAGAGACAGAGACAGAGACAGAGAGCAAATGGTCAGATACTTACCAAAGGGAACTCTTAAACCTAGCCGTCTCAAGACTTGCCTAACATCGTCGAGTGTTATCTGAGGAACAAAGTTTTAAAAAATCTTGTTACTAGCCATTTTCTATGTTACAACCCATTTCCTATCAGGCCAAACGACAAGATAACAAACCAGAAGAACCGGAAGTCGAAATAGACTCACAAAACAGCCATAAAAAGCTTTATCTCCATGTCAGTCCGGTTAGGGTTTTCTAGTGAATAAAGTATTATTGATTATTATTAAGTTCTTACAAGGTGACTCCAATAGTGACATAGCTGTGTTCTATACACATTAATTTTTTTGTTGCAATTTGTTTCCCCCCCCCCCCCCCCCCAGCCCTCTTAAAACAGGGTTGCATTTTGCAAAGCTCTTCTTTAGTATAAAAATGATAATATAATAATGCCAAATAAATAAAATAAAATTATTATTAAATTCAAAATCAAAATAATTTATATAACTTTATACATACAGCACATAATATTAGCATGCACAGAAAGACAGACACGCAGAAAAACAGAGAGAGAGACAAATTATTTATCATTCTGGTATATAATGAACAGTCCAAAATGGTTTTAAGAAGCAGTGGGCCCAAGATATGGCTTTTTAGTTCCCTGCCTTTGCTCCTGGAATTGCACCGTAAGGCCAGTAAGGATACCAGTACAAATGAATCTTCATTTTTTTTTCTTTCTTTCTTCAAGACACATGTTTGTAGGTTCTCTCTGGGGTCTATGTTCAGCTGATTGTATTCCATTAAAACACACACACATCCACACACACGCACACACAAAGAGAGGGCCACACTAGTTTATATTTGTCGGTGATTGAAATTGTCATAGCTAGTCACCAGAAAAAAGCCAAAATTATATATGTGTTGAACAAAAACAAAAAACTACCCGCCCCCCCCCTCCCCCCCCCCACCCCCCAAAAATGCACAGAAATGAATGGTGATTTTTCCGACTGAAAAAAAAAGGGAAGGGGTGGAGGACTTTCGCGGTGCAGCCAGTAACTTAAAGTTGGTTGAATTCTATCGAAAACGTATCTTGTGCTGACGATACCTACTTTTGTAGGTAGGTAGGTAGGTAGGTAGATAGATAGCTAGATAGATAGATAGATAGATAGATAGATAGATAGATAGATAGATAGATAGATAGATAGATAGATAGATAGATAGATAGATAGATAGATAGATAGATAGATAGATAGATAGATAGATAGATAGATAGATAGATAGATAGATAGATAGCTAGATAGATAGATAGATAGATAGATAGATAGATAGATAGATAGATAGATAGATAGATAGATAGATAGATAGATAGATAGATAGATAGATAGATAGATAGATAGATACCTACTCTTGTGTTCTCCTTGTTCAAATCGGCAACGACATCAATGAAGTCTTGTCCCAATTTCTGACCAATGAATGCACATTTCGGGAACCACCGCGCATGTTCAATAAAAGGATTGTCCCCATGTTCCCAATTTCTGAGACCTCCGCCGCAAAAGAAACAGCGGCAACAGTCACAGTAGCCTGGAGACGAGGAAATGGAAAAAGTTATGGTAAGATTATTGAGAGAGAATAATTATGGTGCAAAGTGTAGGCAAAGCTATGAATATCAGACCAGAAGGCAAAGTAAGGCTAATAGCAACAAACAGACAGATCGACTGCCAGCGAGACGAGACACACGGATTAAAGAACCATACAAAATACAAATACTAAAAATAGATAGATAGACAGACAGACAGACAGATTGAAAGACAGACAGACAGACAGACAGACAGACAGACAGACAGACAGACAGACAGACAAATTTTGAGAATATTATGATTTAAATCTAAAAAGTGGAATGGCAATTTACAAACAGTGGAACCTACCGGCAAAATACAATCCTGCTTGTACCAATTCGTGAATGTTGAGAAAATGGTTCCGCGGCCAGGTTTCGTTTTGAAATGTTAACAGCCTACTAGCTGCCGTTGCAAGCCTTTCATGCTTGGGTTTAGAGACAACAATATTTAAATCTTGGTATGTAATTTGCCGTCCTCTTTGGGCTGAAGAATTGTACCGATTATTGTCTGTGGATGCGTGGTCTGGCTGCGAGGATCTATACGAATCAACAGAAGAATATTGATGGCTCTGGTCAGCTGTGTTCGTTACATTTGTGGCGTTTGTCATTTGTCTGTTCTCTGGTCTGCTACAGTCTCCTGAAGCTTGTGACAAAGTAGTTCCAACCGTCCCATCATTCCGTCCTCTGTACTGAAAGTCGTTTCCTGACCAATAGTTAGATCCAGTCCCAGCAAAGGAAGAAGATCTGTCTGTATTTTGTCCATTGGCGATATCTGAAGGCCCACTGTGTCCATCAGCAACATCGCCAAAATGAGATTGATTTGCAGCTGCTTGTGGCACACTCACTACTGGAGAAAATTCGGACGCAGCCGCTCCCATATAAAATGTCGCCGATACTTCATTGTTTTCGGTTAGAACTGCCACCATTTGGCAATTTGGACTGAGTTGTCTGTGAATCTCATCGATATCTTCTTCATCTCGCCATCCTTCCTTCACAACCCAACAAAAGAAGCACATTACTTTATCTGTTTGCCCATCCCCTATATAAACAAACCCCGATTTTGCAAGTGCAATAGCCGACTTTTTTGCTTTAACTGGGTAGGGGGCAAAGGATGCTATTCTCATGGTTTCTCTGGCAAAAGTTTCCCACGGGATTCCATTGATATCCCGGGGGTGCTGAGGGGAGTCGCTACGTTGCCAGCGCATCATATACACTTGGATATCTCTTGCAGATTGATCTGGATATGGAAGTGACGCACCGTCTAAAGGTGAGGTCAGCTTAGAAGAAGTCTTCTCTTCTGATTGTTTTTCGGTATGACGATTATCATACTTTGTGGGATCAATTTGGAAATGTTCAGTTAAATCAAATGTTGGCCACTTTGATTTATTTTTTAATGTGATGGGACGTTCATCTTTCAGGCATCTCCTGACACTAATTGTGAGGTTCTCGGTCGCATTGGGTAAGTCCTGTGTTTTCTTTGACAACAATGTAAAATCTATCTCATGCTGTGTCTCAGAGAATGCCAACTTTTCCGATTTGTCTTTACATTTCAACATCGCCAATTTGAGGCACGGTGCTCTAAAATACAAAACTTCCCTGTCCTCTGTCCTCACGGCAACCTTTCTGTCGGAAATGCCTCCATTCGAAGACAGGCGTGATGCTCTAGCGACAGTTTGTGACGGACTCCACAACAACTTCTCCAAAGTGCTTTCATTGAGACCTGTCTCCTCACCAGTCTGTTCACTCAGGTTAGCCCCAGGTGAGAACTGCGGAGAAATTTCATCAGTTGTGCATGTCAAGCAACGGGTTTCACAAAGATGCAACATTGTTTCACTGCTATTCGTAAAATGACCCGTCCTTTCGGTCTGATTTGATTCATCAGCACCCGATAGTTCTATGTCATCATCTTGATTACCATTGCCGCAGTCTTCCCGGTCTTGGCAGTCTTCGTAATCAAACATGATTTCTGTGTCGAAGGGTCGGTCGTCATGCATAGTTCAATCTTACCTTGTGTAGCTCTGATCTGAAACGAAGCAAAAGAACTGAAGAAGATCTAAAAAGCCCAGTGTGACTGTGCAACTGATCCTGCCAATTATCATAGCATCTCATAATAGATCCATTGACCACTAAAGCTAGGCTTTGTCATTCTCTAGCTGAATCAGTCTACAAATATCACATGCCTTGCTGTTTTAAGAAACAGCCACGCAAAATGTATGATAATACAACAATAATAATGATATGACAAATTCATATAACATTAGTAAAGGTAGTGGTAGTAATAGTGGTAGTGGTAGTAGCAGAAGCGGTAGCAGTTGTAGTAGTAGCAGCAGTAGTAGTTGTAGTAGTAGTAGTAGTAGTAGCAGTAGTAGTAATAGTAGTAGTAATAATAGTAGGAATAATAGCAGTAAGTAGTTATGGTAGTACTAGTAGTGGTAATAGTAGCAGTAGTAGTAGTAGAAGTAGAAGTAATATAACAATAATGCTACTAATAATGACAATAATAATAACCACTATTACTTTACTTCGTATCTATATTAGTCATCCGCTGGCACTTCCGGTCCATCTTCAACTCAAGGCTCTCCAAAGACAAAGCTTGGGTCACAGCCACTTGAGTGAGTGTCTTAAACCCCACACGAGAAATCGGTTGTTACATTTCGTTTATAAATGGTTGGTTTCCTTACTTATAATATTATACTAAGACTTGTCTAACCCACCTGAAGTGAATACCTTTCAGCTTTGACACTGTGCACCATATCCATTCTTTTTTTGATAGTGACAAAAAAAATCTATATGCCTTCTGTACATACAATATAAAGAAGCACTGTCTCAAAAAACTCTTTTCAGACCCATGTAAAACAACTTTTGAGAAGTTTACTAATGTGATGAAATTTATACGGAACTATTTAATTCCACTTGTGAAACGTAGAAGCTCTGAATATCAAACATAAATAAACTGGAAGGCGCAAAAGCGGTCGTTATCGTGTCGACGCGCCTTGTAACCCAAACTCAAACTCAAAACTTTATATAGCACGGAAAATACGGTAGTGTGGTAATTCTGCTATCAGACTTTGAGTCTCAAATGATCAAAACAAAAATGGATTTTCCGTGGAAAATGCATGTAGCAACAAACCAGTAGCCCAGCTTCTCCCTCTGACCGCGTCGTGGCAGGTGGTGACCGGAATGAAAAGTTAAGAAACTGTTGAAGAAACGAATATTTCCGTGGCTTTTTACAACTGTTCACGTAAGGGAAAGTTCACGTAAAAATGATATGAAAATCATTCCCAATCACCTGCCCGGAGCGAAAAATAACTTTGAACAACACGACCACAGAGAAAGCTTAATCCGGAAATGACATAAGCAAAAGTGAATGATTCTTTTGGCACGCGTGACACAGAAACGTGAGCAAAATTTAAATGTCCTGATAAACTATGGGGTGTTCAGTGTGCGTTGTTCTTTATTCTCTGACTATTTTCATTTATTTTGTGTATTGTTGCACTTATTAATTTAAGGGGGAACAGTCTGTAAGCTACGTGCTGTTGTAATGTTCATCATGCGGGCAAAACTTTTGCATGGATTGTTGCATTATAACGGGCAAAATTCATATTTGACCTCGCTGCATTTTTCACCGTTTCAGCCATTCTGTTACGGGCATTGTTGAAATTTGCAGTTTAAGGGCAAATTTTTCATTATGAACTGTAGCAAGTTCACAGAGATCAGCTAAGCAAGATGCAATAGCCGAATGGCAGTACAGTATTTAGCAATTACTCCCTTTTTCACAACCGACCATAAAACCCTTCGAATTTCGGCACATGAGTAAACCTAACTGTTTCGTTTTAATATGCTTTGTTTTACAACTGTCGTATTCCAAAATTAATCATGATTTCGATCTTTATTAAGTAGAAAAGCCGGCAAGAAAAAGTTTGGGATTCGTTGGTTTGCATACAGGTCAAAGTTAGTGTTAAACCACAATACTTGTGCAACGAACAGTAAAATTGCAATTGAAACTGTTATAGAGTATCCCCCTATTTGAGTTCACCATGTCGCCTTTGCATTTTCACAGAATTTGACATGACCCCAAGGGTTTAAGTGGCCCCATGCATGCAAATTTACACTGGTTATTAAAATGGAGAAGAAAAAATCCTATTGTTTTGTCCAAGGGCCCATAATAATGATTGTCAAGACGGCACTGACCGTTTGTACAGTGTCAGACGGGACATGTGTATTTGTAATAAATTAATTAGAACAAATACAGCTGCCAGCAAATGCCAACATAGAACCATTCAATATCTAATGCCGAAGAGTCACGGTTTCACACAGAGCGTTTACAGCAGCACTGACCAGGAGGCTAAATCGGAAAGAACCTCTCCGAAGGTTCTGGAGCTGTCAGCATTGCGGAAGAGATACCGGTAAGGACTTATGATCCCAACCTGTGCTGACATAGAGAAGAGGATTATAATACGTAGCTCATTGTAAAATAAATAAATAAATAACAGAAACGAAGAGTACGAAGACGAAGAAATAAAGAAAAGAGGTAAGAGAGAACGCGAAAAAAAAAAAGAGAGATCAAAATGAACAAAGTAGTGAAATCAAAATGTTATAATGGAATTCCCGAAATTTATTGGAAGTTTCGATTAATATTATCAACTTCTCTGTTAAATTAGTTGAATATTAATCTTGAGGAATGTCTATATGAAAATTTCTGCCATATCATTGACAATTTGCTTTTTAATACAGAGCATGCTGGAAATTCTTTCCCGAATAGCCTTGGACAGCCACAAAGTTTCGCTTCAAGTCAACACACCTTGAGTTTGAAGTCAGGATTCGAGTGCAGTTTGCAGATCTGAAAAATCAGACTGGTATTACAAGACAGCTTGAACTAATAAATATTATTTACACCATGACTTAACCATGTCTGGTGCTGCTTGAATCTCTTTGTAAATTCACCCCTTTTCTAGTTCTTCGCTTAAACTCTTCACCTATCAAATGAAGTCATTCAAGACTCACTGAGAACAATGTATTTTTGTTGTTGTTGTTGTTATGAAGAACTTGCTCCTAGATATAATTTGTCAGTGGTGATGTAAAGTCGAACCCAATTACAAATTCTATATCCCACCCTTTTCATTATTATTTAGGACTTGCACAAAGTAAATCATATCTCGGTCAGTAAAAGTTTTCGGCCTATGTCTTGAAAAATTCTTGATCTAGATCTAGTTGCTTTGTGCTTTTGACCCCCAGATATAATTTACTTAATGGTGACATTATTGCTGTCTTTTTATTCTTCTGCTTCATTGTTTTCGGCTGGTATCTTTTGTGCCATCTTTATTTCCAATGTGCTTATGTCTGGCTCTCAAAATCTAACATGAAAAAGCTGTTGTTAGGGGGGACATGGTGTTCTACATAGAAATCTATTGTTGAACAGTGAACACAACTTAGTATTTTCTCTATCTGGCTTTGTATAATTACACAACGTCCCCCTAACAACATCCATATGAAAAACATCATTGACCACAGGTTAAAACTTAGACAGATGTAGCAGCTAGACCTACAGTAAGGTTTTAGGGAGAAATAATATGGGAGGTTCCTTCTACGAATATAAATATATGTCCAGTGTGAATTAACAACAGTGTAATTACATAATACATATATATTACATGCATGTTTTTTTGTATATCCTGCGTGTGAATATATTACTTGTGAGAGTATGTTTGTTTATTTACGAGTGCTGGCAGGGTAATCCTGCACTCTTATAATTATACTCTTCCCTGTTAGATAGCCTACACACTGGCGGAAGACAATGAGCGGAAAGTGGCCTCACAACGGCTCCGTCAAAAGAAAAACAACTACAAGCGGGTCCAGTGCCAGCAGCGAGAGCAATACAGTTTATACATACATGATTTTGTCCGTGAAAACCGGATTTTAGCTGCAAATCAGGTTTACTCCTCCGTAAATATTGGTGAACTGACCAGGAGAATAGCTTCGCTGGATTAAAAAAATCCCCAGTATCAGTGACATCATAATCGGGAATTCCCAATCTGAATCGCCCACCACCAAAGATACCCGCGATACCTCGCATATTTTCAGGTTATGTCGGGTTGTCCTAATCAGGCACGTTTTTTTTTTGCTTAACGTTTTGTCGATTTTGAATAATTTATGAAATTAAATTTCCCGTGTAGCTTGGCTTTACTAAAACTGAACGTCGCGGGTTCGGCATTAATTTATCGCAATGTGTTTTGATGGAAACCGAGGTTATCGGACTTGGTCCATGTAATCTCGATACGATACCTAAAAGTTCTGACATACAGTGGTAAAAACATTAATACTAGTATCAGTACTTGTTATCCTTGACATTATAATTACGGTTATTATTAATATATATTTTGTATTAATTTTAATATTAATATATTACTGTCACCGATTGCTGGGCTAAAAATAGAATGCCGGGAGTGTGTGTGTGTGGGGGGGGGGGGTTCTGCGTTGCGTAAATTGAAGCAAATGGTAAACAACATGTGTCACTGTCACTCTTGTATTGTGAACAGAGAGAGAGGAGAAACTGGGTTAGAAATTAGAAGGTGTGGCAGAACTTGATAACCTAATTGCCAGTGGACCAACGTAGTACCGATATCACCATTGTAGAGGCGCATAATTAATTTATGCTGCACAAAATGACGAATTTATAATTAACCTGAAGTGATTAGCTTACAACTATAATCATAACAATGACTTCAGTATCAGTACTTTGTACCCATGTTTTATTGGTACAGTTTTTTTTTCTTGGTTTTGCTGAATGAAATGAGGCTGAAACAATTCTACGACATAGAAAAAAAGTAGGTGAGGGGAGGGGACGGGGGAAATTTGCTGGCTAAGAAACTCACATTCCCGTTCGTCCAGATTTGCAGAAAATCTGATAGCGTTCCCTAACTGCGTTAACACAAATTGGCTACGATTCTGAACCTTGACGAGGGATTCCAATTTATCTAATGTGACATGAAGAAAAAAAGTGAGAGTATCGCAAGGTTCTCCCCGTTATTATTAGCTACAATTCCCCAAAATTCCGTAAAAGGATCCTGACGTTTCACACGCCATCCTTTGCATCACAGTTTATAAAAAGCAAGGCTTGGTTACTCTGGGGTATCCCTCTTTCGTTAGTCTGTGAAACATTTCTCCAATGCTGATCGAATTCTTGTTTACGTGCGTTTGTTTCTTTTGTTCAGAATTTTTTAATTTTTTTTTTTTAATTTTGATACCCTGGTAATTTGCGTTAAGAGTAGTCTTTAGTAATACACTGTATTTTGATTTTCTTTGTTTCCTTCTAATGTTTTATATTGTTTTTTTTTTAAGCCAGAAAGATAAAAAGTGTGACTTTGCCATCTTCATATGAGGTTTAGTTGTAGTTCTAAAATAATTCCAAGATTATCCTTGCATGACTTTAACGTCAAGCTACCGACAGTTTGTTCAACCATTCATATCACTGTGACAACTCACTGTAAAAATGGGATCCCTCCTTAAAATCAACGTATCAAAGATCCCCAAGCCCTACTCATGTTAGTACATGTACCATCGAAACTCCAGTAAGCCTAATTCAGCGGATAACACTGGAAAAAGCACCACCTCCATTTCTATCTGCCTGCACAAATGATATTGGTAAGTTAAACAAAACAAACTTTAATGCTACATACTGTTTTCTGGTACTCACCTACAGTGAACTTTCTATGAAGATTTAGAAAATTCCGCCGTGAATCGAGTCGGAATCCCGGAAATGCGTAAATCATCATAATTTAAATAGATAATCGGGATTACCCGAACTAAAAATATGCCGTGGTAAATTAATAATACATTATGTTATGCAATGTCCATCAATGGAATGATAGTTTGCTGATCATGCTAAAAAGAAAGCAATGAAAAAACTTGCCCCATGGGTATTTACACGTATGTCTTTACTATCTCTAAGTACACAATGAAAGTAAGTTTGTGGGACTGATTTGAATTCATGATTGAATGGGATCCCTGTGAATTAGGCTTGTTGTATGAAACAATTAGGGGCCTACTACTTCTTTCAATTCACTGCATCTTCCTGGAAAGACAGCACCAGTGAGATACAAGCATCACTACACTGCTTCACCAGTCTTAAGTTTTTTAACACCTCTCTGGCTCTCTCTCCCTCCCTCTCTCATGCTTTTGTCTTTCTTCCCATCTCTTTCTCTCTCTCTGTTTCACTCTGTGGTCTTTGCCTCTATTATTCTTCTGCCCTCCTCTCTCTCAATCCAATCTTCTTTGTCACGATTCAATTTATATTTATCATTGTTGCTGTGTCTCCTCCCCCCCCCCCCCGCCCCTTTTATTTTGTTTTTATTCCCCCTGTTTTCCATTCCAGGATTAGGTGATAGTGATTAAACCACTTTATTGTCACGCTAATGCAAACCTAAATTATGAACAGAACTGTGTATGTAGCTCATGGGTGACTGCATATTAACTTGTTCCAAATCTTAATCGAAGGGAGTGAGCACACACACACATACAAACACACACACAACTCTCACATACAACAGATCATTCTATTTCACATATTTACAACTTCTAAAAACAAATTGCCTGACACTTGAATAAACACAGTGGGTCGGTACAAAAGCGAGTAGGTTAGACATTAGGTAGACACTTGGGAAAATTAAGTTCACAGTGTTTGAAACTCTTATCTCGGCTGTAGCGTTGAGCAACTAAATAAAAAAAATATAAAAAAGGTGGGGGTGAATATTGCACTCCAGTGAAATACTCCCCATTTTTTTTATGATAAGATAGTAGATTACTGGCTTACTTCAAATTTTGCTGGCTGCCACAAGCATATAAAAGTGGCAACCAACAACTAAGCTCCAGAAATAAATACAATGTAAGTTTTGAAAAAATTATTTAAACGAAAAAAAGTTATATTAATTGTTCACAAAAAGCAAGAGGTGATGGTCGGGATATGCAACTTCCAAGCTTTTAGAATCAGCTAAATGTAGCACACACGTGAACATTATTATGTGTATTGTATTCTCACTTATTGGAGATTTCCTTTAATCTTGAAGATGATAATGATTCCCCAGCAAAGCTTTATCACGTGCAGTTCAGAATGTCTATCTATGCACTGCTGCAAATAATAATCGTATGAGCAAAATTGATCGAGAATGCCTAACTCGTGTGATGATTTTATGGTAAAACATCTTTTTTACATTATTATATAGGCCTATATTATACATTTAAATTTGTAACAACAACGGTCAGAAAGCCAGTACAACTCGCCTGTAGGACAATGGATTGAAGAGGAAAGGCCCTAAACTGTAGAGCTATACACTTTAAGGACGGCACCAATTTCACAGAATACCCCTTAAATACCGCGGCCCTGTTGTGAACAAGCCAAAATTTAGGTGGCGTATATTAAGTATATAGTATATTAAAAAATTCTTGAGACAAGGTGGTCTAGAGGCAAGGTGCTCACCTCTCATGCCAAGGGTCCCGGGTTCTAAACCCGGGCAGTGCAGGCATGTTGGAAAGTGGATTTTTCTCATATTTTCAAGTCCCTGGTCCTATTGGGGGGTAGGATCGAGTAGTTCTTGGAAATTGGATTTTTCTCATATTTTCAAGTCCCTGGTCCTATTGGGGGGGTAGGATCGAGTACCTAGTCTTCTCGGATAAGGACGAAAAATTTCGGAGGGCCCGTGTGCACGTTGCGCACGTTAAAGATACCTTGGCAGTTGGAAATCGTAAAGAGCAGGCCGAAAGGCCGCTGCCCGGGCAAAATTGAAATTAATAGATTAAAAATTTATTCATATCATCTCCCCCCCCCCCCCCCCCCTCCGCCAGAACAAGAAATAATAAAACAAGTAAAGTGAGGTGTAAATGCCAAGGGCAGCGAACCTCCTAAATAAAGACCTCAAATGATTGAGAGAAAATGATTTGACAGAATACTATGAAATTTTCACCCAGTACTCACACCCTCTTCCACTTCAAAATCCTTGAGCCAACTCTGCTCGAATGGGTCTATTTCTGAATAAAATTCCCTCAGCGGTGTTGGCGGAAAAAGTCGCCGGTGATATTTAAAGCATGTGTGGTACTGGCGATTTTCGTCGCCGGTGGTACTTTAAATGTGGGCCTTCTTGTTCATTATTATGTTTTCGCCAACTTGTCACCCTGTTTGTTCTTTAGGTGCAAATGCCCAGAGCAATGACCCTCCGAAGACAAAGACCTTTGAAAGCATAACCGTAAATGTTAAATAAATTAACGATGCCTTTTCAAATCATGTTTTTCTGTGTTGCAATGCCAGGGCCGTAACTAGGGCCCCGCAGCCCCCGCAATGCGGGGGGGCCCCCGAGGGTAGGGGGCCCCCGGACGGAAGAAAAAAGAGGGAGAAAAAAGGAAGAAGAAAAAAGAAAAAAAGAGGGAAAAAGGAGAAAAAGAAGAAAGAGAAGAGAGAGAGAGAGAGAGAGAGAGAGAGAGAGAGAGAGAGAGAGAGTCTGGAATTATCTGGGGGCCCCAGCAATTTCAGCAAAGCAGAAAAAGACAATTTAGAGACAAGAGTGTTAATAACTGTCGGGGCCCCCTCAACAAAATCGTAGCTGTTGGGGGCCCCTCAACAAAATCGTAGTTGTCGGAGGCCCCTTACTTAACTGACTCATGGTTGCCGGGGGCCCCTTAACCTGGTTTTCCGATCAAATTATAATTATGGTTAAGGCACTCGTAATAAATGGCTCTCGGCCTTTGAGTGCAAAAAAACTTGCTTTTTTTTGTTTTGGTCAAGACGATCAAGATGAACCGACGGGAATATCCCTCGGGTGCTCAAAAGCGAAAAATTAGCGAAACAAAATGAAGAGGGAATGAAAAAAATTCCGAAAATAGATGCCTTTTTTAAGCAACCCCCAAAAATGGATGAGCTTGGTAATGCCAGTGATTGTATCAACCCCAGGCCAGTGTCAGATCAAAGTCCAACTTTAGAACCTGGACCAAGCATGCAACAAGAGGAATCAAAATCCACTGGTAAGTAGCCAAGATCTCGATCTAGATCAAGATTAGATCTAGATTCTAGATATATCTAGACGTCTAGATCTAAATCTATACATGTATCTAGCTTTCTCTTGACTTAAATTCTAGTGCATGTAATTATTGCGTTGCCAGCAAAGAGACGGCAAAAATTTTGGTATAGATCTAGATCTATATTTAGAATTCTCTGAAAACACTGTGATCTTCCAGCCCAGCAAATTACGAGCACGAGATCTAGTAGTGCCGGTGTTGTTGCTATTGCTGCTGTTGTTGTTATTGTTGTTGTTTTGTTGTGTTTTCATTTTTTAAAGTTATTGTCTTTCCAATCGTAACGTAAATGTAACGTATATCACAACAAAGTATGAATTAGAAAACTAGATCTATCTATATCTATATCTAGTGATATAAGTCACTGTTTCTTTCTTTATCTCACCTTTTTTTCAGGTCACACGAAAGAAGGTAGTGTAGAACTACATGTACCAGAAATAGATCTATTAACATTGGACTACCCAACTGACAAGGGTCATTTTGCCGATGATCTAACCGATGATATGAAACATTTCATCGTTCAACATGGACTTTGTCGCCCGAAAGGGCCATTTCCAAAGAATACACAAAATAGAAGCTTTTCTTCTTATTTCTATAGTGAAGATTCTACACAGTTCTCACATTCTTCTAATACATGGCTTTGCTATTCACAAATACAAGATGTAGCTTACTGCCATTTCTGTTGGCTTTTTTCCCCCGACCACCGAAAGTTCGACACTCGGGATTGGCAAGGTTTGTCTAAAAAGGTCAAAGAGCATGCACTATCAGGAGCCCACATTCAAGCCTGCATACTTGGAAACCATTGGAAACAACACAAAACAGTCGATCACAAGATCGATGCAAGTTTATCTGATGTGACTAGATTCTGGAGAGAGATTTTGAGAAGACTTGTTGAAATTATTTTGACAATAGCTAGAAATAACATCGCCCTGAGAGGAACGACTTGGTGCTATTTCAAATGGGAACTTTCTTTCACAGGTGGAACTGTTGGCCAAGTTTGATGTTTCTATGAATACCCTAGTGAGCAAAAAGAAAGGGTCTACTAACTATTTAAGTCCACTTATTCAGAATGAACTTATTGGTATTTTAGCATCAAGAGTGAGATTAGACATTTTAAATGAATTGAAAAGTGCCAGATTTTATTCCATCATCATGGACACCACCCAGGACAGTTCGAAAAAAGACCAATTGAGCTTAATTTTTCGATATGTATTAGTGGAGGACAGTGTTTAAGTTCATGAAGCTTTTATCAATTTCTATCATATCCACGGCGGGCGGTAGTTGATCAATGCAGCTGAAAAGCCGCTCCCACCGACAGAGGGGACCCCTGGCGCTCATCCGTACGCCAAATGGATTGAGCTTATCACCGGTAACTGCCACCTCCCGTGTTGTGCCCATCCGTAACGGATGGCTGGAGTGTCCTCTCCAAATCGGAAATGGGTGGGCTTATAGAGGAGAGACAGACGCTTGCCAAGCCCGAGCAAACGCCTCCTCGTTTTGCTGCCTTGCCTGGGCTATTTTTAAGAGATGGTGCTTTGCCCAGAGGCACCACCCCTCTCTCTGCCATTCTAGTTAAACCCAAGGGAGAGACCAGGTCAATACATTTGGAACTAGTCCGGCTGCAGGAGATGCTGGAAGCCAGTTTGATGCAGTTCTCTCTGACAACCACCTTCGGGTCTCCACTCCTGATTTTCTGTCTGGGTTTACTCCCATAGCCTTTGCTATCATAGCAACACACAAGGCAGTGTGGTATTTGTATTCAGGGTTACCTTCCCCTAGTCTTCCTCTCTCCCGAGATGACCCACAAGACAGTGGGGGTGACAGTAGCAGGCTGTATTGTGTACTGTCATACAATAGCAGACAACTCTGGCCTATGCTCCGTAAACTCATTATGTGTTACAAACACGTACTTTGACCTTAAGAGATGCCAAAGAACATCATGGCGCCATCCCAGGTCTGGCCATTGGCATCAATTAGATCTTATTCTCTCAAGGAGGAAGAGTTTGGGCTGTATAAAAATAACTCGTTCCCTCCACAGTGCTGACTGTGACACCGACCATGCACTGGTAGTCAGCAAAATCAAAATTTCGGCCAAGAAAATATACAGATCAAAAGCCCCTTCAATCCCTAAGATCAATGTAACAGCAATCAGAGATGAATCAAATAGAAAGTCATTTGAAAAGTTATTTGCTGAAAGCATGGATAATGTCACCCAATGCGACTCGGTAGATGAAACATGGAACACGCTCAGTTCAAAAATTCATGACTGTGCCATCAAGTCTTTTGGACAGCATAAAGTTTCAAACAACGACTGGGTAGCCCAGAACAGCGAAATTCTCCTACCTCTCATTGAGCAAAAGAAATCTGCTTTCAATGAGTATAACAAAAATTGCAATCAGAGTACAAAAACTTGTTTGAAAAATGCAAAAGCTAAACTTCAGCTGGAGGTAAGACGTTGCGCCAACAAATACTGGACAGACTTGTGTAACAGCATACAAGAGGCAAATGAAAAGGGAGATATGAAAACCGCCTTTAGTCAGATGAAAGTAGCCCTTGGGCCAATCATCACCAAAAGCGCCCCACTTAAGTCTGTAAATGGTGAACCCATCACAGATAAAAATGAACAACTGAATAGGTGGGTAGAGCATTACTCTCTGTTGTATTCAACTGAGAAAAATATTCCACCAGATTTTGAGGAACACCTCCAAAAACTGCCAATAATGGCCGAACTTGACGCTGAACCTTCCTTAGTCGAGCTTTCCAATGCAATCGACCACCTGTCTGCTGGAAAAGCCACAGGAAGTGACAACATTCCTGCAGAGGTATTAAAAGACCTAAAAGGCCCACTATTACCACACCTGTATAATCTGTTACTGCAGTGTTGGAAAGAAGGCGTGATACCACATGATATGAGAGACGCCAAAATTGTCACACTTTACAAGAACAAAGGAGACAAAGGCGACTGCAACAACTATCGAGGCATATCCCTCCTCAGCATTACTGGAAAGGCTTTTGCTCGCGTCATCCTCTGCCGCCTTCAACAACTGGCGGAAAAAGTCTTACCAGAAACACAATGTGGCTTTCGAAGCAAACGATCAACTATTGACATGATATTTGCACTTCGGCAAATCCAAGAAAAATGTAAAGAACAAAACAGGCCGCTTATAACATGCTTTGTGGACCTAACAAAGGCTTTCGACACCGTAAGCCGATCTGGCCTGTATGCAGTCCTTAAATCCATAGGCTGTCCACCAACATTGCTAAAACTTATTGCATCCTTCCACACTGACATGAGGGCATGTGTCAACTTTGAGGGCTGCACATCCAATTCATTTGCTGTAAACAGCGGTGTGAAGCAGGGATGTGTTCTTGCTCCTACCTTATTTGGTATATATTTTGCAGCCCTACTCAAGAATGCCTTTGGTCAATGTTCAGGTGGAGTACTTATTAACACCAGAGTGGACGGCTCCATTTTTAATGTTGCCAGACTAAAAGCAAAATCTCGTACAGAGCATATTATGTTACAAGAGCTCCTCTTCGCAGATGATGCTGCAATCGTGGCCCACGATGAAACCACGCTCCAGGCTCTCATCAATAGCCTTGCCAAAGCCTGTGACAAATTCATGCTAAAGATCAGTGTCTCAAAAACTGTAGTTTTGACACAAGGCTTGAGAAACTCCAACCCAATCATGCTGAATGGCTCTCCTCTGGAGCAAGTGGGAAAATTCTGCTACCTAGGCTCAACCATCAGTGGTAGCACAGACATAACAACTGAAATAAATGCCAGAATAGGAAAGGCGGCCACAGCTTTTGGCAAACTCTCAAAAAGGGTGTGGAACAATAGCAAGCTGACCATCAAAACAAAGGTACTCGTGTACCAAACTTGCGTCCTAAGCACCCTGCTGTATGGCTCAGAGACATGGACCACCTACTCCAAACATGAAAGATCCCTCAACTCCTTCCACCTGCGCTGCCTACGCAAAATTCTCAAGATCAAGTGGCAAGACAGGATCTCAAATATCGAAGTTCTGAGCCGAGCCAACATTCCATCAACTCAGGCTCTCCTAGGCAAAAAAAGACTGCGGTGGCTTGGACATCTCCACCGTATGGAAAATGATCGCATCCCCAGACAAATTCTCTACGGGGAACTTGCTACTGGCAACCGACCCAGAGGTAGGCCACATCTGCGATTCAAAGACACTTGCAAGGTCATGATGAAAGCATTCAACATCGACCCCAATGAATGGGAGAACCTTGCAAGTGATCGAAGCAGATGGAGACAAAAATTGCGCAGTGGCACGCTCGCAATAGACTTCAAGGCAAAAGAAACATACCTGACAAAACGACAGAGGCGGAATGAAAACACTCGCCAAAGTGAACCCAAAAGACTGACCTGCAATCACTGCCATCGCACTCTCGGGTCAAACATTGGTAGAATAAGCCACGAGAGAAGCTGTCAGTCAAAGTGAAAGTGAATATTCTAGCTGCTAAGACCGTCTGTAAAGACGCTAAAGGCCATATATTCAGAATGAACTTATTGGTATTTTAGCATCAAGAGTGAGATTAGACATTTTAAATGAATTGAAAAGTGCCAGATTTTATTCCATCATCATGGACACCACCCAGGACAGTTCGAAAAAAGACCAATTGAGCTTAATTTTTCGATATGTATTAGTGGAGGACAGTGTTTAAGTTCATGAAGCTTTTATCAATTTCTATCATATCCACGACCAGACATCGGAGGGCCTTCAAACAGCACTACTGTCGTTCCTAAAGGAGCATTCAATTAATTTAAAACACTGCAGAGGACAGGGCTATGACGGTGCTGCGAACATGTCCGGGTCATGCCAAGGTCTTCAAAAGAGGATTATTGACTCTCAAGCAAACGCATTTTACGTGCATTGTGCAGCGCCTAACCTGAATTTAGTTGTCAACGACGCAGTGAAAGGAATTGTAGAAGTCAGGATTTTTTTCGATATCATTCAGCAGCTGTACGTATTCTTCGGCCACAGCATCAACAAGTGGGACATTCTCGCTGAAATCACTTCTGAGTCGGAAAGTACACTGAAAACGTTAAACCCTATGTCACAAATCCCAGACTGGGAGATGTAATAAGTATGACAGGACAACAATCACGAACAAACAAGTTAACACTTAACAGAACAATCCATCAGACTCACACATTTATTAAACATAATTATACATATAATAGCGCAATTACATACATTATATTATTGAAATGACTGCCGTACAACGGCCTTATTCTCACACACACTCTCTCTCGGATCCACAATCCGGTAGTTACTCCTAAAGGCACTTCGGCCTCAGCCTCTCCCCTCAGGGTCTTAATAGCACATTAATAATTTACTGGCACCGTAGTCTCTCAATATCACCTTCCTATTGTCATACACCTTAGCATTCCCCTCGCACCTCAGCAGGGCAATAACACATTATTATTTCCATAGCCATCAACATGGCAACAACATAGTATCAGTTCACTAGCCTATCAACATGGCAACAATATAGTATCTCATTCACTCTCATATCTACGTCCCTGTCCGTGACCTGACTGCCACGACTTTATGTGCCTCTACTGTCCTGCACTGACAGCCTCACTTCTGGCCTATGTATGGCCCCCGGCCCTATGCTGGCCTATCCCCTGTGCTCATCGAGGTGGCTCTGCGGCCCGTCCCCGACACCTACAAGAATAATATTACATTGGTATAATACCCTACCATTTCTATTCACTCCACCTCTCCTTACAACCCATGAAGCGTACACACACTAGTTCACCTTTCACTCACCACACATCTTACGGTAACACACCTCCATCGGAGTACACACTACTCACTCGCACTACAAATCCATGAACTCACTTTCATCTATCGCTCATGGCGCACATTGCTATATCCAATATCACGGACTTCCACATTCCTCACATATACTTATTTACATCATGGTAATAGACGAATATAATATAATACATCAATCATAATAATCAATCAACGTTCTACATACCAGTCATAACTGGAAAGACTCTCACTAGTCTTCTCGACTGCTTCCCTTTATGTCCGCCCGATGGGCTCTTATTCACAGGTCCGATCCGTAGGACCTTCTAACTTGCAGTGATAGTAATCCAGCGCTTTCGCCTCATTCAGACTTCCACACCACTCATACACGCACGCTTTTCCCACTTGTCTGCATGAGTTATTTTTACTCTTCCCCTTTCACGTCTTTTCCTATCCGTCTGTCGTGAGCTCTTCTTATTCTACACCCGCTCTGTAGCAATCCCCTTAATTGCACTCACTCCACTCGTGACATCATCCCCCACCCCAAAAAAATTAATGCAATTAATTTCAAATCACATCAAGATGACTGTCAACGAGTGAGCGTGAGCAATACCTACACTAAAAAAATGACCTAGCAGTTCCCCTAGTATATAGAATACCGAAATCAGGGGAAAACATGGGGATCAATATGGCCTGCAATATGCCTATATGTGTCACATCATGAATAGCTAACTGATCACAATACTTAATACAGAATCAAAAACCACTCAACCTATCAACCATTCTTCATATCATATTTATAATGTCAATATTTTAAAGTCGACTCATTCACACAGATCCCATCAATGTTCCTGTCCTCCGATGTATAAGCTCCTGAAATCTTCCCCTAGGCTCGACTAAGGTAGTCGGCGATATGATTGCTGGTTCCTGGAATTGGTTGAATAACGAAGGTATACGGCTGCAAAGCCAATGCCCATCTAGACAAGCGTGGGCTGGACGAACGATTCTTCGACAAAAATGTCAGTGGCTTGTGGTCCGTCTGGATACAAAATTCTCGCCCCATGAGATAACGTCCTAGTTTCTGGACGGACCAGACAATGGCAAGACACTCACGCTCTATCACAGAATACTTTCTTTCTCTCTGCAATAACTTCCTACTGACATAACATACAGGATGGAGACATTCGTTCTTCTCCTGTAGAAGACAAGCGCCGACACCAGAGTCCGACGCATCCGTTCTGAGGATAAAATTAGATCGAAAATCGGGTAATATCAAAATGGGTGACGATGATAATGCTGTCACCAAATTATCAAATGATGTCTGACATTCAGACGTCCACTGGACCTTATCGGGTTGTCCCTTCTTAGTAAGGTCAGTAAGAGAAGATGACAAGGAGGAAAAATTTGGAATGAACTTTCTGTAATAATTTAAAATTCCCACTAAGCTTCTGACTTGTTTCTTTGTTTTAGGGATTTGCAACCCTACTAACTTGTCAATTTTTGTTTCTTCAGGTCTCTGAACACCTCTACCCACAATATGTCCTAAGAATATTATCTCTGGACATGCCAAATCCATCTTTGCGGGTTTAGCAGTTAACCCAAAATGACGTAATCGTTGAAAAATTACTGTTAGTGTCTGAATATGATCAGACCATGTCGACGTATGGCATGCTATATCATCAAAGAATGACACGACATTAGGTATGTCCTTCAACACCAATCTCATTAATCGTGCAAACGTCGCTGGTGCGTTTACCAACCCAAATGGCATGACCTTAAATTGGAATAATCCAATGGGCGTTTGGAACGCCGTGTATTGTTTAGACTCCTCAGTAAGCGGGATTTCCCAATACCCTTTCGTTAAATCTATCTTGGAAAACCACGTGGACCCGGCCAATGAAGCTATTAATTCCTCCTGAAACGGAATAGGCTCCCTATCGCCTACCGTAATAGTGTTCAATCTTCGAAAATCAATACAGAACCGCACCGATCCATCAAGTTTTTTCACGAGGACGATGGGTGATGAATACGGCGATGTTGATGGTTCTATCACATCTAACTTCAACATTGACTCAACTTCCTTTATGACTCTATCTCTCGAAGAAAAAGGCAGCGGATACGGTCTAAGAAATACTGGCTTATCCGAAGTCAACTTTATTTGGTGCTGGATCACCGTAGTGCGACCCGGCAAATCCGTAACAACATCCGGAAATGACGCTAACAGGGTCTCAAGTTCCCTACTCCTTGAACTCGTAAGGTCAGGGTTAATTTTTACGTCCCTGTAACCTTGTGTCGCAGTTAACTCCGGCAATTGAATTTGTAACTCTTCCTGCGCCTCGGTGTCGCTTACGTCACAGTCCAACTGGTCTACGACCCCCGTACAAGCAATAGAGAAGACAGTCTCCTCTGGTCTTGTCTGTGCACACAGATACTGTGGTCTCTCATAAAATCTCTGTAGCATATTAACATGGAAAACCTTACTCGCTCCATCAATGTGGATAGCGTAATCTACCTTTGAAACAACTCGCTCAATAACATAAGGGCCTTTCCATGTCATCAATAACTTATTATGGTCCGTAGGTAACAACAATAGGACCTTGTCTCCTGGCTTAAAAATTCTCAGTTTGGAACCTCTATCTTTATAGTCTTTTGCTCTTTTCGAAGCGATACCAGAAGCTTCTTCTGCTATAGTGCGCGCTGAAGATAGTCTTTCTCTTAAATCAACAACGTACTGAAACACCGAAATCTGCTCATCGTCTCCCGATGATGGCGACGTCATCATGTCCCGAAGAACATCAGTTGGGCCCCTAGGACTACGACCGTACATCATTTCGAACGGCGAGAATCCCGTTGACTCCTGCCGTACCTCTCTGTACGCGAATAACACTGCAGGGATATATCTATCCCAATCTTTAGGGCGATCAGCAGCTACCTTACGCAGCATCGACTTTAACGTCGAGTTCAATCTCTCGCACATGCCATTAGCCTGCGGATGATAAGGGGTGGTAGTGATGGGTTGTATACTGAATAAGCGGAACAATTCCTTCATCATCTGCGACGTAAATTGCGCGCCCCTATCAGACAGAATTTGCTCTGGTATTCCTACCCTAGCGAAGATTGCAAACAACGCTTCCGCGACTGCCTCAGACGTTATGGTCCGCAGAGGAACCGCCTCTGGCCATCTCGTAGCATTACATATGACCGTTAAGCAAAATCGATTCCCCCTATCGGTCGCTGGGTGAATGGGGCCAACAAGGTCTATCGAGACCTTTTTAAACGGTTCCGAGACCGTGGGGATCTTCTGAAGAGGGGCCTGGGGTGTACGACCCTTATGCGTCGTCTTTTGGCACGCACTGCACGTCTTACAATAGACCTGCACATCTCTGTGGATCGATGGCCAGTAAAAATTTTTAAGAACCCTTTCTTTGGTTCTAGCTATCCCCATATGACCCGCTAATGGGACATCATGTGCCAAATGCAATACTGTTGCGATCAGCAACGCTGGCACAACGACCTGCTTTAAAGTGGAGGACACCGTTACATACTTACGGAACAGAATGCCCGCCTGAACAATAAAGGAGGACGACCCGTTCTTATATCTCCTCGTTTTCTCGGTTCGCGCTTCCCCAAAACATGGGTTTAATGATGGGTCCTCCCTTTGTAATCTCGCCAAGCGCTCTGGCGTGATATCTAGGTTGACCGCTGGCGTAGCCAAAGGTCTAATCTTATCTTTATCAGCTACCCGTCGCCGTGTTTCGACCGCGGCGCAAAAGTCAATACCTTTTGATTGCGACCATGCTTGCACGTTCTCATCGGAAGGGGAAACTACCCGTGATACATTCCCAATGATGAGCTGGGCGCCTGGAAAACAACCAACGACTGCTTCGACTTCCCCGCTAAGGAAAGGTGTATCTATCATTATTCTTGCCATGGGTAATTTCTCAATGGCCCCCGAAAATTGGATGCACGGGACAGTCTCACCTGTAAGCTGTGAATCCCGAATGCAGTCTCTATGCACTCCCACAACGGTAGATCCTGTATCTCGTAAAACCGAGACCGGTTCGTCCCCAACAAACCCCGGATAAACCCTAAGACCACCTCCTGTATGACATGAATTTATAACGGGGATCTTTCTCCCACAAGGTAAAACACCGGAAGACAATAACTTCTCACAACTGGGACACTTAGAATACTGTCCGCCTCCGTTGTCCGATGTAACACACGCGGCCGCATGATGAAATTTATTTGGGGAGCCTGGACTGGAGCTACTGTCCACGTTCGCCGCTATCCTACCTGCAGGGCAGTTCACGCTGATGTGATCTGCTCTTCCGCAGTTCCAACACTTCGCGGCCCTACACTCGCGGGAAAAGTGACCCACGCGTCCGCAAGTCCAACACTCCGCTCCCTGTGCTGCCCTAGGCCTGGGTCCCCGTGACCCCTCGCGACCGGAACTAGAGTCCCTATGCCGTCGGTCATCGGCAAAGGTCACAACTCGCCCCCGGCCATTACCGCGACCTAGCCCTCCTGCTCGGTCAAACTTACCGGATCCATATGCCGGTGATTGGTGATAGCCCCTATGCTGCCCCTGGCCTTGCCCACTATAGGCACCACGCTGACGCGACCTGTCCCTAAGTCCTTCCGGCGACCCCTCGACAACGGCGACGTACCCGGCATCTTGGACGTACGCCCTGGCGACTGGTTTGGACGGATGCGCCGTACGGTATGCCTCCGCCAACTTAGACGCCTCCTGCACCGTCGCGGGTTCGTTCTCTTTCAGGAAAGCCACCAGATCTTTGTGGCACGACGCGTACAGCTGGTCACGGATCATTAAGTCTTTCAGTTTAGCAAAATCCGTGCCCACATGCGCCAAGTCTATCCAGTTCGCGAAATACTCCGTTAGTCTCGCGACGAAGGCAGCAAAGTCCTCCCTGGTATCTGCACGTGCTCGCCTAAACTGCTCCCGGAAATATTCCTCGGTACGCGCAAATCGGCGAAGCAGCAAAGCCTTCAGCTTATCGTAATCTTGCACGTCTTCGCGCTGTAGCTCTTTAAAGTAGGTTAACGCTCGCCCCTGCAATAGCGATGCCAGGTACGTGGCCCATAATTCCTTATTTTCCCCCCATTGCAATTGTGCGTTCAGTTCGAACCTGTAAAGGAAGGCGTCTATGTCGTCCTTCCGGTCGTCGAACGTAGGGAGCTTAATCCTAACGCCACCTTTATTGGGTACCTGCCGCTCAGCCGTTTCCGCTGGCGTATTCTTCTTGAGTTCTAACTCCGCAATCTTTACTTGTGCCTCTATCTCCTTTAACTTTATCTCCTGCTCCCGTTCTTGAGCTTCTATCTCCTTTAACTTAAACTCCCTCTCCTGCTCCCGTTCCTTAGCCTCTCTTTCCTGTTGCTTAAACTCCCTTTCCTGTTCCTTATCCTTAGCCTCTCTTTCCTGTTGCTTAACCTTAGCCTCTCTTTCCTCCTCCTGAGCCTTAGCCTCCTTTTCTCGCTCTCTATCCTTAGCACGCTCATCGCGCAAATCCGCCTGCTGTTCTTTAATCCAGCCGCGTAGCTCCTCTCCCTCCAGGCCAAGTTCCTTACCCAACTTCATTAGTTGTTGGAGTTCCGCCATTTCACAGATTTATGGTTATGGTATCTATTATAAGACGACCAACCTGTCGGTATGATCACTAACGATACGACCAGAGACCTGAGATCACACCAGATATAACAATACCCAGTTCAGAATACAATTCAGAAATTTACCTTTACAGCACAACTAATTCTATATCTACAAAATGTATAGCACTATTAATTATAAAGGAAAAAAGAAACGACAAGAATGAAGAAATATAGTAGAAGGACCACAAGTACGTCAAGGACAACGAACCAGACTAGGACAAAGCTTCTACAAAAGAAAATATAATGGAAAAAAAATGCAACCTACTACGCCGATTACACAACACGGTACGAACAAGAACAGAGTCTGAAAAAAAAAGAACGTATCTACAGATAGGGAGGAGAAGGACAAGAGAAACGTCTTCCTAAAACACGAGGAAGATAGAACGCTACAATCTAAACAAAAATACAGGTCCCTATAGAACTGTTCACTGTGATGAACGAAGTTCCAAATTTAGCCCACCTCCCGAAGAGGACAAACTACGCTCACCACAGCAAACCCGCGCCACCGCCCGTATAACCTATAACGACAACAACAGCAAAAACAGGGAAACAGACAGATGAAGAGACAGCCCTTAATCCAGGGCACAAAATTTTCACTTAACTTTTGAAATTTTGAGTAAAACTTCTCCCTTCAATCGGAGCTCTTGCTGCTCGTCTCCTCAGGCTGCACGCGCACACTCTGGAAAGTTTAAATACACACTAATACCTATTCGTAGCAATACATGCATCAATACATATTCATCAATATACATAAATCATATCATGAAATTTCCATTCATCCCACGAACAAAGACAACAGCACGAATTCCTAGCACAACAGAAAAACAACTAGATATAACGAATACACAATGTCAAAATGACCACAGGTAAACAGGACGAGCCCCCAGTGTCACAACGGACGAGCCCCCAGTGTCACAACGGACGAGCCCCCAGTGTCACAAATCCCAGACTGGGAGATGTAATAAGTATGACAGGACAACAATCACGAACAAACAAGTTAACACTTAACAGAACAATCCATCAGACTCACACATTTATTAAACATAATTATACATATAATAGCGCAATTACATACATTATATTATTGAAATGACTGCCGTACAACGGCCTTATTCTCACACACACTCTCCCTCGGATCCACAATCCGGTAGTTACTCCTAAAGGCACTTCGGCCTCAGCCTCTCCCCTCAGGGTCTTAATAGCACATTAATAATTTACTGGCACCGTAGTCTCTCAATATCACCTTCCTATTGTCATACACCTTAGCATTCCCCTCGCACCTCAGCAGGGCAATAACACATTATTATTTCCATAGCCATCAACATGGCAACAACATAGTATCAGTTCACTAGCCTATCAACATGGCAACAATATAGTATCTCATTCACTCTCATATCTACGTCCCTGTCCGTGACCTGACTGCCACGACTTTATGTGCCTCTACTGTCCTGCACTGACAGCCTCACTTCTGGCCTATGTATGGCCTCCGGCCCTATGCTGGCCTATCCCCTGTGCTCATCGAGGTGGCTCTGCGGCCCGTCCCCGACACCTACAAGAATAATATTACATTGGTATAATACCCTACCCTTTCTATTCACTCCACCTCTCCTTACAACCCATGAAGCGTACACACACTAGTTCACCTTTCACTCACCACACATCTTACGGTAACACACCTCCATCGGAGTACACACTACTCACTCGCACTACAAATCCATGAACTCACTTTCATCTATCGCTCATGGCGCACATTGCTATATCCAATATCACGGACTTCCACATTCCTCACATATACTTATTTACATCATGGTAATAGACGAATATAATATAATACATCAATCATAATAATCAATCAACGTTCTACATACCAGTCATAACTGGAAAGACTCTCACTAGTCTTCTCGACTGCTTCCCTTTATGTCCGCCCGATGGGCTCTTATTCACAGGTCCGATCCGTAGGACCTTCTAACTTGCAGTGATAGTAATCCAGCGCTTTCGCCTCATTCAGACTTCCACACCACTCATACACGCACGCTTTTCCCACTTGTCTGCATGAGTTATTTTTACTCTTCCCCTTTCACGTCTTTTCCTATCCGTCTGTCGTGAGCTCTTCTTATTCTACACCCGCTCTGTAGCAATCCCCTTAATTGCACTCACTCCACTCGTGACACCCTACACGCTGGTCTGGAAGAGTCACCTCTTTAACTGCTGTGAGACTAAGATTTCCAGATGTTTTAAAAGCTCTCAGCAAGATTGCTCTCCAGAATACAAACAAGGACACGATTCATGAAGCTATATCACTGAGGAACAAGATGGAAAATTTTGACTTCATTGTGATTCTCACAGTGCTCAGTGACGTTTTGTCCGACATCAATGTAGCATCAAAGCTGCTTCAAGCCAAAGATCTTGACTTATCAAAAGCTGTGTGTGAGCTGGATGCTGTGTTGTCCAAACTGAAGCAACATCGACAGGATTTGAGTCATTTCTGGCGAGGAGTGAAGACACTGCTCGACGATGGTCCATACCCACAACATTCAAACAGAAGAGAAAGGCAGCAGTAAAGTTTGATGATGATATCGACCCGGAGAGAATCTTCAAAGAAAAAGTGTTCTATGGCATTTTGGATACTATGATCCTGCAGTTGGAGTCTCGCTTCACAGGAACAAAGAAAATCACCTCGCTATTCAAAGTCGTGAACCCACCATCGCTTCTCACTTTACAAGAAGTTGATATCAATACTGAAGTTGACAGGCTTGTTGAAGCGTACCCTGAAGACCTGTCTAAGGCACTAGCTACAGAGCTGGTTATGATGAAGACCTCTATGGGTGATAAACTAACAGGATTGTCTTCTGTGCGACAGCTCGCAACCTGCCTGCTAGTAGATTATAAAGAGGTTGCTCCTAGCTTTCCCAACATCTGCGTTCTCCTGCGCATCTTCATGACAATCCCTGTGACTGTTGCATCCGCGGAGAGGTCATTCAGTAAGCTGAAGATTATAAAAAACTATATGAGAACATCCATGAGCCAGGAACGCTTGCAAGGTTTGGCACTGCTCAGCATTGAAGCAGAGAGAGTAAGAAAACTAGACTACGAGCAAGTAATCAACGATTTCGCGGCCATGAAAGCAAGGAAAGCACCGATGGTTTAAGGTAAGCATTATTTTATTTTTTATTTTGCTTCTGTTCATTTTACTGGTTTTTATTTTTAGTTTCAGTTGCTTGCATGGTTATTGATGCTTGGATTCTTTTGTTATGTAGTTGCAGTTGTGTTCATTTTAATTTACTTTTATTTTCTTGTTTTTCGTTTGAGGATAGTTGTTGTTGTTGTTGTTAGTGGCGGCGGTGGTGGTGGTGGTGGTAGTGGTAGTGGTGGTGGTGATGGTGTGGTGGTGGTAAGTATTGTTTTATCCACTAGATTATTCCGAATAAAAAATCCACGTGACGCGCCCAACGTTCCCTGCGTACCATACGCCACTATATTTGGCTGTTTGGGCCACACGTCCTCAGCTCCGGTGCTACAGTATAAGCAAGTACATGTAGCCTACATGTGTTGGGTGGGTAGGCTATGCTTAGTCTGCGGAAGGGGGGCCCCGATAAGAAAGTTTGCGGGGGGCCCCCGCTTGGCTAGTTACGGCCCTGTGCAATGCCGTGAGAGACAAGTTTAATTAAGCTGATGGCCATGTTTTTTTCAGTGCCGTCAACGACATGTTAGGATTTTCTATATTGTTTATGATGTCAGCAGCCGCGAAAATATGTAATTATTTTGCCTTGTGAAGTACCTGGCTGTATCCCAGATAAACCTGTGCTCCCATCCCTCCTTCTCTCTCTCTCTCTCTCTCTCTCTTTCTCGCGTCCATAAAAATCACTTATCTAGCTTACAAGTCTTGCTGCGCATCTCATGCACGTCATCGCACTACAGATTAAATTTGTTTCCATAGGCAGGGAAACTGCACCAAATTGAACAGCTTGTTGTGAAATTCTAACAAAAGAATACAACTTATTTTCATTTCTTATTTCACACTTCTGACTTCACACTAGTCTGTCATAGTTTGCGCCAGTTTGTCACGGGGAAATCGTATGAACTGATTATAAATGGTTTTGTTGCAAAATTTGCAAAGCTTTAAAAACTAGTTTCACTTCTGATTCTCACTTCTGTTTGTAACCTACCTAGCTTTAGTGAATCTCCATGTTGCAACACCACCAGTGTCCTTCCAGGGGTGAATGTATGCTGCATGAACTATTTCACTTCCTTTACCCCTCCATAACCGGTACACAGAAAGACATCCTGGTGTCTAGTGGGGAAAGGGAGTAGGGGAGGGAAAGGCGGAGGTTGGCACTGGGTGTAAGGTAGGGCTGGGCAGCGGCTTGCTTTTGAGTGATTCGGATTTTTGGTTCATCCGTTTCAAAATATCTGCATATCCACATAATGATCCAAATCTTAAATCAGTTAAGAAATACAGGTCTCGACCCCAGATCCGGTTCGAGGGAAGAAGAGGGTTGTCCTTCCACTAATAAGTTCACTGACTTCAATAAGGGTCAGTGGGTTAATTCTACTCTCTTTGATCTCGTTTTCTGAAAGCTTCGTGCCCAAATAAAAAGGGGCTGGGGGGGGGGGGGGGGGGAGGTGTTCAGACGAGTTGTTGTGTTTTTATTTTTAAGGTTGAGAAGGGGTGGAAAAACAAACAGCCTCATTGCAAAACGAGCCTCTGATCTAGATTTCTAAAATGCATTGTGTTACTTTTCGATTACAAATACTCTTTAAATGTAGTTCTTAGTACACGCCTGATACGCCTCTGACGTCAGTGGAATCTTTTATCACTTCAAGAAATAATAACTATAATAAATAAATAAATAAATAATGGGGATGTTAAATTATTAATTATCATGCATTAAATTGGAAGAAGTAATTTGTCATGAATATCAGTTAAGAATTTCAAATGACTTATTCATAAATTTATTGGTAATCAAACAATAAACAATAGATTTGGTTAAACAAAATTGTTTACTTTTAATTTGAAGTTTGTAGTATGAGATAAACGCAAAAGTGCTGAAATCAGCAAAAAGACAGGTAACACCTGGAATTCCTAGCCGATACATCTGAACCCATATACTATAATACTCCAGCTTAATCTACTTTTTATAGCGGTGACTGTCATTTATTCGGAATTCTAAGCTAAATTGAAGGTGTTGGTAGCCTAATACAAGGGTTGAATTTAAAGAACGTCATTCGACATTCGTTGTTTGTCCCGCGGTGCATTTCAGTGCACAATAAACCACTCCGAGGGCCCATCCCATTAAAAAGATAATGCCACACCTCTGTTTAATGAATGGGGATTTTTATTTGGGTCGATCCCACTAAGCCCAGGACGTCACAGCCAGGTGCTGTCAGCAAAATATACACCCAAGAAATAATGGCATAGGCTGGCTGTGTCTGACCGGGCTTGGTATGATAAGGTCTTTCCGAAATTACTGAGAAAATAAAATAAATTATTGTGTGCACTTCTTGTCTGCCAGTAACTAACTGTGCAGTTCTGGGCTTAATAAAATACCCCCATTCCTCGTCCCTTTAAATGGGGTGGACTATTATGATACCCGGAAGAAATACAAGACAACTTTCTTACTTTTCGAGAATGAGCGCGGCTATAGCCAAATTCCCAGAAAGTGGTTGGCACTGTCTTGCATACATCACATTTTTATAAACACACCTCCACAATCCCCACTCCCCCAGCGTTTTCACTGTTGCAAGTAATACCCACATTAACTTATAGGTACTGAAAAGTATTGCCTTAATCTAGAAATGATAATTATAATAATATTCTTATGCTATTATTATTATTATTACCAACTTAGTATTTAAGACAACTGGGTTAAGAAATATTGTTTTTCATTTCTGCGGTGATTTCCCTTGAGCTGAATTGGAGGCTCTCACAGTGAGAATAAATTCTATCAAGATCTGTCTGTCTGTCTGTCTGTCTGTCTGTCTGTCTGTCTGTCTGTCTGTCTGTCTGTCCGTCTGTCTGTCTGTCTGTAGGCTCTCTGATCTGTGTGTCTGTCTATTATGTCTTTGTCCACACGTTGATCTATCCACCCCTCCATCTATCCAAAGGTATATTCCATCTGGTGACAGCTGTTGGTATTGGCAAAATTCCCCACTCCTCTGTCCCTCTTTATTGCACGTAGGGCCTACACACGCATGGAACATTATGTCTTTGTCCTATCACAATAAGGCCGCCTCCGAGCGGAAGGACCGGTTGAGTTAAAAGGAAAAAAAACAACAACAAACGCTTAACCTGTTACATTTTGCATTTTAAATATGATTCGTGCGCTTGCAAAACCCCACCACATCCAAAACTTCAAACTGAAAAAAGAGCACAACAACAACTGCAACATGAAAACTAGCAGCAGCAGCAGCAATAACATCAGTATGAACAACAATAGCGACAACAGCAAAAACAACAACACCAGAAGCGGCAACAACAAGAACAACATGAACAACAACAGCAGCAAAAACTACAAAAGGATGATCATCTCAACAAATACGTGTCGCAGGATTGCCTCATCCATAGGCTATCCCAGGCAAAGCGGCACAAACAAACTCAGACTTGAACAAATTAATATGTGTGTCCACGACAAACAAGCAAACAGGCTAAGTGACTCAATAATTAAGAAACTGCAATTTGCTTTCGCACCCCTTCCCCTCCCCCGACAAGACGGTCAACAGTTGACCTACCTACAAACACACAAACCAACACAGCTACTATATACTTATCCACCCACACACACATACGCATAATATTGTAAAACAAAGAAACAACCGAGCCAGAAACAGTAAAAGTCTGAGATGCTTTGGTTTCTCGGGGACCTCAGCCTAAAACTGTTGGCCCCCGACCAATAAACAAAGGCAGATCAGCGTAGGTTGAATAGGTCATTATACTGCGTGTAAATGTTTCGTCAAGTCTAAAAATAAACCACCGGCATTCCCAAGCGGATGGAAGTTAGTCCTACTTATCAAAGTATACGGCTACAAAAGCTGTCAGTTTGGACCAATAAATAGTTCTATCTAAAGCCTTTTTCGTGAAAATTTGTTGTTTAATGGCAATTTGATCACCCCCCCCTCCTTTTTTTATATTTTTCGGTAGGACTATTTGAGCCATGTGTCCAAAATATTTGCACACACAAGTTGGATTTTCGTTGACAATGTGTGGTCAGTTTCCCAAAGAGTTATTGAAGCTGGGTCGCAACGACACAGTTTTTGCATGAATGTATGGCCAATTGCTAATTAGCTAAACCCAATTCTAGTTCTAGCCCTAACCTTAAAACTTTCCAAAAAATTCACTATGCCAACAAAACCAATATCTGATCACAAGGATAAGAAAAATACATTTTATCTTTTATTTACCTTGGAGCTGTCTCTCAGCTTGGACAAGGGAGCTTATTTCTTGTAGGATGAGCAAATTGGTAAGGTAAAAATCTTGGTAGAAAAGAAATACAGTATTGGCCTGTTTTTGTGTCTAGTGATTTCGTTGTCAGATAGATAGACAGACAAACAGACTGACAGGCAGGCAGATAGATAGATAGATAGATAGATAGATAGATAGATAGATAGATAGATAGATAGATAGATAGATAGATAGATAGATAGATAGATAGATAGATAGATAGATAGCACTTCATGCTATAGATAGATAGTACTTAATGCTTTTTAAATCATTACTGCAAAAACTGAAACAAAACACAAAATTACAAGATCAAAAATACCTCCCCCCAATTACATACACGCGCGACACATTTCATGCGCAGAGGAAATGTTTAACCTTTGACATTCCACAGAAAGTACGAACAAACAAAGTACATGTACAGGTAACTTACATTACAAAGAAATTCTGAGGCGTTGTCGGAATAATAATATGTCTTGACTGGCGAAAAAGCACGAAACAGAATGAAAGATTGTCAATGAGCGGCTGGCTTAAGTAGGCTGAAAGGAAAGCAAAGCATTTTACAGCAATGTACGGAGTTTCCCTGACGTGACGGGCACACTAGGCAGGCCCTATGTTATTTTAACCTGCTGGTCAGTTTCGACTACCGATGCAGCAGGAACAATAGCGGAGGTATGACCGGTCACTTCCACAGAGAATCAATGACACTTTCTCGGAAAATGAAAAACATTTTAGCGCGTGCGGAGTTCTGGGTCATCTTTCCACAGGAGATGGACGTGTGAAGACGAAAAAAACAACAACAACACAACAACAGAACAGTCCAGTTATTAGTTATATTAGACATTATTCGCAGTGTTATATTGCACAGGCCGCCCCAGCATCATTATGGGCCTCTGGGCAGACTCTTTTGTAATGTGCGGGATTTTCATCCCCGTTCAAAAACAAAAAAAAAGTTTAAATTTGCTTGCAAGAGGCCCCGCCCCCTAAACCGCTGGGGCCCTCGGGCAACTGCCCAGTGTGCCCATGCGTTAAGACGCCTCTGATCTGGCAATCAACTGGCAGGTCATCCTATCCACCTCATCCACCCTGATGGGTGTTTTTCATCAATGTGTATCTTTTCAGTTATCCTATTCCAACGACAAGCCTTATTTATAAACAGTGAACCGTGATAAGCGCAATGTGTACGCATTAAGGCACCTGTAGCTGTTATCGAGCTTCTAATTTATTCTAAAGCAAAATGAAACCCACACTCATTTTCACAATTCAAATGAATTTTCAGTTGAACGGTCAGACTCTACAGGTACAGTATTGATCCATTTGCAGTTTCAACACTCACAGACCAAAAGAGAGAGAAGGAGAAAAGTAAAAGCGGCGCAAAGTGCAGCAGCAAGAGGAGAATGAATTATCTTTGCAAAACCTAATTATACATGATGTATTTTATGTATACATGTATGCAAAGGCTAATTTCACACCTACGATAAAACACAAATTTTTCATTATTAAGCAAATAATTAGTTTGTGTGTGTGTGTGTGTGTGTGTGAAGAAGTGAGCGTATGGAGCGTATCCACAAAATTAACATTCATGTTCTGAAATTCTGTACTATTATTACCTGGCTTTAATCTTTATCCCACTGGAGTAAAAGATCTGTGCAGTCTTTTCACATGTATTATTGTATTTTGTATATCAGCAGATGTGCAACTACTTTTGGAAATTCTGTTTTTATCATTTGGAACATAACCGTGGCATTTATTTCACTGTTGTTGTCTCCTTCCCAATCACACGGCAAGATGTGACTTTTCATTATCACAGTCATGAAAAGTGACTTGATGGTGTGTGCGTTTGTGTATGTGATTAAAAAAAAAAGGCCAATAACACTTTCACTGTCAAAATCCTGCTATTGTTTCATCAGTGACTATTTTTCCAGTGGCGATGTAACTAACACAACCGGACATGAAAGCTATACTATGAATCAATGAACTGTGTGATTGTGTACACGTATGCATTTCCAAATTTACTTTCACACTAATATAAAATTCACGTAACTTACCGCACCACTCTCAGCCAGACACCAGGACCTGCTGTGGATGCCCAAACATTACCGGCTTTACCTAGATTTAACATGCCTAAATTGAGCATGATGCAACTGCACATTTTTGTTTTCATTCATAAGTCGGCAACAAAATGCTGTTGGGCCTGTCAGATGTGTACCAAAGAACTCAGGGGCGACGTATAATTTGTACATGTACTGCCTTGATCTATAGCAAGCTTCTTCATTCTGTCTTAATAGTCTTATGCAGGAGCGATATATGCGGCAACAACATGCTGTTGGCCCTCTCAAATATGTACCAAAGAACGTGAGGGCGACGTATAATTTGTAGTTGTATGTTCTGCATTGATCTAATGGCAAGCTACATCATTCTGTCTTATGCAGAAGTGATATGATGAAAAAATGTTTCCACGATTACATACACATATATGGGAAAAATAAGTGAGGCTGATTTTATATACTGGAGATTCGTACAAGAGCTGTAGTGACACAGAATTTTGGTGGCAACCAATTGTCGTCATCAGCCTCAGGTCATACTTATCCTAGTTACCTACAAGAAACACAGCATAAACTTGGTAAAACATGGCAGAAAATTGAATAATTTAGCAACCCAAGAAATGAATGATTTTTTTTTCACTGTTCTCTGGCCACAGGTATGAAGCTAGACTAAATCACTATCATCAGTGTTTCTCAGCCTTTTTTTTACCCCCCCCCCCCCCCCCCCAAAAAACGTGCACTCCATCAATATCATCAGACAAAGTTAGTACGTACACAATATATAATATATAAAAAAAAAATTAAAAATCATTTATATATTATTCCGTATGTGTACATTCTAAAGAGGATTTAATTGGAACTTTCAAGCATTACGCCCTCAGTTCTTACTAATTAGAGTTCTATGAAAAATCCCTAAGCCCCATTCTGAAGTCCCACACCCCACCAAAATATTGCCAAGCCCCACCTGGAGAAACACTGGACTAAATAAATGTAACAACCCATGCATTCTGTGTAACTCATCCTAGTTACAAAATGTCCCACAATGTAAAGTCTCAGGACAAAAAGTTTATTTCACTGTATTCTATTATTTCACATTATTGTCCATCTCCTGAATTTCATAATGCAGAGCTTCTAATTTTGAAAATACAATTTTTTACTGATAAATGTCATTAACAGACCCGCCACAGTGAGCTCTCCACATGTTATTTTTTTCTTTTTCTATTCCTCACAATGTTTTGGTCAATAAAGTGACACACAAATTAAAACATTAAAAGTAGGTCTCAAAATGGATGTATTGTTACAGCGGTTCAAAAGCATGTATCGATTTTCTAAGACAAAAACTATGGAACTTTGAAAGTTTGCAGTTTCATTTTGTTTTTGGTGAAAACATGTTCTCTTAAGAGCCATTTACACGCACAGATAAATTGTTCAAAAATGAAACGATCTGTCGCCTGGCGAGGAATCGTTACATGTAAATGCAAAATCCGATACAATTTAATGGGTCCACAGACAAATCGGAGAACATCAGGCGTTGCCTGATATTTTTTGTATGATCAGCGTCAGATTTTTGGAGTGGCGGGCAGGAAGTGAGAATTCTTTTGAAATTTAACATCCCGGGAGATAAAATTTTAGTCTTAAAAATATTGAAATACTTATCACAGCCCAAAACTAATTGCATTTTCGGAATCAGCGCCCCAAAATTAGCAAAATGGGGCGCGAGGAACTCGATTTGATGCATTATTTAAGGTTTCAAGTTTTTATGAAAAATACAATTTGCCCCCGTGCATTCATGTGCAAAGTAGGCTCCAATGTTTTCTTTTTGTTACTTTTATCTTGAATGGGATGGGACGGAGATATCTCCGACAGGAAAACTTTGCATTTGCCAATCTTCTTCGAGGCGTCAAACTTGTAACAAACTTGTAAATCACCATGGCTACTTGGTCAAAGGAAACACTGCTACAATTCATTTAAATATATATACAGATCCAAAGAATGTCTTTGGGGAATTAAGTCCAAGGACTATAGCAACAAGTTTTTAAAGGAAGAAGCGTATGAAGAACTTATTGCATTTTCCAAAGAATTTAATGCAGACGCCAATAAAGATTGTTTTTCAATCAAAGGACTCACGGCGCTTAGCAGTTGAAAATATGTCTCTTCATCCACCTTTAAAAGATTGTTGAAATCTTCAGGAAAAGCTCTTATTTCTACAAGAAGGTTTGTGTGAGTGAAAACGTTTCTTTTTAAAAGCCAGTCTTTCGTCCAAATCAGCTTCTTTCCTTTTCTTTGTCTTTTGTTATTTACAAGCCCACACAGAGCAAGCAAATCATCTACATAGTTGTCGCAATGAGACACTGTGGCTTTCTGATTCAAGTCTGAAATCAAATCTACTTATAAGGAGGTTGTGACGTTGCTTCCTACATTGAACGACAAACCGTTACGTGTAAGCACGATACGCAGGGCGGAAAAAATTGACAGATCTTGTGAGCGATACATCGGTGCCTATTCATCTGCGCATGTAAATGGGCCTTTGCTCCGTCATGCATAAAAATATCTGACCATAAAACACCACAGAAATACACAAAAATGCACTGTGATCACACTGTCCATCTCAGTTTTTTCTCCCTGTATTGATTCCATTTGCTCATCCTATAAAATTAACTTTTCTTGACTTGGACGGTTCGTGCCCACGACCATTGATAAATTTGATGTGTACTATTACATTTCACCATTCCGCTGATGAACTTGTCTCATGAATAAATTTTCCTATGCTTTTGCTGTGCTGCCATTATTTTTTAAAACACCAGCCGAATCAGTCAACAGAAATTTCACCCTTTCCTTTAACATTATATACATGTAGGTTTCCACCTACTGTTATTAGTGTTATACTTCCAGTATTTAGACATCCATTATCTATGACTTAAACTTTAAAGTTAAAAAGACAAAAAGCCATGAACTATTTTGACACTGCGAAGTGTGGGGAGCCTGTGTAGCAGGTAATATCCAATGATCTGTAAGTGCAACAGAGTTGAGAGATGCTGGTGGATATAATTTGGACTGGCGTGTACAATAAATGTCATATAACTCTACATCTAAATATATAGGTATGTAAAGAAAGTGTGCGAGTAGTGTTATTTACTGTTAATGTTGTGTGAGCAATGTGTGTTTGTGCAGTATGCCTTAATAAGACCTGTGTGCCTTAGATATTGTAATTATTGTAGTACTGTTACTGATGCTGTGACAACAAATTTCCTGACAACAGAATAATAAAGTTACTTTAAATCTTACCTTATTAGCCTGCATAATCAAGTATACTGGGTTTTAGTTAACCACCTTTATTCCATTCTTCATACAGTCTTTGTTTTTTATTTGATTATTTCAATAACCACTTAGAAACTATGCTGAATATAAAAAACGCCACGTCTCATGCTTATGGTCTAAACCCATGTACCTAAAAATGTTAAAAACTAATGCAACGCAAATTATGGAATTTTCTAAGCTTTTTGGAGGGGATTCATTTGTGGATCTCAAAACTGATAATTTGAGCACGAAAGTAACTTATTTTTGATAACACTACATGTAACAGTTACCAGCCCTTGAAAATTCAGAATTTGTAGACTGAATGCAAAACTCACTGGCAACACACACAAATGCAACAGAAACACCTAAGGAAATAGTAACCAGTATGGGACTTTGTTATAAAAGAGAAAAAGACAGGAAAGGAGCCTGTATAGTATTTAAAGTTGAAAATAGTACATGCAAATCAAGACCTCAAATACATGTAATTACAAGAAAGTTATTTACAGACATAGTATCATTTTCCAAGAACAAAACCTTTATTACTGAATAAATGTTAGCTACTAATCTCACAATACACGTAATTAATTCATACAAATTGTAAGCACAAAAGTGTACAATGTGAGAGTATAGAAGTTTTAATGCACAACAACATCACATTATAATTTAGATTCCTTCAAAGTCATCAACAGGCAAAGTTTAGTTTCCATGTAGTTAATACATGTATTTGAATTTTAGGAATAAGATGCCCATACTATTAACTGTAAAAAACAAAATACAGTAACAACAACAACAAAACCCAGGTGTTTTGTGCTGCAGAGAGCTAGACAAGTATGTAATGATTGCCAATTTCAAAAGTAAAAAACTGTAAATCTGTGCTTGAAGAAAAAACCCTAAGTAATGAAACAATCAAAATGATTCAGGCTGTTAGGGCAGTGACTAACATATGCTGATACGGCATGAAAACACTCATCACGAACACATCAAACAGGTGTTCCATCGCTTTGAGAGTGAGAAAAACGATCGTACAAAATTCTTAAATGATGTAAAAACTCATCTACTCCCACTAAATTTTTTGCTGACACACCTAAAACTGGCATTGGTGTAGAATTTCCATCTCCACTCAGTGTTTTGTTGTGCTGGTCAATTCTTTTCTTTAATTCTTCAAGCTTTTCTGCTGCTCCAGATGTGTCCATTTTATTTCCAATGAGTAAGTTTGGCCTATCTGCCAAGCCTGGCTGATACTGGTCAAGTTCAAATCGCAAGTGTATCAGCTGTTCCCAGGGTCTTTCTACAGATAGATCAATGACGTAAACCAGACAGAGGCAACGCTCTATATGACGCAGAAAACTGATGCCCAATCCTCGATTTTCATGTGCTCCAGGTATCAGACCAGGAATATCTGCAACTAAAAGAAAAAGCACAGAAACTTAATAATGCTAGTGAGTGGTAAAACTATTCAAAATGGAGAAGAAATATTCAGGCATATTCAAGAAATATATTCCTTATTTCAAAGAAGTTGTTCCAGTACTCATTCTGGTAATAATTCAGATTTATCTTTGAAAATGCGACTGTAGTGTGTTCGGTCTTGAAGGTTATAACTGCCATCCTCAAACACAATGAAAAAAACAACTTTATTACTGCTTGCTATCACTAGTATCAGGCACTCACTGAATTCAGGAGTGATCGGTTTTCACCAGTACCGGTACTTGAAAAATAAAAAAAAATATTTACTGGTATTTCTGTTGTCAGCTCACAGGATTAAAAGTCTGAGACGATGAAAAAAAAAGACGAAAACAGCAGAGTTAAATGACTACTAATGTTTTGCAGGGATGAAATTGAATGCTAATTGCAGGGATGGGAACTACTGACAGGAAAACTTCCAAAACTTTTGACGTAACGCGTCACCGCCAACTGCAACACACAAAATAATGCTTTAAACTTTACTAGTAATATAATTAATAAAACAAAATTCCCCCTTTTAAGTAAGAATTAGAACAAGAAGAAAAGAGAAAGAAACAGGAAGATTCCACTGCTGAAGTTTGAGCAAATGTAGCCGGTATTGTCGAACATGTTTTGATCAGCTTCTTTGCCTTTTATATTCTTTTGATTCAACATGACCGAGTAGAGCTATCTTTCCACATCTTCCATAGAGATACTTATTTTCCAGTGCCTTTGTTGCATATTAGGCACAAATGCCAGTCCAGAAGTTCTAAGTTTCCGAATGTAAATATCCAGTTTAATTAAAATATTCAAGATGGTGGCTTAAAGTTAAGCTTAACAACCAATCAGTAAATACTTTATATTTTGTCCGTGGTATAAAAAACAGTGTTCCGGAAATTTGCCCTCAGGTTTCTTTTTCTTCTGGTGGCAACTGCTGGAAAATTTTTAAAAATCTGGAATTCTGGAAATTTCCAGAGAATTCCCATCCCTGTATTTGTGATGGATAGTAGTGTTATGAAAAAAAAGTACAAACCAGCAATTTGTTCATGATCATCATAAAGCACCATGCCAACATGGGGGTTTAATGTAGTGAATGGATAGGCTGAGACAGCTGGTTGGGCTCTAGATATGGCTCTCAGAAGGGTTGACTTGCCAGCATTTGGGAAACCTATCTGGAAATGATAAAAAAAATTATTCCTTGATAATTTCAAACTGACAATGGAAATTTAAGGGAAATGTAATGCAGTTCAGTCATATCTCACAGAAAAAAGAATTCACAGCTTGTTTCTATAAGATTCTCCACTACAAAAATGCACAGAAAGTGTAAATGATCAAAATTTAATGAATGAGTGTTGAACAGACAAATGAGAAAAAAATGGAGATCTATACTCATGGCTTAGTCATAGTTGACATGTAGTGGTTCACACATTCAACAAAATTTAATATTATTATGTACATGTATTTGTGCACTTATGCACATTCACTATTACTAGTGGAAATGACTAACAAACAATGAGAAAATTTTCACTTTGAAAAATTCTGTTGTCCCACATTTTCTACTTTCATGGGTCCAACTTTGTACATATGGTCGAATACTAGGTAGTCCAAACTGGACTGCTAAAGGGGCGAAATCCCATTTTGGCATAATTTTAGGCCAGCACTGCAAGGCTTCTACTGCTGTGTGTTTGTGTAAAGCGGCGTGTATCCTACATCAAAATACAGTTAAATTCTTCCTCTGTCAAAACATGCTATCTTTTGTATAGTTTAATGTGTGTAGCAGTGTGTTTTTATTGCTTGAACAAGACATAGTCTTGCCGTTTTTGCCCAGAGCTGCACATATCGATTTGACCTCCTCATAACAAAGGATCACGGAGTGTCTCAGTGATGTAACACACGTTTGAAAATAACTCACATAGAAAGCCAGATAAATGAGGTTTAATTCAATGTATTTTTCATCATGTTTCGAGTTGAAATTCCTTGAAAAATTTTTGTTGAAAAATTTATACACCGAGAAACTGGTAGAAACTTTAATAGATGAGGGTCACAATTATAACCAAATGAACCTCAGTCTTTGTATTATATATATAAAGATATGCCAAAATCAGACATAGGTCAGCGCCGGCTGTTTTTATAGATGCACCCAATGCTTGTGTCAAGAACAGATTTGATTCATAAATGTTTCCACTGAGTAAATTTTTGTGAGAGAGCAGTGAGTAATTTTTACAAACGTAATTATTGTGCGAGCCAGCATAACTTGGTCTCGTAAACAATTTGTTTTGAACAGTTTTTTTCCTAATAGATAGACAGAAGGTGTGGGGAAGGATAGACGGACAGCGTAGGTGTGCATGACTGAGCACTTTTTATATCTCGTGTTTTGAACTAGGTTTAGTACAGAGGGAAGGGGTGAGTAGGAATTAAATGTTATTGAGACGTCTGTTGACGTACAGAAAATCCGTGATCCAGAGTAAAAGCTCGGGGTTTTGAACATGTTAAGAATTTATTGCTATAAAATTACATTTTATTGTCTTGAGTGATTCGACCTTTGATGTCGACCCAAGGTCGTTGCGTAGGGCTGTTACTTAAAATAACTCGGTTCGGCAGCTGAGCTAGAGGTGGTTGCACCAATCAAAGGTATGAATCTGGACGGAAGGTCGAGACATAGCTTTAGTATTTAAACCCGTGCAGAGCTTAGATAGATGCCACATGTAGACAATCCATTTACGAGGTGGACGGCGATAGTCCTCAGCCAGATGAGAGACATAAGAGACGCAGTTGAGCAGTCCATATTGTGAGGAGCGCCATGAGTTAAAGCTCCAGAGCCTAAGCTACTTGGTTTGATATAAACCCACAGCGTTTACATCCAGCGCTCTCACTCCCAGTGAGGGCCGCATGGTGAGTCCATACTAATTTGTAATGATGAAAGTGAACCGTTCTACTTACTTTTGAAGACAGTTTCAGAGCTACCGCCAGACAACGCATGGTTGTACAAGCATTCTCCATGGCGTGTCTAGAGGAAATGTCCATATCATAACATGTCTCATTGAATTAATAGAATTTAAACTGTTATATCCGTCGCCACGTGCGCGGATTCTATTTGGCATATAACTCATATGACCTGCAAGTAGTTAGAGTGAATAAGTTAGTCTTTATAGAAAGCTGTAGTTTCATTAGTAGATTCAGTTGCCTTTGAATTGATATTTATATTTATAATTATATTTGTTACATTAATTCCTGTAATTAAACTGCCCTACAGTTCTGCTAAAAATCAAAGCAATTGATTTATTTAGTTTTTAGAGTGCAAGTATTTTTTTTGTGTTCGTCGATTGTGGGAGCGGACCTCGAAAGAGTGTCAGTCGAATTATCCCCATCTAACCCACATCGCGACAGCTTGATTTCGTCACCTTTGTCTGACGCTCAGTGCTAAGTCAATGGTGGACACGGTTGACTTCCTTTTCAATTAAAAAAACAAAACAAACATTATTTTTGAATCCATTGTAAGAGTTCACATAAAACTGACGTGGGATGAAGTTTGATGACTAAAAAAAAGTAAAATGAGATGCTTGTATTATATTTCTACCCCTCAAAAAAAAATTGAGCATAACGTACACCCGCTTGGCACGGAAACTAATAATTTTTAATGCTGTGACTTAATAAACCGTCATTTTATGGGCGGTCAAAGATGGACTATCGTACAATTTGCCAAAGGTAGCAAGTCCAAGGTGTTTTTTTCACTTTTGAAAATGCCGTAACTTTAAAGCCTTTAAGCCAGAATAATAAATTTAGTATCAAAATCTTTAGAAAAGCAAGCTCCATCAGATTAGACAATAACTAGTGAGATATGAAAAAAAGTAAAAATCAGTTTGGACTACCTACTAATACATTCTGAATGGAGCCCCTGACCTTCTCATATATCTAAGTACCGCGCCTCTGCAAACCTTTTGGGGCACAGGCTGTTACATTACCTCTTATTCCAAGCCTCTACATCATCATTTAATTGTACATCAATAGGAATGGCAACTGTTTGTAGACACTTAAAGCCATGATTGCTACTTTGTTTACCTATGGGTGAGCTGAATGGTATACCTTGTACAGTACAATAATTATGTGTCTTTTCATGCTTCAAATTTATGGGCAGTTTGAAGATACATACATCAAATTAAAAAAAAAAGTTAATGCATAATATACCAATTCAGTGCAAGAAGACATTATCTCCATTTATGCAAATAAAGAGACAATAATTTTTTGCAGTGAACCGACAGGTAAGGACTCTGCGGAAATGGTCCACATTGCCAATTTTTTCAAAATTGAGTTAATAGTATACTGTGACACAAACTGTCCTGAGAAAAATACTCTTTATTTCATGTAAAATGTTGAAAATTGACTACGTTCCGGCTATTTCAAGGTGGCAAGGTACAAAAAGTCACTTTTGAGATATTTAAAAGACAATTAGATTGGATCACAAAAAAAGAAAAAAAAACATATTTATAGACGGAATTCATTAAAATTCTTTTGCCCAGGCATAAAGAAATGATTGAGGAATCTATTTATGTCAAAAATTGATGTAGAACCGGTAAGTCACTATCCACCTATTTTTGACTCTATCTCGACAGTGCCGAGCACAACATGTGAACCACTTCGCTACAACGCCTCACATAATTATGTATCATATAGCTGTCTTCCTTTTAGTCCAGGAAAAGTGGATACATACCAATCCAGCATGGGCCATTGTTTTCAGTTCCACATGTAACTGCCTGTCCTGTCCTGTTGCTCCAACTTCCGCTATAGTTGGTGCTCTGTTTTCATTACTGAGAAAGAAGTAGTTGCCTTTTCCACCTGCTCCTCCCCTGGCTGCCACATAAATATCTCCTTCCTTATCCAATGATGTCAGTGTCTTACCACAAGTTGATTTCACAACTGTACCAATGGGCACCTGCAGAAAGTCAACCCTAGTGATCAAAACTTAGCCTACTAAACTGAAGATCTCAGGATACACATACATGTAAATCAGATAGATTACCAAGTCATAACCAAATTCAAGCCAAATTTATGAGTTCTCATTTGGTTTTAAGGGTTATATTATGTCTATGCTAGTCATCTTAAAGTATAAATTGTACCTATGCACACATAGCCATTTTTTTGTTCTCCCCCCCCCCCCCCACCCCCCCACAACGAGATTTTGGAGTCTACAAGTTGACTCAATAACCAGTCAATGTAAACTCACTTCTATCTGTTTTGCTTTTCTTTTTCTTTCTGTCCTTTTTGTCACACTACATGTCATAGTCAGTTAATACAGTGGACAGGAGCTAAACCGAAAATGGCTAGAACCAAAATAGCAGTAAATGGAAGGAAAATACATGTAGGAATCCCTGTTTTTTTTTATCTTTATCAACAAACCAGCCCTAAACTGGAATAACCCTATTGTTAAACCAAAAAGAAAACTGCTGAATTCAGAGGCCAGTCCACTGAGATTTGATATGAGAGGAGCCAAGTTACCATACCATTCCCCCCTCATCGCCCCCAAGCAAAGCATGCCTTGCTCCTTAGTACAGGCCTGCATGAAAGTGGCAGTACTACTGGGAAGGGAAAGAGGGAATTAGGCCCTTAATTAACCTTGTAGGTCCAAAACCAGACAGGAGCAAGTAAAACGTTAAAGTGCATTAAGGGTGACATTTCATGTAAAATGTCTGACAATAAAAAGACAATACATAATACATGTACTAGCAACCATGGACAGTGTAGTTTATGGCACTGTGTTACCCAGTGTACGGTAATGAGATCAGCAGAGGAGCCAATCTGCTTTGTCTATCCATACTCATGTCTCTTAACTCTGAGAATTAGTCCAGATTCACCCGCATATCTGTGTTGCATGTGTGCCTTGACCTGCGCTGAGCAATAGCCCATCCTCATTCCCAGTCAAAAAAGAGCAAGCCAGGATGTCTTTTGTCCCTTTTGTTTATGCCTTTACATTTGCATATTCGGTTGTGATTTGGGCTACCTCCCTTGAAAATGACATTTCTTAAACCTCCTACCGCTAAACCAAAACTCCTAAACCAAAAACAAACTGTTGGTCCCTCAGTTTACCCATTGTTTACTGTATCAACACTGTCAGCAACCTAGGATGTCTCTCTGCTTGAGTGTTTAACACATTTTGCTTGTGCTCCATGACTTTCATTGTAAAACAACATTCAATGTGAAATTTAAAAAAAAAAAGAAAAATTTCATTCTATGTGGTTCATTGGTGCTAGATTGCCACCTTTCTCTTGTCCTTAAATATGTTATCAATAGCAAAACAATTATCTACCATTCTCTACAAAAATAAAATGCAAATGTTGAATGTAAAAATATCATGAACCAATTTACAGATATCTTGGCACATACAGTGACTGGTCAAACATGAAAAATTGCTTATACCTCAACATAACAATGCTCTGCATTCTTGCCATCCCTGTGCTTTGTCCTGCCCTTCACTCCATCTTTGGCTTTTTCAATTCGCTTCAGATGTGCCAGTGACTTGGAATTGTGGCTGGCTAAAATTAGCAGGGAATGACTTTTTTTATTAATGTATTTCTCACATGAATGAAATAGTGCAAACTGGTGAATGGCACTGAATTTTAATATACACTTTTTAATATACACTTGCCACACATATTCCCCACAAATAACAATATTAGTCTGATTGATAATCTGATTACAATCTTGGTTTGAGGGTAGACCACCAGAGTTCTCTCAGTAAGTTTCCTTACGAATATCCCAATTTTGTCTACCATTACTCAAAACCCAGGCTAGCAGAGACTAACATTGACCAGGGTCTGTAGCCGCACAACTACTAAATCTCTCTACTCAATGTAAAGCTCAGTTTGTCATTCTCTCAAATAGTCAAAGAAATGCATAGCTACACAGGATGCACATGGCCCAACTGTACTGATATCAATGTCAATTTGATTGGCACCTGATCACTCTAGAGAGAAATAAAAATTTGTTCCAAATAGAACACAACGGTTAACATGCAAGAACATTTTCCGCAACTTTTTATTGCTTCTAACAGGGTTATTAAGTGGGTAAAAAAAAAGGTAAAAAAATCAGTATCCCATAACTATGCACAGCTGAGACAGGAAAAAAAGGCTCCCAGAGTAAGGAAACTGCCAATGTTGTACAAATTATACTACCTTGAAAAATGACATGGCCACCATTGCCTCCATTTCCACCATCTGGACCGGCCCATTCTTGATTAGGGAGGGACAGGAATGACAACATGCCATCACCTCCCTTTCCACCACATACCTGAACCTCAACATAGTCCACAAAATGTCTCTCCTGTAATTCAACAAAGGATTAATTACAAGCTGCACAAGATTCAGTAACACAACCTTGTTTAAAACAATTTTATGTCAAACATCATAATTTTCCCTGTAGGTTTCTCAGCTTTAACTCTTTGTGTGCCATGAATTTTTTCATGTTTGCCGATACAGGAAGAAAATTGTGGGGTAGATGGATGAAGACTAACTACAGCAACATCTGTGAATAGAGAGTCAATTTTCTTATTCCCGAAACAAAATAGCCTATCATTCTTGTGCACCAATACATCAGTCATTGGCACAAATATGACCAGTGGAAGAACCGACATATCAGCGACTGGCACACAATGACTTAAGGTTAGGTTAAACTGGCAAATAGAATTCTTGGCAGAAATGAATTGAAAATACCACAGAGTGTTAGATACAGGTTAGAAACATACAGAAAACACCATTTCATGCCCAATTTCTCCTTAATAAAGGATGGGGGCCCAAAATAAACATCTTTGGGGGGGGGGGGGGGGGGGGCGAACCCCAAATATGCCACACAGTTGTGATAAGATATCTCAAAGAGTTACAATAGGTATCATTTTGAAACTTAGCATCAGTGTAGAAAGTAATGCTACACAGACTACTTTTTTTCTATGATTTTTCAAAATCATGGAGGAAAATTTTTCCGAAATTTATGGGGATCAGGATACCAAAATTTAGCTTACTCCAAAAGTTATGGCTCAATAACTTTAGGAATAGTCTAGTGTCACCTGCATACCATCAAGAACTACTAGGCAAAGTTTCAAGCCAGTAATTTAAGTAGTTTTTGAGATATCTTGTCATGACTGCAGTCGCTGTCCTGAAAATGGCAAAACTGAGAAATCTGAAAAAAAAACAGAAAATCTATGCGAAAATACATACATTTGCACTCACCCTAAAAATCAAAATAAAATACTTCTTGAAGTTCTAGAACATTGTAAAACACACAGAAATGTGCAGAATTGAATAAAGTTTCATATTAGTGAAAAAATGAAAATGGCTTGGAGAACGACTTTTTCGTGCTACGGGGCCAGTTTAACCCAACCTTAAGTGGCACCACATACATACACTACAATTTTCAACAATTTTTTTTTTTTTTTATATTGTGTACTCATGGCTAAAGAATCAATGTCTTGCATGTATTTTGAAATATCAGTGCCACTGATTGGCATATAAAACAGCTTGTCTTTCGGCTGTTGGAACCTTGTTAAAACTAGCCTTTAAGGCTGTTGTTACTAATGTTAGAGCCATCAATGTCAAACTCTATGGTGCTCTGCCAGAACTGCAGAAAACTGTAGATTTTCCTATAAGAACAAATCTGCAGATTTAGATTTGGTGAATGAAAGAAGAAGATAAAAACCACAGAAAAACTGTCAGGTCAAGCAAGGCTATATGCAAAGTCAAAATTTGGCAAAAAAAATAAAAAGTTGTAGGCAGTTGGGTAATATTTCTTACGCAACGTTGGTACATACAACTTTTTCTTTTTTGCCAAATTTTGACTTTAAAGGATGGTAGTATTTTACACAGACAGCTACAGTTGAGCAGTGAACACAACTCAATATTTTCTCTATCTGGATTTGTAATTTGACTAAAATTTGGCCCATGGCAAGTTTTTGATGAGGTTCTAACAGCCGATCAACCGGTTGTGTAAATGTTCCTTTCTGATAAAACATATGCCTTCAAGATGCATGTTACATTTTATTACATGCTTTGACTTTACAGTTATCCCTCTTTGTATATATCTACCTCAAGCAGCAGGTATAGGAATAAAAATACATAAAAGTTTTCTGTTTTCTGGTAATAAAGGCTGATCCGGAGTATTTGATTGTAAGCTCTTTACTCTGGACATTGACATACTCATACCAATAGTTGTACTGTACAATAATGGCATCATGGTCCAATATCAGCAAGTGAAAATACTCTTCCATCCCGTCACAAACGCATTATCAAAATCAATAATTTACGCATTAGGAAAATCTTTGTAATATTAAAACAAAAGTGCCATACTGACCAGGTTTATATTTTAGAGAAAAAAACAAAACCTTCTCTGTTTCAAATCAATCTAAAAATTGAAAGAAGGAAAAAAAAAATTGTTATGGGAAAATAACTGAAGCTAATGCTCACTTTTCTGTCTGTTGCACCTTTCAGTTTCTTCGGTTTCACATGCTTGGCCACATTGCTTAGACAGGCTATACATACAATCTGGTTCAATGGCAGATTTCTGTTCAGAATATGATGAGCCGAGGCAAATCCCCCAAATAGGGCTTTCTTTACACAATAGGTTAACATGACTGCATCTCACACAAGTCAAGCACTGCTGTAATAAAATGGACCAGAGTCTGAGATTAGTAATATGCCAAATAACATATATTAAATGATTGAAAGCACTGTACTGCACCTGAAGGATACAATGCTCTTAAAATTACACCGGTTCTTTATCGTGAACTCCATTTTTTTTTTTATCCCTAACCCTACCAGGGTTCATAGCCAACATTCCTGTGTAAAAATTAGTTTTTTTTCAAAGTTCAATTTTCAGTTTTCAACCCTGCAAAAAATATGATTTTAGAGTCACAGTAAAATAGGTAAATTTCTATTATATTGGAAATTGGCAATTTTTAACCATTGCATCTTTACAGCCAGTCTATTTGAATTGGACATTTGTTGGCATTTCCATCATTTTCTTCGGTGGGCATAAAATTTAGTTTATTTTCAAGATTTTTCAAGGACTGTCGGCTATTTTCAAGCTTTTAAAAGACCTTGAAAAATGATTTTGTCTCTAAGGTTTTCAAACTCTTCCTTTTCAACAAGAAAACAAATTAATGTTATTGTTAGGGTTAGATCTAGATATGGTAAGCATTGCGAAATCATCTTGACTAGGTGGTTGGGATGTAGGCTATTAGATTTCTTCGTATGGAAAGACTTTGGTAGACCCTGATAACAATGTCTGTCATGATCTCATTTTTGGGATCCAGTGAGTAGTGTTAGGGTGATCCGACCCTTAGAATAAAAAGGTGGGATTTTATAGGTTAGTGGACTCACGCCTTAAGGCGGTGAGTTGTGTAAGCTATGCACGGGGCACGTGAACCCGGCATGATTTCGGAAGGTGAGACAAGAAACTTTCACGGGGTTTGGCTGGAGGTATATAAGCTTAAGTCGCCATTGTTTAAGCAGAGAACGGCTGTGGAAATCATTCGATCCAGTGAGGTTCCTCTCGGCTCGAGCTCCAGGGCCTGACAATAGGAGTCGAGCACAGACAGAATAGACACAAGTGAAGTCGAAGTGGAGTGACCGTGTCGTCATCCAGAGAATTGATAAACGCCTCGTCGCACTAGGCCAAAAGTGCGAACCGTGTCCTTTGGATCTACGCTCGTACTTGGCTACGAGCGTGTAATGGTAGGCAATTCATAAGTCCACACAATAGAGACAGGAATTACTAGATCAGCCCAGTGACGAAGCTGAGTAGTAGGAAAGCCACCTGGCAATCCTCACAATAGAGACAGGATTAATACAGTGTAGAATGATAGTGTGTGTGGAAAGAAGAAGTATTGAAGTCAGTCATAGAAAAATAATCTTTTGTAGACGTAGTACGTAGATATTGTATCTCATGTTATATTGAATGCCTTAGTTGTATCCCATGTGAGATTAGAACTTTTGAATTACAGTTAATAAGTTCAGCGGCAAGCTGGAGTTCCCACAACAGGGCTTTGATGTAGCCACTAATTAAGACAGTCCTATCTATTGTATCTGCAACCATATTTATTGTATCTGCAATCATACCTATTGTATCCGTAGTAATAAAGTAGTATGGCCCTTCAGGCCTGATATATATATTCGAGTGTGTTATGAATTATTATGATTGTGCCTGGACGAGTGTGAGTGGCCTTTCGATTAGTCGAATGCGCTATTATCCCCAAGACCTTACTCACCTCGAACATTGACACTGGAGGGGACCCGAAATCTGTGGACACACTAGCGATCATCTTGACGTTGGAGGACACCAAACCAGTGCTGTGACCTTTCCGGGCACTCCTTCACTACATTTTTTAGATTAGTGAGTTATACCCATATTATCTTTGTATACCGCTAATTTGTGTTTTTTTTCCGTTGCATGGACATCTCGTCACTGATCCGTGGACAACGAGGAACGGACAGGACATCGACTCGCAGAAAGTGAAAGACATACGACGGGGCGTACGCTGTGGAGTGAGGAAATTTGACACCCAATTCCCAGATAAGTGATACCATCCGATTCTGTCTGTTTGAGGGGTTGACACGTTTCTCTTCCCCTCTCTTTAACAGGCATTTTTCCTTTTTTCTGTGTTTAGCTAGAGTAAGCGGGTGGTTGGAAGGGATCGGGACTCAGCATACCTCTTCTTGCCAGACTAGCCGGGCTAGGTGGCGTTTAAACCGGATGGGAGATCTGCTTTGTTTTGAATAGTTCTTTGTTAGGGATCCATTTATCGTTTAGATTGTGGTGTTCTATCTTCCTCGTACTTTTTAAGAAGACGTCTCTCTTGTGCTTCTCTTACCTATCTGTAGATAGTTTCAGGCTTGATTGGGTCTGTTATCGTTCGTCCTTTGTGTCGTTGGGTAGTGTTCACTGTATAATTTCTTTCACTTATAGCGTTACCATATTATACTTATATTTATCTTTATAACATTCTTGCCTGAGAGAAATCGCGTGTCAAGGACACGTTGACGTATAATCTGGAAAGTGAGAGTTGAGGCTTAGAGGCCATAAGAGATCAGATTGGGAGTATTAAATTAGGCCAATCTAAGAGCAGAGGAAACGCTGCTAAGCGGTGTACAAGTTGTACACGAAGTGAGTGGAATATATATAAAGGAAGTGATCACGAGGATAATCAACCGCTATTCGGTTGAACAGTAGAGAATTTGTTGTTGATTCGTAACATAAAGAAACGAACACCCGAAGAGGACAAAGTATATACTGTCTTCAGGGATTGAGGAGTTGGTAAGTTTGAACACACCGATTTAAAAGTGTGGTAGTCTCAAGGAGACTTAGTTCCCGTTGTCGACCAACATTATGGCCGACCTAAAGAAGTATTTAGAGCTGGCCAAAGAGTTCAGCATCCCAGACGAGCAGCGAGCTTCTTGGGTAGACCAAAGAATAAAGGAGGACCGCGCAGAGAAAGCCGCGCAACAACAAAGAGAAGATAGAGCCGCGGAGCGAGCAGAGAAAGCCGCGCTACGAGAGAAAGAGGAGAAAGCCGCGCAACAACAAAGAGAAGATAGAGCCGCGGAGCGAGCAGAGAAAGCCGCGCAACGAGAACAAGAAGATAGAGCCGCGCAGAGAGAGCACGAACTGGCTCTCAAACGGATGGAGCTGGATCAGACCCAGCGGGCCGCGCCCCCGACTGCGCAGTCTAGCAAATCGTCTAAGCCGAAGCTTCCTACGTTTCAAGATAGGGTCGACCAGATTGACTCCTATCTCCACCGGTTTGAGTTACACGCCGCCTGCGCCGGATGGCAGCGGAGCGAATATACTTCCTGCCTTGCGAACCTGTTAACCGGCAGAGCATTGGAGGTCTTCCATGGCCTCAATGTCGACGACGCTAAAGATTATGATATACTTAAAACCGCCCTTCTAAAGAGGTTTCAACACACGGAAGACGGGTTCCATAAACGGTTCCGGGATTGTAAGCCAGAACCTTCGAATTTTGCCACTTACGTGGACCGTCTCCGGCACCTTCTCAATCGATGGACTGAGTTGGCTGGGGTAGAGGATGGCAACTTTACTAAACTGTACGATTTGGTCATAAAGGACCAGATATATACATCCTGCCATGCGGACCTGGTCGCGCATCTAAAAGAGCGCGCTCCCAAGACTTCCGCCGAAATAACGTTAATAGCGGAGCAGTATGCAGCTGCTCACCCTAGTCGCTCCTTGGCCAAGGCCAAATCTAATGAACCTTTTTACGCCGGAGTGGGCACTAAAACATCGACAGGCTCGAGACAACCTCGAGCGCCCGCTCGACAGGAACCACCTCCTCGCGGACATTCCGAACCGCCAGCTGGAAGAATGCAACCCGACCCGCGTAACTTCTCACGCGGCCGTGAACCCCGGTTGGGACGTCCATTCCCTGCGGGCAGACCAGGTTATGGACATTGAGGAACCAAGGCAGTTCTATCGCGCATACGATAGACAGTTCAAATGTTATAACTGTGGCAGAAAAGGTCACTTTGCTAAGGACTGTAGAGTGAGGCGGGAAATAGCAAATGCGTGTTCCGTCGTGTTCACGCATGAGAGTCCAGACAAATCGTTGATTGTGAAGACGTCACAAGATGTACCGGTTATGTCAGCCCTCCACGAGCAGGGCGTTTTAACACTATATGAGGGTCAAGTAAACGCAACGCGCGCATCAGTGTTGCGGGACTCGGGATGTACCACCATCGGCGTGCGGGAATCCCTTGTTCGCCCCACGCAGCTCCTTGACCGAAAAGCAACGTGTATTACATTTGGGGGATCGAGAGAGCATTTTCGTCTTGCGGAAGTGTACATAGACACACCCTTTCTTACTGGAGTGGTCACCGCCTGCGTGTTGCCGAATCCGGTGGCGGACCTGATAATTGGGAACATACCCCAGGTTAAAGACATCCCTTACAATAAACTTCAGATGTGGGACGAGGAGAGGGATATTGCATGTGTTAGCACGCGACAGCGGAGGCCCGTCGCCAAGCTGACGGTGCGTTACGAACGACTGTCGTGGACTTAAATGTAACCCCGGAGTTGTTCTATAATGAGCAGCGCTCAGATTCGTCTCTGAGTCATCTCTTTGCAAAGGTTCATCCTGACGAGCCGAACACGACTAAATTCTGTATTAAGGATGACTTGTTGTACCGCGTTTATAGAGGCAAGCGCGAGATCATAATGCAGCTGGTGATACCCAGCTCATTTCGACGAGACATCCTGCGTCTTGCGCACGATACTGCGTTATCGGGCCACCAGGGAAAAGCTAGAACGAAAGCCAGAGTCCTGTCGCAGTTCTTTTGGCCGGGCGTATAGGCGGATATTAACCGCTACGTGTCGCGATGTGACACCTGCCAAAAGAGGACTCCTCGAGGTAAAGCTTCGCGGGCGCCTCTAGAGGAGATGCCAACTGTCTCAACGCCTTTTGAACGGGTTGCCGTCGACATTGTGGGACCTCTACAGAAGTCAGATAGAGGCCATCGCTTTATTCTGTCGGTTATTGATTATGCAACCAGATGGCCTGAGGCTGTGCCCCTTAAAGAAATTTCAGCGGACCATGTTGCCGAGGCACTGGTCACCGTGTTTTCACGCGTCGGATTCCCGACCGAGCTATCTGACAGGGGACCACAATTTACCTCGGAGTTGTTGAAGAACGTACTTGAGCTGGCAGGAATAAGACAGAAGCTGACTTCCCCTTATCACCCGCAATCGAACGGGTGCTGCGAACGCTGGAATGCCAGTATGAAGGCGATGCTGGCACGCGTGTCCGTCGACAAGCCGAATGACTGGGACCGTCGGCTACCAGCCGTTTTGTTCGCCTACCGGGAACTCCCCAATGCGTCCACGGGGTTCTCCCCGTTCGAACTATTGTATGGACGTAAGCCGCGTGGCCCCATGGCCATCCTTCATGACCTGTTCGCCGGTTCAGAGACCGACGGAAATGATACGCGATCCGCGTATCAGTATGTTGTCGATCTCCGACAGAGAATTCATAATGCATGCGAGTTGGCCCAACATTTTGCATGCGTTAGGGCCAACACTTTCAAAACATATCGCGATCAGGGTAGCAGATTGCGAACCCTGTCTGTCGGAGATCAGACCCTTATACTGTTACCTGAAACGAGGAACAAACTCCTCTTGACCTGGAAGGGCCCATTCGAAGTTAAAAAGAGACTCTCCAGGGTAAACTACTTAATTACCATCCGGGGACGCGATAAGGTCTTCCACATTAACATGCCAAAGAAATATTACGTTGACGATCGGGATCGGCAGGGTCAGTCCTGCCACGTTGTGGCGCAGGCTAACGCCGCGATTGTCACCATAGATGACGACGACCACGAACCGTTAAATATGAATAGATCCCTGCCGACTTTGCAGGCCACCGAGAACATGACTCACGTCAACATTAGCCCGGAACTGTCCCAAGAGCAAAAGCGGGACATGGAGGACCTTGTTCGAGAGTTCGCGCCCATATTTACGGATTTACCGGGCAGTACGTCCTTGGTACAACACGTGATCCGTTTACAAACAGACGTGCCCGTGTTCGTAAAACCATATCCGCGTCCGCTTCACGCGCAGGTAACTATTGAGGCCGAAGTACAGAAGATGCTCCACTTGGGAGTGATTGAACGATCGGCGAGCCCGTACTGCTCGCCCATCGTTTTGGTAAAGAAGAGCGACGGGAACGTCCGCTTTTGTATAGATTACAGAAAACTAAATACTATCACGATTTACGACGCGGAACCGATCCCTAACCAGGAGGACCTGTTTTCGCGTCTGGCAGAGTCTGCCGTTTTCTCAAAAATAGACCTATCTAAGGGTTATTGGCAGATTCCAATGGAGGTGAACAGTAAACAGTACACGGCATTTCAGACCCCTATGGGTCTGATGCAGTGGAGATACATGCCATTTGGCCTGGTAACGGCCCCCGCCACTTTCGCGAGGATGATGAACATCCTGCTGCAGCGTTCGCATTGCGTCGTTAGTTATTTCGACGATATCTGCATCTATCATGCGAATTGGACGGGCCACCTGCACGCGCTCCGACAGGTTTTTATTGTGCTTCAACAGGCCGGACTCACGGCCAGACCGAGTAAAGTGTTTTTGGGTTATGCACAGATTAACTCCCTCGGGCACACTATCGCTCATGGCGTCCAGACACCGGACAACCGAAAAATAGGTAACATCTTAAAACTCCAGGCCCCATATACGAAGAAACAGGTCCGTAGCCTGTTAGGCCTGATAAATTATTACAGGAAGTTTGTCCCTAACTTTTCTGCCCTTACGGCACCGTTGTCCGACCTTACTCGGAAGGATCAGCCAAATAAGATAGTCTGGTCCACGCAGTGTACCGTAGCACTTGAGACCGTGCAGCGACTGTTTTCCAGCGCGCCGCTGCTGATACTACCAAACATTAAATATACATTTACCGTCCGCACGGATGCGTCAGACCAGGGTATTGGAGCGGTTTTGCTCCAAGAGAGAGATGGTTTGTTGCGACCTTGCATGTATGCCAGCCGGAAATTACTTCCCAGAGAGAGAAAATACCCAATAATAGAGCGCGAATGTCTGGCGATAGTGTACGCGGTCGACGCGTTTTCCAAGTACTTGCTCATGTCGGAATTCGTTGTGGAAACCGACCACAAGCCATTATTGTTTCTCAAGTCAAACAGAGCCAAAAACGCTCGGCTCACTAGGTGGAGCCTGGCACTCCAGGAATATCATCATCATCATCATTGCCTTTCTCACCCTGGATCAGGGTATAGGCCACCAACAAACACTTTCCATCCCTCTCTATCATGGGCCAGTCTCTTTACATTATTCCAAGTCTTTCCGCTTCGTTGCACATCATTTTCTCTGGCTCTTCTCCACGTTCCGCGCGGCCTTCCTCTTGATCTCTTGCCCTGGGGATTCCAATCCAATACCTTCTTCGTGATGCTGTTTCCTGGCCTCCTGAGAGTGTGGCCGATCCATCTCCATCGCCTCCTACCAATTTCCTCTCTGACTGGGCTCTGTCTTGTTCTTTTCCAAACAATTTCATTGCTGACCTTGTCTGTCCATCTGATCTTAAGTAGCTTCTTCAAACATCTGTTGATGAAAACTTGGATTCTCTTTATGCAGGCCTGGGATGCATTCCAAGTCTCACATCCATACAACAGGACTGACTTCACGTTCGAGTTGAATATCCTCAGCTTTGTTTTTAGAGATATATCCTTGGTTCTCCAAATCTTGCTTAAGGACGTAAAAGCTGCCTGTGCCTTTCCAATTCGTGCTTTGACTTCTGCCTCTGTCAATGATACTACCAAGATAGCAGAAGGACTCTACATCTTCCAGTGGTTGATCTCCTACTCTGACTTGTGCGCTTGGGGGTGCAACAATTTTTAGGACCTTCGACTTCGCAGGATGTATCCTCAATCCAATAGATTCTGAAATTTTGTTTAGAGCTGTAGTCTTTGCTTGCATCTGGTCGTGTGTGTGCGACAATAGTGCCAAGTCATCTGCAAAATCTAGATCGTCCAGCTGTGTCCATGGGCTCCATTGTATGCCATTTCTTCCTCCACTGGTGGTTTCTTTCATAAGCCAATCAATCACCAGGACAAACAGAAATGGGGACAGCAAACAACCCTGCCTAACACCAGTCTTGATATCAAAGCTGTCAGTAAGCTCGCCATCGTGTACGACTCTGCAACTTGTCCCCTCGTACATGCTCTTGATAAGGTTCACCATCTTCTCTGGGATTCCATAATGTCTCAATATTCTCCACAGTGTTTCTCTATCGATGCTATCAAAGGCCTTCTCGTAGTCAAGGAAGTTCACTATCAGTTGGGAGTTCCACTCTAGCGACTGCTCTACTATGATTCTCAGCGTGGCGATCTGGTCGGTGGTTGATCGATTACTCCTGAAACCAGCTTGCTCCTCACGAAGTTTTTGGTCTGTTGCATTCTGTATTCGCTTGAGAATAATCCGGTTGAAAACCTTTCCTGGGATGGAGAGAAGTGTGTGTAGCATCTGCGGGCTACCCCTTGCCCTCCCCCGGTTTTGTTGTTGTGCTGGTGGCTGAGCATGTGTCCACTACTTTTTCCATTTTATTGTTAACCGCCAGAGTGTACTGTACTCCGTGACCTGACCTTCTTTTCTAGTGAGTAGTTTTTTTCCTCGCTCGCTTGTTGTCAGGTGTTTTGACTCGTTCAGTAAATATTAGTATGTTCCCGAATATTCGATAACGTTGTGGATAAGAATGTTTACGCCAGATTTGGCCTTGGGTGATGTGACCTGATGACGTATTGATGCGTGATTGGTTAGTTTGTGCGAGGGTAAAGGTAACGTTTATTTCGGGAACTTTCTGTAGGAATGTTTATATATATAGACCTGTGTGAGTGGTTGGTGCGGTGAGTAAGTGAGTTTCCTTTTGTGTGGCGTAGATATTTAGTTTCGCTGGTGTCTTCCTAGTAATTTATTGTTCACTATACAGTTATTAAACTTTAGTATTATTTAATCTATCGTCGGATCTCGTGTTTATTTATTTTACAGCTGTAATAGTTCGTTTTCTAAAGGGTTGTAGTTAGATCAACTAACTCCCCCCTACTATAACGTGCTAGAACAACCTCAGCTGTTACATATTGGGGGCTCGTCCGGGATCCGACCATATTCGAACGGACCAGATCTAAATTACTAGATTTATTTACATAGTTTACAGTAGAATATCATCGACAAGCTATCTACAACATGTCGGAGGTTATTGGAAGGCTTAGCCAGGAAGCGGACGCTATGGAGCTCACTGGGCAGGAGAGACGGGACTACCTCCGTGAAGGCCTAGAAAGAGAAAGACAGCTGGAGGCTGAACGACAAGCTCATGAGAAGGAGGCTGAACGACAAGAGAAGGAGGCTGAACGACAAGAGAAGGAGGCTGAACGACAAGAGAAGGAGGCTGAACGACAGCTGGAAAGGGAAAAGATGAACCACGAGTTGGAGATAGAGAGGATGCGCCAGCAACGTGGAGGCAACGACTCAGCGCAGAAGACCGACGACCACGCCAGTTCCAAGAGACCCAAGCTACCTGCATTTCAGGACAAGAAGGACGATCTGGATAGCTGGTTGCTGCGGTTTGAGAGGTTTGCCGAGACAGCTGAATGGCCCAGATCCACCTGGACGACATCACTGTCTGCCCTGCTGACCGGGAGAGCTTTGGAGTGCTTCTGCAGACTACCGATCGACGAAGCCAAGGACTACGACAAGGTCAAGGAAGCGTTGCAGAAGAGGTACAACCTGTCAGAGGACGGATACAGACTCATGTTCAGACAAGGTAAGCCTGAAGATGGAGAAGATGTTGGAATGTTTTTGACCAGGATCAAGACCTATCTAGAGAGGTGGATAAAGCTGTCGAAGACGGAGGAGACCTACGAAGGAGTGAGAGATCTATTCGTCAGAGAGCAATTCATGGATGCCTGCCCACCAGACCTTGCAACCCATGTGAGGGAGAGGAAACCAAAGACGCTACAGGACATCGCAGATTCAGCGGAGGCGTACCTGGTAGCGAGGAACCGGACGCTCAGCGGGAGCGCCAGACTGCAGAGCCGGCCAGTGCGACAGAGGCCCAACGGAGACAGAAGCCCACAGGTCTGCCATAGGTGCCAGAGGCCGGGACACAAGGCGACGGAGTGTCGTGCAAAGTTAAACGACAAAGGTGAGTTGAAATGTTACCTTTGTGGAAAGCCAGGCCACGTTCGGAGGATGTGTCCAGCCCAGAAGGATATGGGACGAGGCAAGCCGAACAAGGCGGCGGCGGCCGTAGTTATAGCGGCGGACGAGTCGTCAAGACAAGATGTGACGACGGCTGACACCAGCATCAACGTTCAAGCGGTAATGAAGGACGGGAAGCTACAGTTAGCGGTGCCTGTTACGTGCGGAGGATGCAGTGACGGAAGGACCGTGGAGAAACTGAAGTTACCAGTGATGAAGGGCTTGATTGGAAATCGAGCGGTAGATGTCCTAAGAGATACCGGCTGTGAAGGTGTAGTGGTGCGGCGAGCACTGGTGGACGACGGACAGCTCACCGGTGGGAAGAAACTTATCGCGAGGATCGATAACTCCTTGCTAGCGGCGGAGGAAGCCGTTATCGACGTGAAGACGCCTTACCTGACGGGCAAAGTGACGGCGCTGTGTCTCCCGGAGACCATCTGCGACCTAGTAGTCGGGAACGTGGACGGAGCGAAGGATCCGTACGACCCTGATACTGAGGTGATGGTAGGAGCGGTGACCACGAGGGCCCAGGAGAAGAGGAAGGACCGGTCTACGTCGCTGAAGGTGCCGAGGGCAGAACGGCACGCGGGAGTGGATAGAGAGGAACTTATCCGACTCCAAGAAGAAGACGAAGTCATTAGGAAGTTAGAGCAGAAGAAGATCCCAACTAATAGAGGCAATAAATCTGTTCATTTTGAGAAACATGGAGGAGTACTGTACCGGATCTACAAGGACCTGAGACAGGCGACGGTTATAAGGCAAGTGGTACTACCCGAGAAACTGAGAGAGTATGTACTGAGTGTAGCCCACGACTCGATCGTCGGAGGACACCTCGGCGTGAAGAAAACCAAAGACAGAGTTATGAGCAATTTTTATTGGCCTGGAATTGAAGGTGACGTCGCGAGATACTGCCGCTCATGCGACATATGCCAGAGGACAGTGAACAAAGGAGCGACACCAAAGGTGCACCTGCAGAGTATGCCAGTAGTGGACGTACCATTTAGGCGAGTGGCCGTGGACTTAGTAGGACCTATCGACCCCCCAAGTGAAGGTGGACATCGGTATATCCTGGTGTACATAGACTACGCTACTCGTTACCCCGAAGCCACACCCTTGAAGAAGATCGACGCAGAAACGGTAGCAGAAGCCTTAGTGAACATCTACAGCCGTTTGGGTGTGCCCGAAGAGATCTTGTCGGACCAAGGGACCCAGTTTATGTCAGATGTCATGAAGGAAACGAATAGACTACTGGGAATTCGACAGTCGACCACTACAGTCTACCACCCTATGTGCAACGGGTTGGTGGAGCGATTCAACGGCACACTGAAGAAAACATTGAGACGACTGTGCGCAGAGCAACCCAAGCAGTGGCACAGATACATCAACCCGCTGCTCTTCGCATATCGTGAAGTTCCCCAAGAGTCGACCAAGTTTGCCCCATTCGAGTTGCTGTATGGGAGAACTGTGAGAGGACCAATGCACATCTTACGACAACTATGGACCAAGGACGTAGAGGAGCCGGAAACGAAGACCAGTTACCAGTACGTCATGGAACTACGTGAGAGGCTGGAGGACACATGGAAGTTAGCGACGGAAGAACTCTCCAAGGCTCAAGGTAGACAGAAGACCTACTACGACCGGAAGGCGCGAGAGAGGAAGTTCCGCCCCGGAGATGAAATGTTGGTGCTACTGCCGACGAACACTAACAAGCTCCTAGTCCAATGGAAGGGACCATATAAGGTAGTCTCAGTTGTCGGTGTTAACGACTATAGAGTCAAGATGGGTGCAAAAGAAAAGACCTTGCACGCCAACCTCCTCAAGAGATACATTCCAAGGACGTCAAAAGCAGCAGCAGTGGCAATAGAACCGAGACCTATTGTGACCGAGATGTGTGGGATGGACAACAGTAGGAGAGATACCACGCCTGAACATGTCAACGCCATAAAGGACGGCGGCGGTGATAGTGCTGAGACTGTACTGGCAGAGGACGACCTGATAGACAAGAGTCAACCCGTGGAGTCAGCTAGCATGACAGTCATCGAGGACTGCGACCTGGAAGGCGACAACGGTGGAACGACGGAGGACCTTGCCGACCTAGGAAGCTGGGACCAGAAGGAAAGCTACAGAGATGTCCAGTATGGAACGCAACTGACATCGGAACAACGTCAAGAACTCTGCGATGTGGTGAAGAATTACCAGCACGTCTTCACCAATCTCCCTGGATGCTGTCAGTTGGGTGAACATCGCATCGACCTGACGACAGAAGTACCGGTTCGTCAACGACCATACCCGGTGCCCTACGCTATGCGCGACTCATTGAAGGAGGAGCTTAGCACCATGGAACGGCTGGGCATCATTCGAAGGAGCTCATCAGCTTATGCTTCACCTATTGTTGTCGACAAGAAGAAGGACGGATCCAACCGAGTCTGCATCGACTACAGGAGGTTAAACAAGATCACAGTATTCGACCCTCATCCGACAGCAGCGCCATCAGAAGTGTTTCAGAGTCTCTCGAGAGGAAAATTATTCTCTCGGATTGACCTGAGCAAGGGATACTGGCAAGTGAAAGTTCGAGAGCAAGACATTCCCAAGACGGCGTTCGTCACCATGGGCGAACACTATGAATTCATTCGGATGCCTTTTTGGATGATGAACTCAGGAGCCACACTGAACAGGATCGTAAAGCCATTGATCCGTGGAATGAACAATGTGACAGCATATGTGGACGACCTGCTGATTCATACAGAGACATTCGACGAGCATGTGAAGACTCTCAAGGACTTACTGCAGAGGATGGACCAAGCTGGATTAACTGCAAGACCATCGAAGTGTCTGATTGGAACGTCTGAAGTAGACTTTGTTGGACACTTAGTGGGAGAAGGTATGATTGGCCTGTTAGAAGAGAATGTATGTAAGGTACGAGACGCACCCAGACCCACCACGAAGAAGGAAGTGAAAGCATTCTTAGGATTAGTGGGATATTACCATGAATTTATTCCTAACTTTTCAGCGATTGCATCACCATTGTCTGATTTACTTAGAAAGGGTCAGCCCAATATAGTTCAGTGGGATGAAACGCAGGAGAAAGCGTACACCTCTTTGAAGAATGTCATTATCTCCAAACCCGTGTTATGTTTGCCAGATTTTTCCAAAGAGTTTGTCTTAGCAACTGATGCATCAGATCGCGGATTAGGCGCTAGTCTTATGCAGGAACACGAGGGAAAGTTGTACCCTGTGGCATATGCTAGTCGTAAGCTATTGCCTCGTGAGACAAAATATTCGGTCTCAGAGCGCGAATGTTTAGCTATTGTTTGGGCTGTAAAAAAGTTTACTTTGTATTTGTATGGAAAGGAGTTTGTGCTCCAAACTGACCATCGGTCATTAGAGTTTTTGAACTCTGCCAAGTTTGACAGTCCAAAGTTATTACGATGGAGTTTATTTTTACAGTCTTATCGATTCAGGATTCACTACGTAAAAGGCAGAGAAAATGTCTGTGCCGATTTCCTGAGCAGGGTATTTTAAAGTAGTACACTATCAGTGAAATGCATTGTAACCCATACTTTTGCCTACTAGATGAATTTCTAGGACGGCAGTATTGTACCGTAATTGGGGACATAGTTCATCTGTGATTGAATATTGAATTGATGGCTGATAGAGAGTCATGATGTGTTAGTCACATTTTGGTTTTATGCTATGTCATATTAGTTACCAATGGAACTTGGTGTAATTTTTGGGAAAATGTAACCCAAATGGGGACTGCGAGCAAGCAGTGTTTGTGTTATGTTGCAATGTTGTAACTTGTTTTGACCTAATATGATGAAGAAAGACCCTAACCAGTGGTCGGTATGTATTGGTATTTTTGCCATTGTACGTATGAGTTATACATTTTGGAGATAACCATGTTATGTACAACAAGTTATATGCTATGATTCGTGCACGAAGCATTATGTAAACGATGGGCCATCGTTTCACCTTATATGATTTGTAATATCATTGACCATTGTTTCACCACAGTGGTGGCGTTGTGTTATTTTGACTAGTAGGCCTACTGTCTACTATTGGGAAGCAATGACGGTATTGTATTAATGGTATTAGTGATGCAAAGTACACTGCATTGTATTGTATTTGTGATGACATTCGGGAAGACGCTGAAATTGTTATTAATTGTAATAGAATTAGCAACTACCTTTGTGAGATTGGGAGTGCTATAAGATTATTTCACGATAGTGCAGACGCTGTATAATGTTTTTGGAGTTGAAAGATATTCAACTTAAATTGGGGAGTTGTGTAGCATCTGCGTGCTACCCCTTGCCCTCCCCCGGTTTTGTTGTTGTGCTGGTGGCTGAGCATGTGTCCACTACTTTTTTCATTTTATTGTTAACCGCCAGAGTGTACTGTACTCCGTGACCTGACCTTCTTTTCTAGTGAGTAGTTTTTTTCCTCGCTCGCTTGTTGTCAGGTGTTTTGACTCGTTCAGTAAATATTAGTATGTTCCCGAATATTCGATAACGTTGTGGATAAGAATGTTTACGCCAGATTTGGCCTTGGGTGATGTGACCTGATGACGTATTGATGCGTGATTGGTTAGTTTGTGCGAGGGTAAAGGTAACGTTTATTTCGGGAACTTTCTGTAGGAATGTTTATATATATAGACCTGTGTGAGTGGTTGGTGCGGTGAGTAAGTGAGTTTCCTTTTGTGTGGCGTAGATATTTAGTTTCGCTGGTGTCTTCCTAGTAATTTATTGTTCACTATACAGTTATTAAACTTTAGTATTATTTAATCTATCGTCGGATCTCGTGTTTATTTATTTTACAGCTGTAATAGTTCGTTTTCTAAAGGGTTGTAGTTAGATCAACTAACTCCCCCCTACTATAACGTGCTAGAACAACCTCAGCTGTTACAGTGTGATTCCTCTGTAGTTACTACAATTGCTGAGGTCCCCTTTTTTTGGAAGCTTCACGAGGTGTCCTTCCTTCCAGTCCTTTGGAAACTTGCCTCCGATCCAAATCCTCGAGAATAGCGAGTGCAGACCCTCTGCAGCCCCAGCAGCATCTGCCTTCAGCGCCTCTGGTGGGATCTGATCTGGTCCAGCTGCCTTGCCTCGATTTAACTGCTTTATGGCATCATTAATCTCTGCTTTAGTCGGAGGGTCGCAACTGATCGGTAAATCATTTCTTGCGGGTAGAATGTCGGGTGGGTTGCTTGGTGGAGGTCTGTTCAAGAGGCTGTTAAAATGTTCTATCCATCTTTTTGCCTGAGCTTCCTTTCCAAAAATAGCCTTCCTGTTGTAATCCTTGACAGGAACTTCAGGTTTTCCATATTTTCCAGCAAGAGTCTTTGTAGTCTGGTAGAGGATCCTCATGTGTCCTGCTGTTGCTGCCTTCTCTGCTTTCTCTGCTAACATTCCTATGAACTCCTCTTTGTCTTTTTTAATTGATTTTTTGACCTCTTTAGCTGATGCTCGGTACTCTTCCTGGTTACCAACTCTTGAGCTTCTTGTACGACTTGCATTTACCTGTTCTTTTAGGTCTCTTCTTATCCTTATCAAGTCCAGTGAATTTTGACTGATCCATTCCTTGTGTTCCACTTTCTTTTCCCCAAGAACATCCTGGCATGTCGATGTAAATACTCCTTTTACCTTAGCCCAGTGAGTCTCCAAATCTACTGTCTCTTCGAGGTCAACAAGGGGTTTGAATCTATTCCTCAGTGTTAGCTGGAACTCTTCCTTCTTGTCTCCATCCAGAAGGCTCACTTGAAACTTTCTCCTCTTTGTTCCTGCTCTGGTACCTTGTTTCTTGAGGCGGAGTTTGAGTCTTGCCAGCAGCATGTGATGGTCAGATCCAACATCAGCTCCTCTCTGTACTATGACATCCTCCAGTGAGCGTCTGAATCGTCGGGTGATGCAAAAGTGGTCAATCTGGTTTTCAGTTACTCCATCCGGTGAAATCCAAGTGGCCTTATGGATCCTCTTGTGTGGGAATACTGAACCTCCAATCACATAGCTGTTAAATGCGCAGAAACTTGCAAACCGCTCTCCATTCTCATTCATTTGTCCCAAACCATTGCACCCCATAATGTCCTCATACCCTGTATTGTCCTGTCCTATCTTGGCATTGGCGTCTCCCATTATAATGTTCACATCTTTTCTTGGCAATGTGTCAACTATTTCCTGAAGCTGGTTGTAGAAATCGTCCTTGTCCTCATCGGTTGCTTCATTTGTTGGGGCGTATATCTGCACAATGTTCATGTTGATGTTCTTGTTCTTTGTAGTAAATGATGCCAATATAATTCTCCTTCCGTAGGGTTCCCATCCCCTCAGTGACTTCTGGGCGTGCTTGCTCAAGATGATCGCTACTCCTTCTGTATGCTTTTTGTCCTCCCTTCCAGAATACAAAATCTTTTCCCCAGAATTAAGTTGTTTCAGTCCGGACTGTATCCAGCGGGTCTCGCTAACTCCAAGTATGTGCAGTCTGTATCGCCTCATCTCCATTGTAACCTGGGCACTCTTTCCTGCTTCATACATGGAGCGGACATTCCACGACGCAATCCGGAGTGACTTGTTTGATGAAGGAGCAGTCAGGCCAGTGGAGTCCTTTCGGCTTTGTCCATTGTCCTTCATTGAATCTACAGGTGCAGATGCTCCCCCTTCTCCCAAGATAAAAGACTGATTTAAAGTATTTGCTTGTGTTTCTGTAACTGGTTTATTTTTACAGGGTGGGTAGTTGGCCCACCGCCAACTGGCTCTTCTCGGGAGACCAGGACCTTTGCACCTTTAGTCGCCTCTTACGACACGCAGTATCACGTCAGATGTATTCTTTGCTGTCCCTCTTCTGCAAGAGGGCCCCGCATCTGCACGGGCGACTCCAGGAATATAGATTTATTATAAAGGCCATGCCTGGGGGAGAAAATTTCCAGGCAGATCTACTATCACGACTACTCTGTGAAGATTGGGGTTAAAGAAACTGTTGATATCTCATTCGGAGACCGGGGATGGAATCACATACTATTGTCCATTGATTTTGGGACACTTTAAACCACTCCCGTGCTTTCCTTTATCCAACAGTGTAACGACTGACCAGGACCCGGATTGTTGGACAACCCACACGCTGTTGCCCACGGGTCAGATGACAAAAATCCATGGCAGACCAGGCATCCAGAGCCACAAATGCCAGCGAATGAAAATTGTTAGAATTATTCATTGTTGATTGTTAAATGTATTCAGTACGGATGTTTGTGGATATGACCATGTGTGCATTCAAATTGTGATATATGCATTGATGTATATTCCGTAGGGAAAAACTTGTGATTCATTATTTGTTACAGACGGACCTTGCTACAGAACGATGCATGTAAATTTCTCATGCAAGTTTTGTCCATCAAAAATGCACGTTCAGTTTTCACCTTTAATATAAGTTCAGTTACGTGAACCTTCGGTTATATCGGGGGCTCATGACATTAAGTTCCCCCCAATTTTTTTTTATCGTTAAAATTGTAAATTTTAACTGGGGTGGGGGATGTGTCATGATCTCATTTTTGGGATCCAGTGAGTAGTGTTAGGGTGATCCGACCCTTAGAATAAAAAGGTGGGATTTTATAGGTTAGTGGACTCAACGCCTTAAGGCGGTGAGTTGTGTAAGCTATGCACGGGGCACGTGAACCCGGCATGATTTCGGAAGGTGAGACAAGAAACTTTCACGGGGTTTGGCTGGAGGTATATAAGCTTAAGTCGCCATTGTTTAAGCAGAGAACGGCTGTGGAAATCATTCGATCCAGTGAGGTTCCTCTCGGCTCGAGCTCCAGGGCCTGACAATAGGAGTCGAGCACAGACAGAATAGACACAAGTGAAGTCGAAGTGGAGTGACCGTGTCGTCATCCAGAGAATTGATAAACGCCTCGTCGCACTAGGTCTAAAGTGCGAACCGTGTCCTTTGGATCTACGCTCATACTTGGCTACGAGCGTATAATGGTAGGCAATTCATAAGTCCACACAATAGAGACAGGAATTACTAGATCAGCCCAGTGACGAAGCTGAGTAGTAGGAAAGCCACCTGGCAATCCTCACAATAGAGACAGGATTAATACAGTGTAGAATGATAGTGTGTGTGGAAAGAAGAAGTATTGAAGTCAGTCATAGAAAAATAATCTTTTGTAGACGTAGTACGTCGATATTGTATCTCATGTTATATTGAATGCCTTAGTTGTATCCCATGTGAGATTAGAACTTTTGAATTACAGTTAATAAGTTCAGCGGCAAGCTGGAGTTCCCACAACGGGGCTTTGATGTAGCCACTAATTAAGACAGTCCTATTTATTGTATCTGCAACCATATTTATTGTATTCTGCAATCCTATCTATTGTATCTGCAACCATATTTATTGTATCTGCAATCATACCTATTGTATCCGTAGTAATAAAGTAGTATGGCCCTTCAGGCCTGATATATATATTCGAGTGTGTTATGAATTATTATGATTGTGCCTGGACGAGTGTGAGTGGCCTTTCGATTAGTCGAATGCGCTATTATCCCCAAGACCTTACTCACCTCGAACATTGACAATGTCAAAATACCCTAAACCTATCCCTAATCTTGGGCCCTTCCCCTAAATCTAATTTTACCCTTAATCCTAACACATACTCACCCTCCTTTCAATAGAAAAAAGCTTAGGATTGGGGATAGGCCTGGTAAAGGGCTAGATCTAGATCTAGGTAACGGATAGGTTTTTGGGATATCTTCAATAGGTGTTCGAGACGTCAGAATTCTTTCCTAACCGTCAGCACTATCTCTCACAGTAAATTGGGGCCTAGTAATTTACATCCTTTATTCAAATCTTCTAGATTCTATTTAGATCTCGTCAATGTTTCTATCGGGAGGACTTCCGAATGCGTTCCCTAGCTATTATAACGTTAGTGAACTTTACTCACCGTTATGCATTGTTTCGGACTTTATTAACAACAACGCATTTATCTGTTAACGGCTGCATGCTGAAAGGAAAAAAGTGGCCCACAAAAGAATAAGTGAGCCTTCAAGTAGTTTGGGCCACAATAATCATACAAACCTTGATGCCTACATGCCCATGGTCACGCTCCGCTAAAGGGAATTCCCAAAGAAGGGAGGCTATTCTTTCTGGAATGTTAAGGTCATGAACTTCGACCCATTCTTACACAATTTGTCCCTTGAAAATTTAACAAAATAGATCAGTTTTAGATCTGTGGTAACCTATTATACGATTTTAGAAAGAGACTGATAATCAGAAACTAAATAACTTCTTGATTTACTGTTTAATAGCTTAGATATTTAATTTTGACCAATCATCGCTGAGTATTTTATTTCACCCTTCCAGTCACTACAGTATCAGACCACTGAGCCGTTGCTATTTTCACTGCGGAACGGAGCGGACTACAATCTCCAAGAGGATCAGCGAATCGAACAAATCACGGCAAAATGGGTGTAAAATCAGCCACCGAAATCATAAAAAATTCCATGCCAGAGGAGGATCCTAATGAAAACATACAATATTCTGAAGGTGAATCAGCAAGGAAGCCAAGATGGGGCCCAGAGCACGCAGGAGCTAAAGAACTAGCAAGCAAATATACAGCCGGTAAGTGCCGAAGAGATAACTAACCTGTCTCAGCTGCTAGACTCTAGCACCATTGAGTAACCAAGGAAAGGAAATTGTATAATACGCTGTCGACCTGGTTCCTCCATCGTTTGGTTCAGCAGGGAAAATGTTCACTGGCTATTTTAGGTGATTTCTGCCACTTTGCTGTAGATCTACGAGGATCATTTGAATATTGATCTTGATCTAGATCTAGGAATCTGATCTAGATCCTAGAGTCTAGCTTAATATTAACGCTGTGGCTATTCTTACGGCAGCCTACCAACTTACCTAGGCTATATTAGTCCATTGTCAGATTGATATGTAACGACGTGAGGGTCTAGTCAGTTTGTATCATCGAGGCCGTAGGCCGATGTTCTTCTGGGCAGTAGTCAGACTGACATATCAGGGTGAGCCGCCGGGGTAGCTATGTATTGTTTTCACTCGGACTACAGAATGCATTCGGAAGTCCTTCTTAGAGTTAACGAGTGAAAACAATACATAGCTACCCCGGCGGCTCACCCTGATATGTCAATCTGACTACTGCCCAGACGAACATCGGCCTACGGCCTCGATGATACAAACTGACTAGACCCTCACGTCGTTACATATCAATCTGACAATGGACTAACAGTTGGTAGGCTGCCCTAAGAATAGCCACAGCGTAATATTAAATAGTAGGCATATTCCCAGTGCTATAAGTGGTCACACACTTGATAGGTTTACTTAAAATGTAACTCCTAAAATCCCTAGAACTGTTCCTTTTCTTCAGGGTTCGGTGATGTCGGGAACATTTTATCCACATGTACTTGTTACAGACCAGGCCTAGAGTCTGCATCAATTTTATTAACCCTTATGCTGTGATAGGCATATTGTCAAGAGCAAGGTGAGTCGGGATATGGGGAAGATAGCCCTTCGACTGTCCAAGAGGCCAACTCACACTCGCACAGGCATACCATTAATAATCAAATAACCCAAGTTATATATTTAGTCAGGCCTGAGGGTCCAATTATTATTACAATATGACAATTCTGACTGCATAATACATAATAGTAATCATATAGCATCCAGGGTATAATTCCAATTAACTAACTAGCACTTTTCTAATTATAACTCGCAACCACACATATAAATTCAAGCAAATATGTTATACATCTGAACTTGCAGCCGTTATGGCCTTCTACTTATACACTATACAGCATAATTCCTTACTAGTAGTTATGTCGAACTACTCGACATGGATATTTAACAATTCCTCATATTCCTTGCTACTCTATTAATCACAACACTATAGCTACTGCCTTCATCCACTAGACTCGGGTAAAGGTTCCTTAGATGTCTACACGATCAATCCGGTCGAACGAGATCTCCGGACTCGGGGAGTTAGTCCTTATAGCTGACAGTGGATTTCTTCTCTGTCAGGGTAGCCCTGTCTTCACTGGCTAATCGTCGGACCTTACCATTCTGCGCTCGCCGTATAGCGAGCGCGAATCCAAATGACGCTGTTCGTACCCTTGGCCCGGTACGACAAGGCGTTGAACAGCTAGTTCTTTACGTTAGCTCTTTTGTCTTCGGCTGTTGTCTATGTTTCGTCTCCTACTTCAGATTCAGGAGAATGAGCCGAGAGCGCCTCACTGTGCAATGCCTACAGCCGTCTCTAAATAAAATATGGCGGATCAACCCTTTTACTTTTATAGCAGAAATTACCCCGTGGAGCTTCTCTCCCTAAACGCGTGCTCCATGAGTTCACATCTCCATGCATTCTTAGTAGTACAACCTACTGCCTCAGGGCGTGACCTCCACTAACCCCCAAAATACCACTTTTTAACCTAAGGGTCCGATCACATCAAATACTACTCACTGGATCTCAGCCCGTGAACTCCTACACACCGTGAGCTCTATTGCACAATTACAGAATTCTGCTCGTGACACATATCATCACGATACCACATTCCCTGTGCTCACAGGGAAAATATGGGTGGTCAAGCTGACCTGTGCTGGCTAGAAGGTGTGAAATCACGATTCAGGTCACTGTCTCTCCTAAATCAAAGGCCTTGTGGCAAGACATGTTAACCAGTGAATCCACTGGTCAGGATCACGAACATAAGCTTTCAAAGGCTCTCCCTACACCTTTAAAAGTAAATAAAAGGGGAAACATCGACATACAGACTGTTGCTCAACAAATTTGTATAACCGTATTATCTAACATTCTCCTAAACTGACCAGCCTCTAGAGTTGTCTGTGTCTCAGAACCATTTAGAAACAAGCTCTGAAATGACATTATATGCATTTGCCCCAAATATCCATGTTGGCTCATTAGTAGCCTGTGTGCCAATCTGGGCCCATTGCATGTCTTTCGATGGTCATTCCACATCACTCTTAGTGGAAATAATTAGATTGCAGCAGATGGTATAATGCTTATAATACAGACTTGGACAAGATGAAAATGGGCAGCAGAGGTTGCTGGCCATAGCTAGGAACTCGACTTGATCAATACAATTGCCAGTTGGAAAGTGTGAGTGTTTTTTTTATGTTTTGGTGGTTTGGGGGGGGGGGGGGTGGTTTGCAATAAAGGAAATGCAAAATTGCATCTAGCAAACAGCCCAATAGTGGTTATTTTTCCTAGTGATTTATAATTTTCATTCAAACTGATACATGAAGTTTAGTCCATAATCAGATGACTTCGAATCAAGTGGACTTCAGTGTAAGCTTAACAAATTTTTTTTTTCCTTGTATTTTCTTCATGATGGCTTGCTCAGTCATCACTATATTGCAGTGTTTGTCGGGGAAGATTGAATAAATTTTAGAGGACATATAGCATTTTCAACAATTCAGTAACATTCAAGAACATTATGAATACAATGACATTTAATGCGATTTTATTTTCTATAAAATGAAATTTTTTTAGTTTTTATTTTTGGTCTTTTTCTTTTTGTCCATGAATTCACAGTGCAAGCATTTTATTTTTTTTTTAAAGATTATTTTTCAACCACATGCCAGTAAACATAATTGAAGACTACTGCAGACAGATGGACAGGTCCTGGAAATTTCAGTAAATTGTAACCCCCCTTTTTTTTCACCTTCAGAAGTCCCTTCAGACGTATTCTTATCTGGGCAAAAATTTGTTTGCTGATATATAATATATCTATCTGTTAATGGCCAAGCTTTGATATGATGCACTGCCTCCACTGGTACCTTGTGCTACTTACTGATCAAGTGGTCATTGCTTTGTTCCTATTTGTTTATGTCATGGAGTGATATTGATCTCATATTTCTTTTTACAAAATCCACGCTGTAATAATCAGCAATGAGTAATGATCTTTAATGACTCATTTTTATGTTTGCTCACAATGAATACAAAATGAATCAATAATTGTGGGGTCGTTGAATGCAGCACTTGACATATGTTTGTATGGATGGCTGGAGACAATTTGTTTTGATAAGGGCAGGAAGTTGCAAGGAATAGTATGAGCTTTTTGTTTCTGTTCTTCAACAGACATTCATTTTTGCGAAAATATGGTTGTGCAGGTTTCGAGGGGTATTTGTCATACTGTTGTATGTGACATTTTGCCGATTTTGAGGTTTTGTGATGGAATCCTAATTGCATTATATAAGTGTCATTCCAATCAGTTAAAAACTTTTTGAGATGTGTTTGTGATGTAATGTTGTATGCATTTTGGCCCTGATTTAACACAACTCTTCAAACTTTTAATCCTAAGTTTGTCAGAAAGGCAAAAGTATGCTCATACAACAATGTGCAAAATATCTGATGATGTTGTCTGAACTTGTGTGGTCCTACTATGCTTTTCATTTAGCTGAAAACAAATCGATGTGATATGGCTGTTTTATGGACAGTGGGATTAAATTTAAAAGTGACAATAAACACCAGCATAGAAAGTAGAGGAATTTTTTTTTTTTTTAACTAGTAAATGTACCCGTTCTTTGAACGGTGAGTGGCAAACAAAAAAGAGATTGAGAGGCCACACTCAAAGGAAATGGCGTATTCGATACTGTGTATCGGTTTTGCTAGCGCCCAGTGAAGAGGTTGCGGAATCGTCATCCATAACAATTATATAAACATACATCACGGCATCCATGCAGCTCGACAGGATAAAAAACAGTAGGCCTAGGCATACCAAAATTGTGAGTGTCTCGCTTTAAAGGCCATGAAATGCTCAGATGTCATGCAGAAGTTTGAGCAAAATGACAGCTTTCGATACTGAGTATCGATTGCTACACCCATAGGCAACACTCTAGCAATCATAAAAACTACATCAGGAATTTAGTCCAGGTTTAAACGCTAAGGCGTTTCACAGTTTTCAAAAAAATATAAGACGTGATCAAATGCAAAAACTAAGCCAGACATGGAACTCGGCAGTATCACAAACGGCAGTATGCAAACTTTCAAGTGTCTAGCTTGAATGGCCATGAAATGCATTTAAGCGTCTCATTATTATAAGATGCAGGGTTTTCATCTGTGATTTTGTTGGTATCTTATAATTTAGAAATATCTTGCCTCCAAGCCAAGTGATTCCAGTATGTGATAGGTTCGTCAGTCAGCAAAACACAAACTTCTTGAGGCCAGCATAGTCTTAGAATGAGATTCAGAAACTGCAGCTTCTGATGATGAATTTGTAATTAAAGCAACGTATTATAAGTGAGGAATTAATTTGTTTTATTGCTCTAGCTTTTTAGGGTGGACTGACCATGCTTCCATCAAATTTTTTCTTCACAGGTTTTTATAGCAGATGTCTCATACGGCCACCTGGTAGATGTATTTTATCTAAATGTTATGCCAGTTCATTTCACTTTATATTCAGTTTAAAAAAAGACAATTTGAATTGTTTCTTTTGATGTTGTCATGGGAGCATCAACATTTTTAAATACTTTTGATATTGCATCACAGTGTTCCCTTTCTTAGGTGTTTTTCGTGAGACTGAAATTTCAGGTTTCACTTCTTGGACCAAGATTAATTCTAAAATCCAAAACCCTTGATGAAAAATAATATTGCTTTGTGCATATTTTTAAAAATAGTTATATCCATAAAATTTCTAATTTTTGTAAGTATTTTCCTTTGGACTGTTTTGTGCCTCACTGATTACTGTGTTAGATTTTCCTTTATGACAAACTGTTAGACTTTTAAATTTCTTTACGAAATCATCACACCATTGGTTTTATGGATAGAGAATTGTTTTGTTTGCTAATGCTGCTTCATGAAGTTGGCAGTGCTTGGAGGCAAGAAACACATGGAAGGTTCACAGTATTTGTTCAAGAAGTTTTTCTTGCAGCAGTGTACATACATGGAAGCTTTCCCTAAATCTTATTCTGTATTACTAATGGAGGTGTGTTAACATGACAGTAGGAGTCGAAACTTATTGCTGCTGCAGTTGAAAAACTGAAAAGTTCTTTAGTGTGGGGGCCTTTCTTAAACCTTGAATTCACTGAATTAATTAGCAGTTTTAGAGACAAGCATTTTTGATTCAGTGCCAATCAGATAATGGGAATGCTGGTAGGGATGAATGCTGTGTTAAATGAGCCCAAGATTAGTGTTAGTCAAGTGTGTGCAGGCATGTTATTTCCAAAACTGGAAATGATGAATAGGATGCCATCTTTTTTCTATAAATTTTTGGGCTCTGGGAATATTAGTAATGACAAAGTTACATTTTTTAACTTCACATGAATTCTGGCCAAGCTGCTAAAAAATTTACTGGCAAATCCATAGTTCTGCAGCCTGTTTTGCTGCTCATTTCAAAGATGAGATGATATTTAGAGTGATACTGAGAGTGGCACAGTACTTAAGTAAATGGAAATTTTTATCTGCTGCTGCTGCTTGTATCAGATGTCGAATCCACTGAAAACATTTATATTATTATTGCATAATTTATAAGGGGCTCATTTGCTGCAGTCAGTTACAGATGCAAGGGAAGAGAAAAGACCTCTCTATTTGAGTCTTGTTTGTCATTTTTGCCACTTCTTTTGTGCATGGGGATATCTTGTCTAAATGTGGGTGGTTGGCTGATGCATTTCTCAGTCCTATCCTTAAGTTTGTGTATTGATTCATAGCATTCTATTATCTCTTCCTTAAATGGTTTTCAAAGTCAATTATTCCAGCCCTGACTTACAAAAATATGCTTTATGCAGCATATTAATTCATGTTATCTTCACACAGTGATGTTTAACCCTGCACATAGAATGTGAAGGCCATTACTGTAAAGTGCGATATGGGAAAGATGGTTCTGCTTCGCAATTTGTCCTCACTGAGCATAATATGAATATGAACCCACAGTTTCATTTGTCCTTTACAAACTTTAAATATGAACTAGATGAGGTATCTAGTATTACCCCAGGGGATAAACTTGTGTTATTTTCTGTTTATGTTTGGCCCAGCTGTTTTACTTTGATTACCATGTACTTTCTGCCATCAATCCATTTCGCATCACACATGTTCGTGAAGTAATTAAAATCTATAAAGTGTTCAAACTGCTTTTATAAAATGGTCATAAAGAGATTATTGAGGACATTGAATGGCATTGGTGAGTTCTGAAAACTCCACAGTGCTATATCATCAAATGCAGTGTAGTTATCTTAAATTGCAAAGTGTTTTGTAGCAAGGACTGGCTTGTTGTTTTGAGAACAGCTCTCATAAAAAACTTAGTAAACAATTTGGGTTATCATGTAATCAGTCCACCAGAGATCAAAGGTCTGAATGAAGGAACAACAAGGTTAAGTTTGTTTTTCTTTCCTGTGTTAGACATTTTTATTATTACTATTAAATGTTTAGAGGAGAGATATATACCCTTGTAAATGTATGCCTGAAATCTTAAATGACACTATGGTGTGTGGCAGTTTTATTATGAAGCCTATGTTAGGTGTCAGTATGTATGACACTTATAGATAGAATGTATGAGAAGGTTTATAAGGAGGTCCCAAGACCCATTAAATTGAATTTGAAGCTACAGCTGAGTATTGAAATATGTACTAAATTTTATCACTTCTGGCCATTATGAGGATTTGTTGGAGTGCCTTTATGGCTATTTAACTTTATCTGTTTTCATATGTGGCATCAGATGCATTGAATGATTGTCACTGTCAGTAATCCAACAGACCTGGTCGAGCTTTGCAGTTGGCCAGTCTTTTATGGACAGAAATGAAGAGGGACAACCTGACTTGATGTCATCACTAGGGGGTTCAGCTTGACATTTTTTTAAAACTGGTATGCATTTCTCTTTTATGCTCATATGTTATTTCTGATCCACTTTTGTTTGTTTTTTTGTTTTTGTTTTCAGGAAAAAGGTTCCAAGAAACAGTGTGTTTGATCGTCAGCATTCTTCTTTTAGTTGTCAATTTCTGCTACCTGGTGCGATATTTTGATATAAACCAGTGGCATATGATCCTCCTCTGTGCCTGTAAGTAATATTATAATACAAAAGTCACAGCAATTACAAGCAGGAACTTATAATTCATGCGACTAGCTTGATTTCAGTGTGAAATCTCATTGTTATGTGAACATAACACTCATATTTTGCAATTTATAGATTTTTCATTTTTTTGTGTTTTCTCATGTTTTTGTCATAATCAGAAATAATGAGAAAGACTAAACCAGTTTTGACAGCTCCACTTAAATCTGCTAGGAAAATCTGAAGCATTTCAGCCAGGCCGATACATTGCATTCAGTGTGATAGCAGTGTTTTGCATCGGAGGAAATATACTAAGGATCCTCAGTTTATATTTTGCATACCAAGCCGACCCAAAACATTACATTTATCTGATTTGCCTCTTTTTGCTTTTCAGTACTTGGAATAGTCACTGCTGACTTTGCCAGTGGTTTAGTTCATTGGGGTGCTGACACATGGGGAACAGTGGACTTGCCCATAGTTGGCAGTGTAAGTTTCAGTATTTGTTATCCTGTCCTTTGGAGGATGCATCAGTGTAGCTTAAACCCATTTGTGTATTGCATAGTATGGGATTATCTTTTGCGTCATGTTTGAAAGCCAATGCACTAAACATGAGCCCACTCAAAATGACAGAATATGATTAAACACTTATTATCATTATAGAATTATTCCAGTAAACTGAATCAGAAATATTATGCTTAATGATACTGATGCCGGTATTTCTCCCCTGAAAAAGAAAATATGCAAGTTTTGTTCACTGGACAGTAGTCTCTACCATAGTGCAGTTGGCTGAGGAACCTGATCAAGTTGTTTTCTCACTTATTTGGAAATCAGTAGAGCATTGTCATATTGGAAAGAAAGATTGGTTGATTTGGAATCAGTAGTGCAACACATGACCCTCTAGAGACAGGCCTAGTCAGCCTTAAGAATATGGGAATGGGAGTGAGTTTTAGTAGAATCAACTTCATTAAAGTAAATCACACGTGGGGCTAGAGGTGTAATCTTGTGTCATAAATGCATCAGGTGGCACAGCACCATTCCCTAATGTGGTAAACCTGTGGACTGGTTTGTACCTGACTTGGTAGTTTGGAGTGAGGGCGGGGTGTCAAGTAATGGGTGCAATCTTGATTGCAGGTGCTATTCAGGTTTAAGTTTTCCATAGAAACAAGTGTCACTACTAATGCATATTATATGAGCTAAAGAACTCAAGTTTGTCAACAGTTTATGCCTGGGGGGGAACTGAGATTTAAGGTTTAAGAATTGTATACAGGTTCAAAGTTTCCATGTCTGATGCGAATTTTGTTATGTCAGCTTATCAATTTGTAGACCAGATCATTCTACGAAATAAAGTAACACATGCTTGATAGGTCACTGCAAACATATGTACACATTCAACAATGCATGATATGGTTTATACACAACCGTGGTGTTGTCTCAGTACATGCACAGCATTATTTTCCTCATAAGGAAGCACAGATGTATTCATTGGTAACTTGCAGCTGACATCTGTGTAATAGTATTGGAATTGTCAGCAAGACACAATTTGTCCATCTGATCAGTGGGGAATTAGTGTTTCTTTTGTCCTTTATTTTTATCTGTGTTTTTTCCTGTCACTTCATTCTTCTGTTCCATGATTAGGGGTAAGATTTTTCTCCTTATCACAAAGAGCTTTGCCCAAAAAACAGAATTTTTGTCTCTTCCCATGATCAATGGGTTGCACAAAATGCTACTCTGTTGGCTGCAGTGGCTACAAATCTTGGGGCTCATTTTTGAGTTGTTAGGTTTCATTGCTGGAGGCTGGACACCCTGTCAGTCAGTCAGTCACAGTAATGATTTGGTTTACATCAGCCCTTTGGTTATTCACCCCTGACTTTCATAATGCATAGTGCAAAGGCCAACCAGTTGTGGAATGTCATTACCTGTATTTACTTAATAAATGGGGTGAGGGTGGTCATTTTTGGGACAGCATGTGACCTTGGGGAAGAAAAGTCAATAGGCATATTATCATTTGATAAGCCTATAATCACAAGAACAGGTTGGATAGGGATTTGTGTAGCAATGTTTGACTGTTTGGGTTACAGTTGCAAACTTTATGGCAGAAAAAAATAGCACTCCTGATACTGTGCATTATATTCAATTCCCTATGAATATCACAGTGTGACAGTTTGGCCAACAGTACAACATTCTATCCTGCAGATTGGTAGAGACTACTGTATGAAAAAGAACGTTATGTATCCCAAAAACCTACGTTGCCCCTGAGGCCACTGCCTCAAATTATAAATGATTAAGTGCGAAAACACTTTACTGACAAATTATAAGACAATGTTTTTCTCATGAAAATGATTAATGTCATGGACCAACATCCATACAAGTGTTGTCAGCTGTTTTTGGGATCACGTTAGTGAGGAAGTGTTTAGAAAGGCATTGAAGGCCACTGATTTCTCCCTCTGCCCCAGATTCTAAAAAAAATGCATTTAATTTCCTGTTTGACCTGTCGTCAGAAAAAAGAGTCTAAAATAGCCCCAAATCTTTGCACCTATCATTCATGGCTATATGTTGTTCAGACCAGACGCCTGAAATCTATTATAAAGTGACAATGTTTTCTACTTCAGGATTTGGTTTCCGAGTTTTTCACTGGCCACTTTAAAACTGTATTTTTGGCTTTGCTCTCGGTAAATTTAAGATAAATTAGAGCATTTTGTTACCAAGTTCAGATTTCCACAAATGTTTGCACTTTCATTTCGGTTACCGTTGAAACAAATCTGTTCGGTTAGTTTCCTTCAAATTCATGATTGAATGAGAGTTTGGCAGGTGAATTTGAGATTTTGGGCCCTGAAATTCTAAAGTTTGGTTTTTGCAATTTATTATAGGTTACATAAATATTCAGCATGCACTGAAAGAGAAACTTACATTTGGTATACTTCATGTTTATCAGAGTTAATTGACACAAAAAAAAGAATGTATGACCTTTGGCTTGTAGCTAATGAGGCCAGTTTATCTCATAATGTCAACTTGACTTTGTCACCCTTGGGAAGTGCTGTCTAGTGGTACTTGTTTATCACCTCCTCTTGATCCAGTTTTGTGTGATTGAACTCCTATTTTTAAACCTTAGCTCTAAATTCCTTCAGCAAGGTTCATGTCTATTGCTAGTAAATACATGTAGTGCGGTTGTCTCTCTCTGTTTCTTGTTAGGAGAACTTGCTAAGTCATGAGGTTTCACTCTATTTAGCTTGACAAGGAAACATTAGATTGCCACATATTGTGATTTCTGATCTCCAGAAGCTGGGTTCTTTATTAAGCACCAATTTGCTAGGCATGACGTTGGCATGGGCTGTGTACCTAGAACTTTTATGCCATCACCGTAAATTGTGTAACTGAGATTAAGGATATTATTTGTATGGGGTAAGCATCATGGAGTTTTGTAGAAATTCAGCCCAAAGCTGTTAATCAGCCATATTGCTGATCCTGGCAAAATTACATTAAAGATCATGGATCATTTGCTCAAATAGCGAGAGGCATTCGCTGACCTTTGTCTATTTTTTGCCTTAGCCTGAGGGTAAATTATCTCTGAACAGTGGACCACAACTGTCAGTGCTTCAGTTTAGCAAATACAGTAGCAAGTGCATGGTACACTAGAAGTTGAAAATAATTTTGTGAATTACATTTGCCACAAAATTATGACTTGCCCATTTATATGTCTCCTTTTGGAATAAAGTTAAGGTACCTGGGATATGTGTAATATCCCCTTTCTGAATTGATTTGTAGGATCTTAGTCATCTGGTGATAATAAGCCGAAATAAGCCTTCTTAGCCAAAGCAAACAGTTATTGTTATGTTTGTCATACTTCAACTTGGCTCATGCCCAGTTTACAGCGCCCATTTTACTCTGTAAATTGACATTCAGTCACATCACACAGCCATGACAAACACTGAGCATTCCACAAACTTGAAATCTGCCCGGATAAAAGCCAACTGCAGCAGCATAAACTGTAGAGACAAATTAGAGGCAAAAAAAAAAGTAGAGACAAATTTCTGGACTTTGCTTTCAAAGGCCAGAAGATGTACAGGAATTTATGATGTTCACAACTTGTAAACCAAACAGGCATTATTCATTCTGTTTTGCCTGTTTAATAGCAAGATTATGTTTCAAATGTCTTTTGATATCACTCACACTCAGTATCTAGCACTGCCTCTTGGATGTCACTGGGGTTGTAATTCAGAAAGCTAGCTATGGAGGTGAATTCCTCAATTTGATTATTATCAGTAAAGTTTATGTTTGTTAATTTGAATTGTATGTTTCTTACACTTAGGGTGTGAAGAAATGGACAAGAGCTTCAGGCAGTGTAAGAGTTACCACACGTTGGTCCAACTAGGATCACTGGCTGTTATAAGAGATTAGTTTTATGATCTTGGGCTTGTGCAAACATTTATTTTGAAGAAATATGCTAACTATTACAATATCCAAGAAACACTACATAGAATTTAAAGTAGAATGTGTCAGAGGCATCACAAATTTTCTGAAGAGATCTGTGAATGTTGCTATTTGTTTCCATTTCAGGGTTTTATACGTCCATTCCGTGAGCACCACATAGACCCAACAGCCATTACTCGTCATGATTTTATAGAGACAAATGGAGACAACTTTGCAGTTACCATACCACTTATGGCTTATACAGCATGCCAGTTTTACTTCTCTACACCACTGGAGATTGCTGATTCCTACAACTGGAAAATGTACTGCTTTCTGCTGGCTGTCTTTGTTAGCCTTACCAATCAGGTAAGAAGTTTTCAGCAAAACATATCACTAGTCTGTGATTAATAACCCAAGTAATAATAATTACTGATAATTAGAAAGATTAAGTGTGAAGTGATTGACTGAAGTTAAAATTTCCAGTAGGAACTGGTATATTCCCATCCCCTACTACAAGCTGCTTTTTCCAAATTGCTAACCACACCAAATATGGCTGAAAGTTGATATGTTCGGCACACTTATTTAGTATCTTTTCGTATCATATAAGTAGTCTTCCTTGTTCTATTGTCATCTTTCAATTTTCCTTTCTCCATGACTTTGCTTGCTATTTCATGCTTGTTCTGACACTTCACATTGGTTTAATAATTCTTGGTTCTTTCCTTCATAAGTTTATTTTCCTATCAATAAATACTTTTGTGATTATTATGTAACTCAGCTTTCAATTCCATCCCAGTGCCATAAGTGGTCACACACTTACTTTGGTCTACCGTGGTACATCACAATCCTGCAAGACATACACCTGATCCTGCCAAAGAAGCATCATCGTATTCATCATGTCTCACCCCATGAGACCTACTACTGTATTACCACAGGATGGCTCAATTACCCCTTGGAAAAAATTAGATTCTGGTCTCAAGCAGAGGCTCTTATTGAAGCCTTGACTGGCAGCAAACCTCGTTCTGATGATTTGGCTTGGGCGAGTAAAACACATTAACATATTGTCCTCTAGGAGGAGCATTTTCAACATCATTCAAGTTAAAGTCATTGGTTAACATTGTCATCAGCACAAAAGTTGAAATGCTTATATTTCATAAGCAAATATATTTTGGTAAAATCGGCATCTCTTCAGTTTGTTTCAGTTGCTGCAGTGAGTTAGCTTTACGTGAGACCAGTATTTACAGGAAGTTATTGCCATTGATAAGAAGAATGCTCTACCCATTTGCCTAGTGTTTTTGTAGTTATTTTTACTATTTAATGTTTTTCTTAAATCAGAGAGGCTGACTGCCCAAACTTTGATAATGAAAGTTATAAAAAGACAAATTTATTAAAGTTTGATCCCTAAAAGACTATCTTGTTCATTTTTGTTGTTGAAAGAAATTAAACAGCCTCTGCTATAATTGCACTACAAAATTAAAACTGAATATGAGGGATACTTTGAAATGAACTCAAGGTAAATTAAGATCACCATTTTCATCATTATTTCACCTCAGTGGCATAAACAAGCAGGTCGGATGAACAACTAAGCCACTCTTGGTTTATAAGTTATCCAGGGTAGGGCATTCTATTCTGAACTGACATTTTCATATTGTCCCTGTTGTATATATATATATAGAAACACAAGAGAAGGACACAAGGTCAATAGTTTTGTCAGGAAATAAACACAGCTATGCCAAGTTATTGTAAATCTGAAATTTTGTCTGAGGCATGAACAATTATTACAGATATCATATTTCAGACGGCTGTGGAAAGATCAGGCTCACTTTACATTTTAAGAACACAGACTCTCTGGAGCTTCCCATTCCCTTTTAAAATTTCAAAAGAGGCAAGGGTGAGGAATAGTGTCATGGTTCCCAAACTTCATTTGATCACATATTTAATTTTGTTATCTGACACAGTTCAGTTAATAGCATGCGCACACTTAGTAAAACTCAGTGCCAGTGTTTGATGAGCACTGTGTTGTAAATTCAGTTCATTGTTATCAGTTTCATGATCAGAGTGCCACTATCTTATTTTTGTGTGTCTGAATTCTGAAAAATGTTGGGGGAGGTGGGGTGCATAAGTCCATGTTATTAATAGATGTTGTAAGCACTGTTTGATCTCAGTGAATTCAAAGCTGTCTGGTGTCTAAATGGAGGCTCTGGTGACTAAATGGAAGCTCTGTGTTTATTCAATTTTTTTTAATTAGTGAGGGGAACTTAATATTTACATTTATAAGCTGATATTTTATGTATTAGCTTTTTTATTGTTTTAACTCACCAGTTATTTTGAGACGATGAGGATAATATCATACCAGATCAGGTTTAATGCTGACAAGCTGCAAATGCTTGCAGCCCAAGGTTGAAATGAAAATGGAGACAACTTGACTCTTCTTAATCATACTAAATATGTCAAAAAGACTTTTATTTAGGACTGTCTTATGTGTGACATCATGATAATTCAGTTCTTGATAATGGTACAGCCAGTAATTTCATTCATCAGTAAGAGCAAATCCGTGTCATCCATAGCCATTCCCTTTAAATCTCTGCTGGCAGCTGTTAGCTAATTGTAACTTGTTACATGTGTCCTTAATGGTTTTCATAGAAACTTGCCATTTAGCAATGTAAATTTCATGCTTTTCAATTGGCTCTTCCTGCTTACTACATGTAGAGGTGGACAATTTTGGTGTGAAAGGCATACTTTTAGAAGTTTGCTTAATGAAATTCAGTTTATATATATGGAAACTACGTTTTCTATCTCACAAATACTGTTACTGTCACACTGATCTTTTGATATGGGATAGCTTCAGATGTACAAGCAGCCGTAAAACGGTGGCTATTTGAACACTGTCCTACTTAACTGACTTATATTTTCAATAATTATTTAGTTTTTTCTTTAACAGGAGGAAAATGGGTATGTGTCAACTATAACAAAAAAAAAGAAAAAGAAAAGGAAAGTGTGGAAACGTATTGTCTTGGTATGTGATACTTCCATTCTGGGTTCTGGTGTCATATTTTTATTATTTTTGTGCTTCAGCCATGGTTCATTGCCAGAATTCACCACAGCAATAATACGCATGAAACTGACATATAACATTCATTCTAGCCTTGAAGAAAAAGGTACTTTTACAAATTCAAGAAATAAAGCACTGAATTTGAATATTATTTGATTGTGAGCTTGTCAGTTTAAAAACATGAAGAAAGAACCAAACAGGCCAGCAATGGATATCAAAAATTATCACTATATTTTTTTTTTTTGTGTTTGGTTGGGAACTTTGATAAGATTAAAGGTTCAGGATCATTTTGTGTATGGGAGAGAAACAATCTGATGAACTTCTATCAGGTTTCAAAGATACTTTAGGCCCTCATAGATTTGGAAATATTTTAATCCCTCAAAAATTTGATCTCCTTCTGTCAATAGCATAGTAAACGTAAAACACCTTTGTTGGGATGCTTTTAACCGTTATGCTGAGATAGGCCTGCCCTCATGACACCGCATTCCCATGGGTCTACTGTGCTCACAGGGAAAATGTGGATGTTCAAGCTGACATGTGGCAGGCGGAAGGTGTGATTTCACGTTTCCTTTTTGAGACGTAATTACCATCTTATTGCTCACTTTATCTCTTCTAAATCAATGGCCTTGTGACAAGAACATGTAACCGGTGAACCACTGGCCAGAATCGCAAAGACAAGCTCTCAAAGGCTCTCCCCACACTATCAAAAAACGCAGCATCAGCTTGTGAACTGTTGCTCAACAAATTTGCAATATTATCTAATTTTCTCCTGAACTGACCATCATCTAGAGTTGTCTGTATCCAGGAACCAATCAGAAACAAGCTCTGAAATGACATTGCCCCAAATACCCACACTGGCTGATTTAGTATGTACTATTCTGGATAAAACCTTTTGTTTAGGGGTTGGGTGCGTGGCTCGTTATCGTGCTTTGTTCTCACGAAAATGTTATAGCTGTCAGGTTGGTATCACAAATCAGATCATTGGTTAGAGACAAAGGTTTCATTATTTAATCGTAATCAAGCTTGATAAGGCACAAAAGAAATGGTCTCATGCCTACCAAAACAAACCAGTGCTCAGCTGTACTCTGTACCTCGGCAAGAAGCACTGGCTCAGATAAGATTTCCTGTGAGTTAGGTCACTGACCTGGTCCATGGGCTTTACCCGTTGTATGCAGCCTGGGAGTTAATAGATCTTTCATGAATATTGTCCAGAATTATAATTTTGGAGGTGTATGCCAACAGTATCAGATGTTGACTGTGAAATTTTCAGTTTTGTCATTAACATCTAAGTGAGAATGGAAAGAAATAGGGAGCTCTGATTTATTTCAGTGAACACATCCATATATCATTTTTATTTGTACTAGAAATTACCACAGAACAATAGTACCTTCAAAAACATGTTTGCAGAAATTTAGTGTAATTACACCTTCAGAATTATAATCATCACATCATTAGATACTTCATGTTATTTTACATATTCAGATATATGTGGGAATGAATGTTTGAAATAAGTGATATTATGCCATTTGAGTATGAGAAATGTGTCTTGATTTTTTTTAGTCTCTTGTTCAAAAGTGTGTTGTTTGAAGCTAATCTGATAAAGTATAAATTCTGTTTTGAATAATTTCGAAGAATAAAAAACTTTCAAGGTTAAAGCAGAACAGAGCATGCTATCAAACTAACAAAGCAACATAACAGTTTGTTATAGACTCATGCTTCTCTGATCTCAGGCAGTTTGGGATATAAGCCATCTTTGCTACTTAACAGCATAAAAGTTCTGACTGGCTTTAAATAAGTGGGCATCATCGGTTATATCTGGCAAAGGAGGCCTAGTGGGGGAGTATCAGCCATAGTAGGAAGAGTACCAGAACTATGTTTGAATTTGTGATCTCATTCGATGCTGTTGTAGAGAATACTCTTATGTGTCCGCCCATATTCTGAAATTGTGGATAATCTTGGCCATAATGTTCTTTTTTGGTTTCTTTTTCTCTGTTTTGATTCTTTTATTTCATTGACAACCTTGGGCATACTGGTTATCTGATTTATTCGTTTATCATTATGTTCTTAGTAAACTTGAAAAACACTGTGAATCTGGATCAGCAGTTTTGTTATCTCCAGTGGTTTTCACTTTCATTCTAAAAAAAACAACAAAAAAATGTATAGAATTATTTGAAAAGACCATCGGTATGAGATCAATTTTCTCTCCATAGCCCATCACTTAATCTGTTATGTTTTGGTTGTTTGCAAATTGTTACCTGACATAGATGTTGTAATTGAACCTTCAGCCTATGAAAATATGTGTCCGTGAGAAGAAAAACAGAAGATCTAATTATTTTTGCTGAAATGGGAGGTATCTGTGCACTTTCTAATTTAAGAATATATTTACAAATATTGTGAAAACTGTTGGGAAAACAGAGTGTGACCATCTTGTCTTCCTGTTATGTGACTTTCATACTGTAATAGAGACTGAGGCTGTCTGTGAGCATGATGAATGTATAAATGTCTAAAATCGCGCTGTTTGACCTGAATTACGCTGTATATTTGCCTTACAAAGTTTCTTGTCAAGCAATATGATATTTTCTATATATACATACATAATAAATATACTCTCAGCTAAACTGTGAGCCATTGATCAAAGCTATCATCACATGTGTGCTTATCATTACTGGTGGATGCTGTTTTGCTTGGCTAATACATGTTCCTACTTATGAATTTGCCATGGCAAAAATGTGTCTAGCACTTACATTTTTCCTGCTTGTTGGAAGTGAGAGGAGGTGTTGCTTCTCTCAGAGTTTCTTTCCCCAGTATTTTATGATTTTCATTATTCATGTTTCCTTCATGTTCTTCCTTACTTCCCTGATGGGTACATGCAAGACATTTGCTCCTCTACTATTTTTTCAGTGGGGGTTGGGCATAAAAATATCATTCTCAGATATGATTTACCACAGCAAAATGGGCTCTAAATTTCAAGGCTGTTAGTAAGTTACTAAATGTTTTGAACATGAAGTCTGAATTTTCTGTGATGGAGAAGGCACTAAATTACAGGGTTGCCAATTTGGCCTTTTGACGGCCAAATTCGAGAAATTTGGCCTTTTGGAAAACCATTTGGCCGTGAAGTAATGCAGTTGGCCGTCTGGCCTTTATTTGGCCTTTTGGCCATTATGGTTCAATTTCTTCAAATATGCACTATTTCCCACCAAATTAATTGTTTATAGATCAAATACTCCAATATTCTATTTTTTTTTTTGCCATTTGGCGCTTTGCCAAGTATGCACCTGGCAAATTTAAATAATTTCTTTTTAGCGCCAAAATGCCCAAGTGGAAAGGTTCGTATGACTCTAGTCAAAAATACAACAGTTCGTGGGAAAAACAATTCCTGTGGGTTAGAAGAGTTGACAACGGCGAGGATAGCAATAAAAACATCATGCCAAGGTAAGATCATTTTAATTTACAGTAGTAAATTGTTTTGATAACGTTCTTTGACATTATAAAGCCAAGTACATATGAGTAAAATGTAACCAATGTTTGAAAATGACATGATAAATTTTGGCCTTTAAGTTTGGCCTTTTCGAAAAATATTTGGCCGTCATTTGGCCTTTTTGAGCTGGTGATTTGGCCGTCAAGGGTCAAAAAGAGTTGGCAACCCTGCTAAATTACATTATTTCAAAATTTCACTTCTTGACATATAGAAAGTCTTGAACTCAAGCATGTATCCATCTTGTTTCTTCATTTGGAACATTGAATTAAATGTTTTTATATACTTTGCGTTAATTTGTGAGGGTTACTTTATTTGAGTTATAACTTAAAGGTTTGTCCAGACCAACAAGTTAGTTTGAACCCTTGTCTATTTATTGTTTTAGAATTCCATGTAAAGAGGAAAGTCACTAAAATTGGAGAAAGACTGCTGCCTTTTTAGTGCAGAATTCCTTGGAAAGAGGAAAGGCCTCTAAAATTGGAGAAAGATTGCTGACCATTTAGTAGCATTCATCGTCTTTCCTGCTCATTTCTCTGTAGGTCTGACTTCTTCTTATCAATTTGGGCAACATGCAATGAAAGAACAGACCTTCTGTTGTTGCAGTCTTTTGTGTACTGACCAGAAATTCAGAGGTTGCCAACAAGCAAGAAACAGTATTAGTTTTCTTTTAATAATGTTAAGGCTAATGAATTAGATGTAATTATTGTCCGTTTGTTATGCGTTTCCCTGAGCAGATAATTCATCGAAAGTACAGGTTGTCCATGAATACTGAGGAAATGTTCTAATTTTTTAAGGTTCGTCTTAGTTTAAAAGGCTGGTTTTAATCTTGTATTTTAAGGTCAGTAAACCTCATTACAGGGTTAAATGATCCAGATGATATATATGAACTCCATACGAGCAACAGCATGCCGCTTGCCAGGCTGTAACCTGTGATACACATGCTTTGCCTTCTTATTAATACACAAACAGTGTGAACATAACCCCTCTCCTTGACCTTCCCCACTCCCTCCCCCCAAATCAGAGTACATTTTCATACTTATACCTCTGCTTTGCATTCACTTAGAGGTGAGACTAACCCCTGCAATGTTGGAACTTCTTGTGAACTGTGATGATTATGGCCATGCAGTCTGTTCTTTGTCATGAATGTGCTGTGTGCCACTACAGGATTGAGAATTCTCAACTGTTTGAGTGTGTGGCCAGAATTACCCTCTGTGCCTGATTGGTATCAAGGAACATGTTATTTGTATAAATGATAAAAATGAAACTGGTAAGGAGTATATCCATTATTACAGTGGGGCACAGTTGTGCATTGCTTATTTCATATGACAGTGTTTTCAGAGGAAAATAAATATTAAAGCTTGGTGACAGCTCTTATAAACCAAACAGGGATGATAATCAAAATATTGATACTGTTAATATGCAACAACTCTCAGAAGAGAAAACATTGATATACTCACTGTTTCACTCTGCATGAGGATTGCTTTGTATAATTTATTGAGACGAGCTAGGGTTCAGGTAGTGGCCTTAACTTTAGAAACCACTTTTCTAAGATAAAAAAAAAAATTGTAAAAGAAGTAGAATTTTCACATACGAATAGAAATATACACATTATGTATCTATATATATAAACAAAGTATATTTTTTCCTGCAAACCCAGTCGGCTTCTGAATGTAACTCTTTGCCACTAAATGATACAACTTTTATCAGACATAACAGAGTTTATAAATGTATTTCCCATTACTGTATTAACTGTTTACTTAGTTATTTAAACACTGGGGTAATGAGCATAATTTTGCATTTCAGCTTTAGGTCTGCCTTTTGTTAGAGATTATCATAGCTTTTCTAAAGATTTTGCAACATTATGCTATTGATTGAAGAATGTGCATGTTAGACACCTAGAGGCTCAGTGAAGCTCCTGAACTATCAGATATATGCTTGGTAAATATATATAAAGATGGTCGAGGAAAAGAGAGTTTTGGGTGAAATGAATTTGTGGGGTTCAGTTGTGACCACAAATGCCTACAGCATTGTTTCTTGTTTCATTTGTGGCTAACATCTTTCCTATGCTGTCAGATAACACTAACCTCTGTTTATGTACTACAGTGGAGAACGATTAAACCGAAACTAGCGTTAAACCGAAAGAAAATAAGAATTCTCGATGTTGTTCTCTTTATCTTTGTTAACAAACTAGCGCTAAACCGAAATAACTCGATGGTTAGACCAAAAAAGAAAATTTGCTGGATTCAGTGGCCAGTCCACTGTGATTTGCTATACATCGAGTCAAGTCACTGTATCATTCCACTACACCCCCCCCCCCCTCAAAAAAATAAGAGCAGAGCATGCTTCGTTCTGCCCGTAGGTAGGCCTACATGGAAGCGGCAGCACTACAGGGATGGGGGAGAGGGAGGGAGGCCCATAATCTGAAGGGTCCGAAATCAGACGGCAGCAGACGTTACGTTTGTGCAACGCGATTGACCTTTCATGTAAAATGTGTGACATCAGAGAGACAACACTAGTTCTGGCGGACAGCGCATTTCATGGCATTGTGTACGGTAACGGTAACGAGATCAGTGGTACTGTCCGTCAACACGCATGTCTCCCTGTTCTGAGAGTAACACGGCATTTACCCGCATATATCCATGCTTTGAGTGTGCCTAGGCCTGAGCAGTCGTCCACCCTCATTTCTCAGCCAAGAACACAGAGCAAGCGAGGATGTGTTGAGTTCGTTTAGCCTGTGCGCTTACATTATTAGTACTCTATGATAGTGATTTGGGCTGCCTCTCTTGAGACTGACATTTTTCAAGCCGCCTATCGCTAAACCGAAAACAAACCCATGGTCCCGCCGATTTCGGTTTAACTGTTGTCTACTGTATAACTTACTGCTTCAGATCCCAATTGCATTCTCATTCTGTACCTACACCCCTGACCTTTCTCACAGTGATTCTTGTGGACAGTATCTCTTCCATCGGTCTCCCAGAGCAATCTTTGTTAGCTGATCCATCCCCCTTATTCAGCTCGGTGTGCATCCAACATGTTACTGATATATGTATATTCTTTCTCTACTGATTGCTGATGCTGGTGGCAGTACAGACAATTCTTGGATGTCTTCATTTGCTTGAAGTTCCTTCATCCACAGAGTATCAATACTGCCTTAAGCAAAGTAATGAGTAATGAAAAAGTGGATTTTTAAAATTGCTTTTAAACTAATTTTTATTTTGCTTTGTACATTTTTATTTATTTTGTTTCGTATCTATATTCAGTGCATGCATTGTTGATTATTGTAATGTATATCATAGGGGTGTGGTTTGTTGTTTTGTTTCTCTTATTTTGTGTATCAGTTTCTGCTAGTCATGCTTTGTTGATATTCAAATTACATATATTGCCCATCGTAACAATAGTGAAGATTTCATGCGCATAAACTGATTGTAGATTTTGATTTATGAAAGATAATTTATTGCAATTGTAGTATCAGTCTGAGTTTGCTTTTTATTTTCATGAGCTAGGCTTACACTCAGGAATATTTAGACAGCTATCTAAATACATGTATTGGGTATCGCTTGACCCAGGCAAAGGCAAAAAGGTTTTGCCAACACTAATGTTGGTCACTTCCTGCATGACCTGCCTAGATAGGTTATTGAGTGGATTTTACCACCTTTTATGCTTAAGTCATGGCTTGACCCATCAGGAAAAACCATATAAAGGGAACTAACAATACATCGTGCAAGGATACGTTTTTCAAAAGCTGGATTTTTCCAGCATCAAGAAGACTTGTCTGGTTCTATTTCTAAGATTACATGTTTTAAAAATTTTTATTTTTATTTTTTAGCATATTGCAAAGAACAATCTTTTATTTCTTTGATTATTTTTCATCATTCAAATTTGATACTATTTGCTAATTTTGTAATGAATACCACAGCTATTATTATGCACATTCAGTTGGAAAGGCAAAGTCACTGAAAACATAAACTCAGGGAAAGATTTGTATTTTGTTCTTGAGACCAAATTGCCCTTTCTATTCGAGTCCACACACACACATTCATGTCTACATTATTTTTTCTTTTAGTGCTTTTTTTGTTGTTCTTTCATTTCTCAGAATTCACTTGAAATAGATTTTCATTCTGTTGTCTACCTATGGATTCAAAGCCCACTATTTTTGAGGGGCAGATACTAAGAAATCTTCTTCGACAGGTTTAAATCATTTCTTACCCCTTTTTATTTGTGTGTTGGAGGAAGTTGGGCAGTGTGAAGTATAGGCTGTGAATGTGGGATGCAGGAGGCGATGGAAAAGTAAAAGAAAATGACTCCACATCATTGCTTTCACTGTAGAGTCTATCAGGCTTTCTCACACAGCATACCCTGTGAACTTGGAAATCTTGGCTTGGGTCAGCCACAGTGTATTCACAGTCATATGGACATGCAATAACAATTGGTGGTGAAGAGCTTCATTTATATGAACTTTTCGGTTGACCCTAACATACTCTTTCAATGGGTGCTGAGGGCTTCGGAAGTAAAAATCAGCCATAATTACCAGTGAAATCTGTTTATAGCATATGAGAACACTTCTTTTTCCATGTAAGCTTGTCAAGCGCCACATATGCACAGCTGTCTAAACTAAGGGCACTTTTATGTGGTTTGTCCATAAAATTTGACTTAAATTGCCCTACCGGTTTGTTGGAGTCTTGTGACAGTCTGTGACATTGATGTTTCAGAGTTAAAACTTTACTGTTTGCATTTTGTGACATGCATATCTTATTCGCTTAGCCCGAGTTTGTGTGAATCACAGTGTTAGCACCATGGGGAGGGGCTTAATAAGTACTAATACATAACCAGGCTTTGACCAGTCATACAGAAGAACATAAAGCAACTTCACTGTTTCATGAACCAGTCAGCATGCGATTGCCACTCGTTATTTAAACTTTATTTCATGGCAAGGTCAAGTTCACATCAACATGAGACACATTATGCTTTTAACAGCTACCTCAGCTGACCAAGTTATTTTTTCAGAGATTTTAGTTTATGATGAACTTTTTTCTAAACAGTTGACTAATTCCAGATGTATTAGTGTGTGGCATTTACCAACGGAAACAGAATTTATTATAGCCATTCATAAAGCTGTGTTGAAGGGGAGTTCGGTGAAAATATCAAAGGCATTCAAGGTAAGCTTTGGAGTGAGTGGGATTCAAAAATGTATGGGAATCTTGCCAAGCCTAAACAAAGTACATATATTTCAGTTTACACATCTGATATTCAGTTATCAGTTCTCTGCATCTTTAACGTCCTCGGATAGCTACTTTCTGCATGGGCGACATTGGCCTTATTATTGAGTTCCACAAAGGATTAGGAAATTCTTTGTCACAGACAGTGTACATGTATCTGTTTTAGCTAGATATTCAAAATGTGAAGAATGTTCTTTTGCTGTCTCAGTCCACAGTTACTTGACTGTCCAAACTATGCCTTAAGAACATACATGTACATGTATTTGCCATGGTCTGAAGTGAAATAGAGATGTTAAAGTGAAATGAAATTTACATGTAGATAACAGGATTAATACTTACATGTAGCTGATATTTGAAGATGTACATAAGCTGAATTTTCAGCCCTTATCGATACCCACTTGTGTATGAAAAAATGCAGAGTGGCTTTTTTTATTGATTGTAAAGGTGGAGTGGCCTGACATGAAAGTAGCACTCATGGAGTCACAACTGGTGGCAAAACTGTTTGTGTATTTTGCAAGACAAGGAATGAATATAAATTTGCAAGCAATTCCAAAAAGACATTTTAAGATGGAGCTGTAGGATAGGAGGCAACAGGAGTCTCGAGTTTTCAAGTATCTATAATGTCAATTGACATGTCTTGAGTGCATTTTGTAAATATGTGCTCTTGCATTTTTACCTTAATTGGTAGAACTTGTTTCAGCAAGCTTCGATGCTCAATTTTTGAATGATAAATAACGTGTCATTAATGCTTGTATATAAAGTTATATAATTTGAGCCATGGATTTCTATTATTTTTATACACAGTGTGAATGTATAATGTTTCCATGTGATTGAATGTGGTGGGCATTTTATTTAAATGGTTTTTTTTTTCGACTGTGGATGGGAAGTGACCACAAAGTAAAGTGTGATGCATTGCTTGACAGAAATCAATCAGTGAACTTTGGCTCAGCCAAACACTTGCCAGTGTCGTACATTGGTTGGTTGCTATGCTTGGTGTAGCTATTACTGTGGTTTGTTAGGGAGTGGCGAACTGTGGCATTTCTGAAATTTTTATATTGTATTTCTGAAATTTTTGTATCTCAGAGAATAGACTTTGCAGTGAGTGAAAACTGAAATTCTTCGTGTGGGTCAGTGGTATATTTGATGTATGTAAAATTTCTCATATACAATGCAGTGCATTGGGTGTTAAACAGAGATTTCACCACAAAGGAGAGACTGGCAACTGCAATTTAATTCATGTATCAGTTTTTTATTGGGAAATTTTGGTGATAGAAAAGTCAGGCAGTAAATCCCTCTGGGGAAATTTAATTTTGAACCATTTGTTTCCAATGATTCCTGAGGTTTCCCACTTTTGAAAGATATGATTTCCAAGAAGAAAAAGCTAGTGGGCTATGAAATAGAATTACATCCCAAGTTTTTTTGTTTGTTTTAGCACAATATCTCTTGAAACAGAGTCTAATAATTTTGTGTGGTCTTGAATATGTAGTATAAATTATAATCATAAGGGGATGGCTTGTAGATGACGAAAACTTAAATTATTCTTATTAATATAACATTTGTCCAAACAGACTTGCACATAATCCGAGTAATTTTTTTTTTTTTAATATGTACAATAATATGTTTGCATACACATCCAATATATACTTTAATCGGCATTCTGTTCAGTTGCCAAAGATGAAACATTTGACAATCTTTATGAAAACTTGTGTACAAGATACAGCATGCGTCACTTCTTGGTGTTGATGTGAACATGTGTATCTCATAATACTTGTATTATTAGGTACAATACAAGATTTTATGACAGAATGTACATTTAGCACAGCTTTTGGCAATCACTGATTTTATTTACATCAGAGTGGCCTCACGTCGGGCCAATTCTGGTGTCTGGGAGGTGGTGTTTGCTGCATGACTATGTAAAGCTTTCTGTATTGCATAAATACTTTTTTCCTGGCTGATACAGACAAATGTACCATCTGAAATTTAGCAGAAATCGTCTCATTTTGCAACTGACAGTAGGTATTCCAAACCTATTTTTAAACAAGCTTGGAGGCAAACTATTTTATTATTATTCTTGGAGGGTATAAAAATCTGTTCCAGTGCACAGTGATGTATGTTGGGAACATGTTGATGTAGCTCAAAAGAAGAAAAAGTTATTAATTTTTTAAAAACTAATTTGCAATAAGCAGGGTGCCATTTTTGACAATGGACAGCTTAAACTGTAAAGCAGAAACAGGGACAGAACAATGTACACAAAGCAGAAGACGTGGGAACTCAATATTTTTCAGGACCATGAAACCATTTCTTTTTTAGGGTAGTCACTTGAAATGTACATTTGTCAAATTTTGGGAATCTGCAGGCCCCAAAATCAGCAAAGTGCTGGACTGCCCAGTATACCTTCTGATGTTTGTTCATAGTTGTGGAGGTAGTTCTTATTTTCAAATGAAATTTGCTGCCACGTAAATAAAGGTCACCTCACCTGGGTGTGAAAACATTTGTATCTCTTGCTCATACTAATAATAGTTTGAGTTCAAGATTTCTTCTCTATTTTGACTTGCAATGATCTTACAGTTGACAGTAAAAATGTTTTTTTTTTAATACCCAGTTAAAAATCATTATCTGTTTGGTACAGAAATCATTTTGCATCTAATGGGACAGGTCCTAACATCAATTAGTAAAGATCATGGCTGCGAGAACAAGGGCAGGAAGGGGGTTCTTGTGTGATCCCTTGAGATAGATCAAAAGTGCCTTTCTTTTTTTTTTTACATTTCACAGAATTAATTGAATTTTGTACACATTAAAAGCGTAACTTTTAATAAATGTTTTGACACACTTAGTTTAAAAGCGCAGCCTCAGTCTGTACAGCTTGCTTTGACAGGTGGGTTTGGAATACCTGATGACAGGTCTTAATGAGAAAAAAATTACGACGGCTTCTTTTGTCAGTGGTTTTTCTGTTGCTTCTCCACTGCAGATCACAAGAAATGGAAGTGTTTTATTCGAATTCTCAGTTGAAATGAATGTGCATGCAGTAGAATGGATCCACATTTCATTAGTAAATGAAACAAGCAGATAATTATTGATGGCTTTGACCAGATTGAAATTTCTGCACATCCGTCTCACATGAACTGTTTGCAGTTTTATATTTCATGTCAAAAACATTGTTCAACTTCCTTGGCATGTATATTATTCAAATAAGAGGATACTTTCACACACATGTGAATGATGTGAGAGAAATTTGTCAAATCTTGATCAACATGACCAGTTACATTGTACACATTACTCGCCAATCATTTTGGCCCCCAGTGTTGAAACTTTCCATTACCTCAGTTTACACTGGAAGCAGAAAATATAACATCCACACCCTTAAGTAGTTTGTACAATACAGAAGCTTCACCGGTCAATGCTAAACAAAAGAAAGATGCAGGTATAATTGTATTCGTTGTACCAATCTGACAGAAAATTGTTTGGTTAGGACTCTGCGTGAAGTCAGTATATACATGTATATTTAAGTTGGCTTCTGGTTAACTGCAGTGATTTTTGTGTCAGACAATAAGTAACCAACGCAGCCAAAGATTTAAGCGTTACGCTTTCGCAACTGAACCAGTATTTGTTTCATTGTATCTTGTGATGAATATTTGATGTGCAACTCTCATGACATTTTGTTAGAAACATCTCTGGGTATTAAATACTATTTTTAGACTTTTGTGTCTTTTTTCCCTTTTTTCACAACTGCATCATTACATGTGCGGTAAAAGATGCTCACTTCAAGTTTATAATCTATAAACCCATACAGCAAAACTCAAATACTATACTGTGGAACCTGCTTAAGCCGAAAGTGGATGACAAGAAATTTTCTGAAAAATTTCTATGGTCCCGCTGTAACCTTTTACATGTATTATTCTTTTAAGTTTGTGCCTCGTTACACGTGAAGCAAATCATGTAAAAGCTTTTTAACTGCAAGGCTAGCTTTCACTTACTCGGTCGAGTGAGGGTGCTGTCTAAAAGGTTCAGTGCCTTTGAATCTTGATGTGAAATGAAACAATCGGGGCTTTAATTTCATGCACTTCTATACAGGGCTAACTGGGAAAGGGGGGGGGTGCAGACAATATAGTGTCTTTAAACTTGCCAACGAGTGTATCAGACAGAAAGGCAGCATTTTTTTGTTTAACCACCATCCTGTCGGCCACCATGACAGTGTCAAGGGTATCACATCGAGTACAATACATTCACTAACAGTATTTCAATTTGTTCAGTGATTCAAATACATTATATCAATACAGCCAACCATCATTTTTCTGTACTTTTAGGCTACTCTGCGTAAAGGCGAATCCCATTCACATACATAGGCATGCACGCACACAAAATGGAGTTCTGTTGTTGGATTTAGTACAACAAAGGGAGTAGTAAAGTAAAATTTTAAAGATGTCTCATCACCTCCCTACGAGACTAAAAATGGTGATTTTAAAACAATTACTTTTTATCCAAAATCCTGTTAATACAAAATACAATTGTTTGATCCCTGAATTTCGGTTTAAGCAGATTCCACTGTATAACTGATTGTGTGAAATCTCACGTTCAATGGTATAATTTCGCAGGGCATTTGCCATCACTATTGTTGTATGCGACATTTTGAGTTTATGTCATGAAAATGGTTTTCTCATTCATTTCATGTGCAAGTGCCACTCCAATTGGTTAAAAACTTTTCAAAGTATGTGTTTGTGATGTAATGTTGTCCTCTGTCATTACACAACTCTTCAAAGTTTGATGTTCATTTTCTTAAAAAGTTAAAAATGCACATGCAACAATATGGGAAAAACCCAACAATTAAAATTATAATCCCCATTTCATTGTATTTCCAATCACTAGCTACCTCCTCTGTCAGTCATCCTTTCTTACCTGAACACAAATGCAATGAAATCACAAATACATGTCTACAATATTTTATTTACTTCCATGTAACATTTGGCTGTTTAACAATGAAATGTCATATTCAGTTTGAAGATGGTGGAACTAAACATTTCATGACCGCTAGAAAGCCAGACATAATAAACAATGATGGACAGATTTACTTGTGGACACTCTCCAGAACAGTTGTTAACCGCTATGTAACATGCATCCCCTAAGTTACTGGCCTGGTGTGGGCATCAGTTTATTGATTTGAAATATACTACAAAGGCCTGTCTGTGTCATTGAGTCTTATCACATCAATCTCAAATACATTCATGCTGCACAATCCACCTTAATCAGTTCCATACTACCATTTTTGACAAAGCCCAATACAACGTGACTGAAGTTATGAACAAGATCCCACAAGAGCTGGGTATTAAATCTTTGCCTCTCAGAATTCAACGAATTTGAAAAAAGGGGGGTCACTTAACTCACTCACACCGCTTCCCGCACACGTGTATTTATATATTTACAGGATGATTGGTTAACATTCTAGGTGGATCCCATACATATGTGGGATATACACTATTAATTGATATGGTGTGTTGTTCACATGCAGCAATCAGCTCATATACTTGAAGAATAGCTTGTCTGGTCTCAAAGAAAAAATCTGGCTAGATTGACTGAATACTATAACATATTTACAGAGGTCCAAACGAGGTCATCCGCAATGAACAGAACAGCAGACCAGAGCCATGTGAACACGAAATGGAATTTTACCATTTATTCACAGTGAGTAAATGATATCTCTGACTGTAAACCCTTTGCCGGCAGTGCAAAAAAAAAAAAAGTGCTGAACAATGTTTTAATTCTGCCAAAAGAAAGAAAAAAAAATACGCTTGCAACAGATAAAACTCTAGATCTAGACTGTCAAAACAAACAAAATATTAAAGTTGTTCCATTTTTTTTATTTCTGTGAGGTTTTTCAAAAGAATATTCAGACTGCTTGATTAGAGTTGTTTTTGTGAGCTTTTTAACACTGTAATTTCATATTCCATAAATAGCTTGGGCATAAGCAAGTTAAAATGAACCATCTTGTTTTTGGACCATAAAAAGTCTTATATAGCATTCATAATTCACACAAAAGTTGCAGTGAAAAGACCCATGCTGACATTTGCGGAGTTGGGCCAAAGCCCCATCAAAACTCAGCCAGCTTGCAAAGTGCCATCAATGAAGGCAATGTACCATAATCTGTGATTGTTTAAATCAATTTTAGCTCCTTCACAGACAAGAAATTCTGGCAAGATGATGGCTGACAAAGTCCCAATTAATGGCTGAAGGAATCCATGAGACACGACATTCAATGGATGGACCAAGCAGCACCTACATCAAAACAATGATATGTAATCAACTCGTCACAAAATTGTACATTTGTGACATCCTTTGATCTGGTCCAGTGCAAAAATAACTGAATAAAAATGGGGCTTTTGCCACTGAGCAGATGAGGTGACTACAAATGGTAGGAGTATGACAAGTGCACGACGTCAAGACTTTCCAGGATCCTGTGTTGTCATAGTAAAAGCAGGCATCAGCTCTATGGGAGGACAGACATCCTCCACTTTTTGGAATGCAAAGACCAGGTACAGAGCTGAAAGTGAAAGTTTCAATGAAAATCACTAAATGTTTTCATAAATCAGCTAAAAGAGGTAATAAAAGATTTTTAGACAGCCACATTTTTAATTTAAACCTTCTTAGAGACATTGTAAGTAATCCTAGTTGGTACTCATCTCTGTATTTTTCTCATTTCTGGTTTAGGGTGTCAACAGAGTTATGCTTTCATTTCATTCATATTTTTGCATGAGGACCTGGGAGGTCATGAAAGCGAATGATTGACAGAGTGAATTTGCTCGTTTTCTTTCATGATCTCTCATGTGTGTAGGTTTTTGTTTGACATTGTTATTCCATCAGTCATGGGCCCAGCAACCAAGCTCACATTGTTGTGCTGGCTTAAACGCAAACAAAAGAAAAGATGTCGATATTGGGTACACAGTATCTATAAAAAAGATAACAATATGGTGAATTTCATCATTTAATTGACCAAGTTTTGGGAGATGAGGGGAAATGCCCATCTTATTTGAGAATGAAGCCTTTGGCGTTTCAAATTCTACTTGAGAAAGTTGGATCCAAGACTGAAAAAAGAAGAACCAACTTAAGAAAACCTTTATCACCAAAGAAACGGGTGGTCATCACACTGAGACAAGTCATGGCTTTAAAGAAATTTTAATTTTATTACCACAATCAGGTTTGACGCCATCTAACACTTCCATTAAAAAAACCATGGTCCTTGTCGCCCATTTCGGGTTTCATTAAAAACGGGACCTTCTTAATATATTCCATCTCCGATATGCCCGAGTCACAACCATGAAAACTCTTTTTGTGGGTTGGGACTCGAACTACTGAAGTTCGGCCCATAACTGAATGTCATCCCATTACACAACAAAGCTCTCCAAAACACATTATCAAATGGCATAGATATGAATATGTACTTAATAAGCTCACAAAAACAAAAATTAGTAAATAAAATATTTAATCACCGAAAAAAACAACAACTGCAAGAACGCAGATTAAACAAATGACTGCTTTCCAAGCATGAAATAATTATGACAAAATAAAATCCTTATCAGACTTTTAAAATAAAAATGTAACGAACACTGATGAATTTTACTGCAGTAACTCTACAAATTTCTGAAACACTAGTTAACAAACTGCATTTACTTATTTGTAATCGTTATGACTGCAATTGTACATGTACTTACTTGCAGCCTCCCACTCTGCTTGAGAAAGTGTTCCCTGAAAAGGAAGGCAAAGGAATGTTGTAAATCAATCTGAAAACAAAATCTCATGCCACACTGGAAATTTTCTTTCGTGGACAACATTAAAAAAAGACTTGCAAATAATTTTAGGCTTATTATGGCAATTGATATTAAAATGATATTTAGCCACACACAAATTCCTCACAAAAGACAAGACACAGATGAGCAGGAGGGATAAATGTAAAAAGCTTCCCATGGAGAGCTGCAAACAGACACAATTATCATGGTTTAATAATTAAACAGCACTTGACCGTCAGAGACCATTTTCCATAATAACTGCACAAGCTTTGACAAAGTAGTAATTTAGTCATTTTTTATTCATAAACTGCTTTCTCCGACAAATTCAGTACGGTAAGATAATTCAAAGAAAGCATAATGCCTCATACATGATCTAACTTACTATTCTTTTCGTCTGATTTTGTCTGTCATGCTCCTCTGTCTGTTCCTTAGTTGCCAGAAGTGATGACAAAAACTCCTTTGCTAACTGGTAATCTTCTTCCTTGTTGCTCACTGTATCTGTTCCTTCCATGGGTGGGTAGGGCTACAATGTACACAGTATGTGAAATCAAATAAAAAACAGCTTTCTTTATTCTCAGCTGTCCATCATTCATATTGACCTATGAATGTAAATGAATTCATGAAAAAAGCAAGTGTAAAGCTCATTGCAACATGCCCCTGACACATACATATAAAATGCAATGCATTATTCCTTTTATTATCATATCCACAAATTAAGGCACAAGAGTGAACCTAAGAGTCACAGCACCGTAAAATTCAGTTACCGGTAAATAAAACTAAAACATTCTAAATTCTTCATACAATATGTTCAATCCAGGCCGGCCCCAGCATTTTGAGCCAGAAAAACGTTCAGTCACAGCCCAATTGGAACCAGTCGGCCCCAAATACATTTTGGAAGTGCTTGGGCAGGTTCCTCTAGTATCTTTTATTCTATCCTTAAAATAATCTTTCAATGCTCTGCTAATGGGACACACACATGATCCCTTCATAGTTTTCTTTCACAGAAAGGTCTAACAAAAAGAACTATCCCTTCTGACAGCACTCCCTTACCCTTTCATAGAAAAAGGCTGTGTTCATGAAAACATAAATATTCCCATTATTTATGACTGCACTATCCTGAATGGTAAAGATACACCAAAAAAATGTTCCACAATGTATGAAGTTATGAAAGGTGGAAGACACAGACACAACTAATGTTACGAACCTCCAGGGCTTGCATGGCACACAACAGATTCAGATTATCCCTGTCTTTCACATGTTCCTGGAAAAAGTCTGCAAAGGTTTGCTTTTTCACCAGCTTCAGACCAAACTGAGCTGCCATTCTGAATCCACAAGAGAATTGAAAAAAAAAAAATTATTTCAGCCGTTTTTGTTATCTCCAACCTGCTTTATTCATCTTTTAACTCCATGTGAAATTAAAAAAGAAAATGGCATTGCAAAGCATGATCAATCCAGTTTCTAAGTCTTTCCAAATAAATGCCCATCAGTCTGATCACATACATGTAGTGCAAACAGTATTCATAAAGGCACTGAAAGCTGTAATTTTGGATTCACAAATTTGTTTTTCAATGTACTGATGCCTGCAAGTCTGGCAAAATGGTATTCAGTAAAGATGCATGCCATAAAGGGAGTTTAGCTGGTAAAGCAAATGGTTTTCTTACTTTATGATTTATTTATCATTTATATTTTCTTCCTTATCAAGAAACGTTTAGTTCTTTTTTAAACGTTTCCTGACTAACCAGTGAAGATAACACTAACAAAGTACTTGAACTAGAAATGACAGATAAAAGTATCTTGAACAAACATAAGCTATGAAAGGCATACCCAGAACAAGGAATTGCAGAGAAAAGTAAAAACAAAACAAAAAAAAAGAAGAAGAAAAGTTACATGGATGTTGAGTTCAGACAGGCTTACTCTTAAAATAAACTCTAGAATAGGAAAAAGCAGAGAAAAGAAGTCACAATGAATTGAATTTTAAAGCAGGCATGTGCTCCACAGGAACCTAAAGCTGATCAGTGACAAATAAAAGAAGAGAAAGACGGATGTTAATGAAAGACACAATAGATGCAGGTCACACAATTCTTGGTATACCTCTCTAACACCGGAAAGTATACAAGGAATTCTGGACAGTCCACCACTCCTTCCAGATGGAAATTATACTTAGCCCCAAACAGGGCAAAGTTACTCTTGGTTTCCTGACTGAATGTGATTCTGTACACGTCATTTCCGAATGAACTGTCCTCTGAGCTGCGCAGACGCCGTCTGTGAAAACAAATGAAAGAAATACTGAAGGAATCTTTTCCATTAGTGGATATATTTCTACAAATTTGTAATGTTTTCTACAGTAATTGCTGGAACTGTTTTTCATTCTGCAGGTATATCTGTCAAACTACAGTCAAACTGAGCTGAAAAGCAATGTTGTCAGTTTTATGATCTTGTTAAGATGAAAATTTTATAAAACAATACAGCTGCAGGTAAATATCTTTTCATCCATCAAACTTTGCTTCTACAAGTATGCAATACTGGCACTCACTGTCAGCCGCCATTAGCTCTGAAGTGTGTCAGGTGGATTGTTTGAATGAAAGGTTAATCTCAAACTGATGGTAAATTGCCTGTGAAAATTACATCCATGGACAAGAAATGACAGCATTTAAAAGAATACATTTCACACTAAAAAATCTTTAAACACTAAGGCACATGTAATAAAAAAAAAAGCAAATGAAGCTGTTCCCTTCCTCTGAGAAATACCCAGTTGATATGATACCATCTACTTTCAAGTTTATGACTGGATGCTCTAATTTATGTACCCTGAAATTCCACCGTCCTTTCACAATATTTATTTTTAAGCTACTGCTTTTCCATGCAGAACATGATAAATCTGAATTATATTCATAATGTTACTCACACTAATTCATTTGAATTTGGTGTGGTCCCTATGAAGTATCCTCCTACTCTCAGGCATTCTCCAGCATTTCTCAACATCATCATCGCCTGTGGATAGCTCTCAAAGCAGTAATGGAATGAAAACTGACAGCTGACGAGATCAAAACTCAGTCTGGGGCTTTTATATCTATCCTTCAAACGATCCTGAAAACACAAAGCAGAATAATATACATACTGAAAATGCAGCTAATATTTTAACTTGCAATGCTCCATGGCACAGACGTGTTATATAACTGAAGTCAGAAAAATTCCAAAAAGCAATAACAATTGGCTCTTACAATTTTGGACAAAGAGCTATTTACTTGTTTATAAATTCTTCATATCTCCTTTCTTCAAACCAAGATAAAAAGCAAACCAAGTTTTTACAGAAAAATTGAATGCAATTATACATTCCTGTACAGACTATCAATAATGTATTTCCAAATCTGCTTAATTTAATGTGATTATGTTCCTTAAAAAATAAATACTTCAGAAATTAGCTTCTGATGTAATCCAAACCTTCGTGCAATCTGCCACCACAAACTCTGCAGAGTAAATCTTGTTCCTTTCTTTCTGAACATTCTGTCTATGCCTTGACTCACTCTGCTCCACAGATGTAGCAGCAATATCTGCAGATACAAAGGCAAACCAAGCATTTCTAACCCTTTATGATAAACTTCTATTTGGCCAATTTAGTGGCTATCATAGATATGACTGTTGGTTGTCGTAAACTGGTCTTACATCATGAATAATGGTGTGGAACTGATGGAAAATGGTTATACACAGATACTGTATTGCTCAAGTTGTGTGCATCTATCATGCTGGAACAGTCCAGTAACTGTTAACATAAAGCACTTGTTGATAATATGGCTTAACAAATGGCAGAGTCATGAAAAAGATGGGACCATAAAACAAAAGGAACTGCTACTGAATAACTGACGACCTACCAGCACAAACCACATGACTGATCCTTCCCTTCTTCCATTTCAAGAGATCTCCTCCTTTGCCAGAACACAAATCAAGGACTGCTATTGGTCTATAAGGGTCATTTTGTCGCAGCTTGTCTAGTGTTTTCGCTGAAACGGATTAGTAAAGTCAGTTTTGCAATCCTTCATGGTGATTTTTACCTAACCCTATACTATCCCGACAAACAAAAATTCAAACTACCCACTGCTGGTATGTGCGCTAAGATCAATGGCTGCTATACAGTGTTTAGCCTGTGGAGTGATCGTGAAGCTTCTGCATATGATCTGTACCTGTATTTAACTCTGCAATTCCCATACCACACACTACTACATCATACTTTGGGATTTCCTTACAGGAATTTAAGGCTTTACAAACACCTGCAATGATGATGTAACCACTTTTCAAATTGTTTTTCAAAGTGGAGACCTTGCCATGGTAACAATGGCCACCAACTAGATCTTTTCATTGGTTTTTCAAAGTTACATAAGGCTTCTACATTACGAATTTATCCTTTTGCTTTAACTGCTCCACAGTTGCATACAGCATTTTTTTTTTTGGGCATGCGCTAAGTTTAAATATTGGTGACAGTCTAATTAAAGAAGGCTGATTCTCTAAACAACACATTGTATGTCTTCAAGGCGGAAACAATTTGGAAGCTGTTGGTGTGAATGAAATTTCACTTTTTAAAAAAAGTCCGACGAGATATTTCCATGATCAACTGACAAACCTATAAGCACACTCTTTATCCAGTTGTTGAAATTTCTGAGGTAAAAGATGCGACTACGTGTCCGCTGAGCCAGACCGATCTCCTCTAATTGGTTGTAATGATTAGCCACCGCTTGAGCATGATCACCACCAGCTTGTGGCTGTGAAGAGAAATAATATTGTGCATTAATACGATGACATCTGCTAGTCATGCATGACTCATGGAGATCCAAACTGGGGGAAAAAAAGTGAAATTTGATTTAAAGAAAATCTAGTTTGGTTCCTTCTCTTGTGATTTTATTTTCTAAGATGGGGGAGGGGACTGAAATTAGATGTCACAGAAATTGAACCTAATTTGCTGGAAGTAATTAAAAAATTACCCCTCCATATCCAACTGTAGTTTGTTTGCTTCTATTTTCCATTTTTAAAAATTTGTTTCAAATAGAACAATTATTTTAAATTAACAGTTCTTGGTTCATGAAAACCCAGACACTAAAAATATGTCTAAATAGATCTAAACAAGTCTGGTGGTAGCTTCATCCAACAAGTAACTTACTGATGCTGGGTGAGACATGTTGAGACTCTGCACTGACAATGAGATTAAGATGGAACTAACCTGAAAATTAAAAAACAAGAGAATGAGCAGGTAATTCTGATCCAGCAAAAACTCCCTCAGATTTCAGAAGGGCAATTTGTCTTAACAACTTTAATTTCTCCCAACAGATTCTTTTGAATTAGAATGCTGTCAAGATGGATTTTATTAGTAGACGGTATGTACTAAGTGACCACTGAAAAAATTGTCTAACTTTTTTTTGCGTTCCTGGCATCGTTGATTTCACCCCCCCTTCCCAATGGGCAGGAACTCCTCTCTTTACTTCTTCAAAGAAAAAAAGAAATATTTAGCCAGTATTCACTTCAATTATCAAAAGAAAGAAAACTGTAATCGTGGCTAATTATCATGCTTCGTTCTCACGAAAATTACAGCTGTCAGTTTGGTAACATAATTCAGATCACTGGTTAGAGGCTTAGAATTAGAGACAAAGATTTCACTGGCGCAATAGCCAGCAAGATTTTATAAGGCATAGCAGTGAATGTTTTGAATACCGGTCACACACAAACCAAACCACATGGACATCGGTAGTGTGGTCATCCCACATCGGTAAAGGTCAGTGGGACCCAGATAAGATTCCCCATGAGCAGTCTGCGGGCTTTATGCGATAGTGCACGGGTTGTAGGTTAGTTTCCGACCTCCGACAATAAAATCATTTAATATTATGCGGTGTCCGATACCTGTTGGAACAGACGACAGTCGGAATCTCAGGTCAGAAAATTGATTCACCATCAGACTGTCGGAATTCCAATGATTGTCGGCATTCCGATGTCTGACTGAAAACTTACAGGTCGATGTTAGGATTAAGGATAGGGTGGTCTTGTCTGGATGGCCAGGACGTATGGAACTCTCTGGTCTAGAATCTCCCTAGCCACGTGGTGTAACTTGTAAGAATTAAATGTGCCTCAAGAGAAGCTAGATCCAATAGGCCTACTAGTAGATGAGGTCAGGATGATGTATTCTACAACAGTTCTGAAACCACAATGTTTTATTTTAACCACTCTGAGTCTGAAATACTATACTTTCTCCTCGGCTCCTTTCACTGGAGCGAAAGACAGTATTTATGCAGTATTGAATCTGTTTCAAATAGTGCTCCATGTTTTCTGGTGTGATCTGAACGAATTTGACCTTAAAAATCACCTCAGATATGATGCTAAATGCAAGAAAAAAAACCATTTCGGGCAAGTTTCTAAAAATTTATAGCACTAGATCTAATTGAAACGGGGTCCAATAGGCCTACTGCATAAATACCCAATAGACTAGCGCAGCATTCTAAATCTGATCTTAAAATTCAACTTTCCATGTCTAGATCTAGGTCTTCATCTATATAGATCTAGATCTGGATTTTAGGTCTTCATCATCATCAATGAGTTAATGAGTGACTGACACTAGATCTAGTGACAGTCTACAGTCAACAGTGTAGCATTCGCTTGGTTTTCCGGCCACATTTTTCAGTACAGTCATTTCTATTCCTAAGCTTCTCCATTTACACAAGTATTCCTGTAATAAAACTTCTCTGAAGAAAAATCAGGAAGGTCTTCCGCCCGTCCGCGCCAGTCAAGAAAACACAACTACCCCAGCCCCTTTTCGCCTGATTAGTCAATCTGACTACCGCACATTGATACAAACTGACTAGACCCTCACGCCCCCAGGTCCATCTGACCATTCCAATGCAGGTTGTTTAAGCTTATATGTTAATCATATTATGTTTGTTAACTTTTTGGTAAGTGGCGCGGACGGGGGGAAGACCTCCCAAAAATCATTCCCTAATTTGCAATTCTTTCTGGTTGAGTAGTAGATTCTAGATCTAGTTTGTTGGAAAAACTCACACTCGGGCTCTAGGCCAGGCTTTGCGTTACGATCCGATCGAGTACCAAGTTGCCAGGCACATGTTGCATTGCCAAAAAATACAAAAATAATATCACATCTAGTTTGCTTTTAATTTGCAAAATATCAGTTAATTTGCTGTAGAAACTACATGTCTTATTGATACCATGAATACACAATTCTTATAATAATATTTTATTTAAAGTGGGAGGAATCAACATTTAAAAAAGTGTTGTTTATTTTAGTATGCCAAGTTGGCAAGGATTTTCATTACTTCAATCTTTCGCACAATTATATTCCCTTGCGAAAACCGTACTATATCTATGGCGAAAACGGGCATGTAAGACCCCTTTCACACGGCGCGGGTCCCGCGCCCGCACATTTGCGTGGGGTCCACCCGCACCCGCATACCCTTTCACACGGCGCGGGTGAAAATCGCACCCGCACTTAGATCTCCCCAGTCTTTTATTCTATTTTACACTGTACAGTCGTGAAATATGGACCGTGATCGGTTTCTCCTCCTATATATTGTATTTGCGACAAAAGAGGAGACGTAGATGTACATTATCAGTGTATCCTTTGATTGGCGAAAGAACTTGCTCCACATAACTGGCCTCCCTAGAACTAATAATATTAGCAGTTCTATATCAATAATTATCTGCATCCATACTGTTTCTGCAGAAAAAAAAAAGTCACAATCAAAAGGAAATACGGGATAAAGCGCAGCCAAGGACAAATTCCTGCACACACGGTGTACAATTTCAACTTCGCGGGTGCGGGTACCCTAGGGGAACCCGCGCAAACATTTCGCCCGCAAACAAGTACGACCCGCACCCGCGCCGTGTGAAAGGCTCCATTGAAAACCTCAGCCTTAGGTTTGCGCGGGCCCCGCACATAAGTGCGGGTGCGGGTTGACCCGTGCCGTGTGAAAGGGGTCTAAAATGTATTTTGCTCATCTCCATTGGCACCCTTTAACCATCTAGTGAGCAGTATTCCATGTTTGAAACACGTCACCATGTGCCTAATATTCTTTATTTGAAACATTTTCTAATGTATCAACAAAATAATAATCTTCCTGATAATTTTAAAAAAAAATCTTTTTGTAATCATTCGACAGTTTTAATTTTGTACCGGTGTAGGATCCGGTTTCGTCCCCCCTTTGAGATGGTCCCCCGGGGGACCTTTTCAGACTAGAAACTGCTCTGAAAAGGGCCCCTTTCAGCGAGTGGAATGCGAGTGGGGGACCAATCGAAAACGAGGCTGGATCGCTGAAGGGGGCCCTTAGTTTGAAAAGGTCCCCCGGGGGACCTTTTCTGCTCTGACAAGGTCCCTCGCGGGACCATCTCAAAGGGGGGACGAAACCGGATCCTACACCTGTATGTTTCAATTTTTTTTTTTTTTTTGAGGAGGCAGTCTGGGTAACAGAGGGGTTAAGTTTTGAATGCTGAAGAAACTTGAAGTTACAAAATAAAAGACAGAGATGGTCATGTCTTATAAATGTTTCGGGAAAACAACAACAACAAAAGATCTTCAATTCCAAATTATTTTTACCTAACAATATTGGTTGTTTTAGAGGCCCGTGCGAAATACTGCAAAAGCCCGTTTTTTGTCTTCTTTTAGGTATGTTTGCTCGGGAGGTGCAGTATGCACAGTATGAATACCAAAATGTATGGTAAGGAATAACTGTAACCTCACAAAACTCCTTTCATATTATTTTCAGGTGTGAAATTTCAAGGAGAGTCTTTATGTATGTTGCATGAGACATGTTCAGAAAACCGATGTATCCTCGGCAGATAAATTATGATCTGAGTTGTACTTATAATGCGAATGAAATTAATTTCTGAACATCTGAATAGAAATCTTTTGTGGAGGAGGATTAAATGATAACACCTAAAGAAGCAGTAATAAATGGTTTATATTGGTTCTAGAAACGACTAGGAGAATCAGCTGTAACCAACGAGTGGACCCACGATTTGAAATCAAGGCAACTGGGCTGCTTCAGAGAACGATCATCCACCCGTGAAGAAGGTGCTGGAAAATAACAGTTCGTACAAGGTCTGAAATTGCTTTCCCCGCTTTGGGAACAGAAATCTTGTCCAGTTTAGAAAGTTTTGACAACTCACGTCAACTGCGGGCCCGGGCTTTCAAACGGCGGTAAGAATTCCTTTTCAGTCACGTGAATGTTCTTCATTTAAGGTTCCTGAAACAGTTTAGTGTTAGGCGTACGGTACAATTTTTTCTATGGGAGGTCTTCCCCCCGTCCACGCCACTTACCAAGTGTCTAAAGACAAATTAAATTACTGGAAGGGTGACTACAAGGCAGCAAATACAGCATTTGAGGAAAAAAATTGGGAGGAGGTGCTGATCAGTGCAGATATAGATCTAGATCTAGATGAAAACTGGAATTCTTTTAAGAAAGTAGTAATGAACATTGCTGACAAGTTTGTTCCCAAACGAAAGCCTCCATCTAAAAATCAAAGACCACAATGGATTACAAAGAAGGCACTCAAGGTAATAAAGAAAAAGCATGCCCTTTAATTTTATGAAAGATACAAACGACTTGGGAGAGGTAAAGATCATGAAGCCTATGTAAAGATGAGAAATGAAGCCACAAAAGTGTGCCGTCAGGCCAAAGCAGATTATGAAACCAAGCTAGTAAACTCTTTCAAAGAAAACCCTAAAAACTTCTATAGCTACGTCAAGAAGCAGCAAAGTGATAAATCTAGTATCCCAGATCTAATGACCGAAGAGGGCACATGTACACAGACACGTAAAGAAGCAGCAGAGACATTAAATTCTTTTTTTAAATCAGTGTACGTTTATGAACCCGATGGAGATTGTCCAGTATTGACTCCGCGAGTTGGAAATGACGACTTTTTAAACGATATCCAGTTTACAGAAAATGATGTTACTCAACTTCTATTCCAGCTCAAACCCGAGAAGTCACCAGGGCCTGACAAGCTACATCCAAAGTTTTTTTAAAGAATGCTATGCCTTGGCCAAACCATTATATATGTTGTTTAGGAAATCCCTTGATATTGGAGTACTCCCTACAGAGTGGAAAATGGCAAATGTCAGCCCGATTTTTAAGAAAGGGAATAGATCCCAGCCGTCTAACTATAGACCAGTGGCACTTACCAGCATTATCTGTAAACTTCTAGAAACTGTCATCAGGAACAAGATTGTTGAACACCTGGATAAGCACGTCATGCTTTCACGTCATCAGCATGGTTTTCAGAAAGGCAGAAGTTGTTTAACAAATCTTTTGGAAACTCTAGAGAGCTGGACCCAGGACACTGATGAGGGGAAACAGGTGGACTGTGTTTTCCTGGACTTCCAAAAGGCCTTCGACACCGTGCCTTTTCAGCGCCTTCTTGTGAAAGTAAGAAGTTACGGACTAAGCCTAAAGATTTGCCAGTGGATTGAGGCCTTCCTTGTAGGCAGAAAAATGAGGGTGAGTGTGGAAGGAAATTTTTCGGGCTGATCTCCAGTAAATAGCGGTGTACCACAGGGATCAGTTCTGGGACCGTTACTGTTTCTTCTGTACGTAAATGACATTCCAGAAATCGTTCACTGTGACGTTAAGATTTTTGCAGACGACACAAAGATGTGGAAAACTGTGATAAGTGTAGAAGATTGTAATGACCTCCAGAAAGACCTTGTCTCTGTTGTAGACTGGTCGGATCAATGGCTATTAAAGCTTCATGTCGGAAAATGTAAAAGCATGCAAATGCAGAGGAACAAAGCAAAGAAGATTGATTTCACTTATACAATGATAGATGGTATGACAAGGAAAGACCTGGAAAACACTAGTGCAGAAAAGGACCTGGGTGTGGTTATTACGAGCGATTTGAAACCTACCACACAGTATATGCAAGCGGTAAAGAAGGCAAATTCAGTCCTAAAGATGGTTAAGCGATCGTTCCATCATCTTGACACAAAAACATTTAGTGTGATATACAAAACATATGTCAGACCTCATGTTGAGTATTGCTGCCAAGCCTGGAGCCCCTACTATGTCAAGGACATCCAGCTCATTGAGGGAGTGCAACGTAGAGCTACTAAACTAGTTAAAGAAATCAGAGATCTTCCTTACAATGATAGACTGGGAAAATTGAAGCTACTGACCCTGGAACAGAGACAATTGAGAGGGGATTTGATTGAAGTTTTTAAACTCTTAAAAGGTTTTGAAAATGTAGAATGGACTCAGTTTTTCAACCGATCTTCCTCAGACCACTTACGCGGTCACAGCCTTAAACTACAAAAACCTCGCTCGTTATCCCAAATTCGACAGAAATTTTTTAGCCAGCGCATTGTTGGTGCTTGGAATGGACTTCCAGAATCAGTCGTATCATCAGAGAACATAAACACCTTTAAAAACAAGTTGGATAAGTGGTGGACAGTAGGAGATGGGTCGACTATTAGCTAACGCTACCCTAGACCCATTAATCCATAAGTATCCATAAGTAAGTATAAGTAAAAAGTTAACAAACATAATATGATTAAGATATTTAAGCTTAAACCTGCATTGGAATATATGGACCTGGGGGCGTAAAGGTCTAGTCAGTTTGTATTAATGGGCTCTAGTCAGATTGACCAATCAGGCGAAAAGGGGCTGGGGTAGTTGTGTTTTCTTGACTGGCGCGGACGGGCGGAAGACCTTACTTTTCTATTTATAGTTATAGATCTAGCTCTAGACTAGAGTCTACGTCTAGTTCTAGTTTGATTCTTGGAGTTGAGAAAGGAAGCAAAGTCATGGGCCTGGACAAGAACTCCACCTAGATCTAGATGTAGTCTCCCACAAATATTTATTTTATAGGCTAATATGAAAAATTTTAGATAATTAGAACTAGATTAACTTTCACCCTGGGCGCGACGGCTTAAAAAAGCCCGCAGTCTGAGACAGTGACCTTTCTCACAGGGAATCTTATCGGGGTCGCACTGACCCTTGCCAATACATGTAACATGACCACAGTACCGCTGTCCACATGGTTTGGTTTGTATTTGATCAGTATGAAAACATTCGCTGCTAAAAAAAAGTGCTATGCCTTATCACACTTGATAATGAATTAACCAGCAAAACCTTCAAGTTCAATGTTTGTCACTAGTGTCAGTCTCCAAAGAATACTCTGACTTGTGACACCAAACTGACAGCTGCAGTTTTCGTGACAATGAAGCATGATAACTAGCCACGCCTCTCAAACCCTAAACAAATGGTTTCATCCTGATTGACACATTAAACCAACCTATGTGGGCATTTGGGGCAAATATCATTTCAGAGCTGGTTTCTGATTGGTTCTTAGAGTTCTATACAGACAACTCTAGATGGTAGTCAGCTTGTGAGAAAATGAAATGATATTGCAAATTTGTTGAGCAACAGTTTGCAGGTCGATGTTACACCTTTTGATAGTGTGGGGAGAGCCTTGAAGAAAGCTTAGTCTTTGTGATTCTGACCAGTGGTTCATTGGTTAACATGTCCTTATCACAATGCCTTTGATTTAGAAGAAATACAGTGGGCAAAAAGACAGTAGTTACGTCTCAGTGGTCAGTGACCCGACGTGTGAAAATACGGCTTGCACGCAGCTCGGACAGCTTGACCTTGCCGTATTTGTACGTCGGTGCAGAGTGAATGCATGGAAAGTCGATGCCTTTATATATTTGTACGCCATTCGCAGGGTGAGGGTTAACTAACACTCATAACATGCATTGACACAATACCTACAGCCACAGTTTGCTGCCCCCAAATCCTCAGTTTTTAGCATTTTCATCAAAATTTACTTTGCCATGGAAAGTTTTCAGCAGCAAGATCACTGTTTTGCTGATGTTGTTTTTCCAGTGACTTTGTCAAAAAATTCCAGCACAATCCAGTGAAATTTTGATTTGTATTTGAAAAATATGTTGGTCAGATTTTTAATTTACCACCACATATTACTGGCTTGGGCCATACTGCTGGTCATGTGATTTATTTTCTAGTATCTTGCCTAGTATTACTAGTAAGGTATTTCTTTCACTTTTTCAGATGAGTTTGCCAACTTGGTGTGTGATTGTGAACATTGAGATGCACAAGATGTGAATTATGTGTGTATGAATGGGTGGTTTTGGCACCATGTACATGTACAAAACAGTAAATGGTGTACTTTTTTTTGCATTCCTTGTGCCATCAAAATAAATTGAAGTGAAGAACTTTTAACACTGAATAGGTAGAATGCACATATCTACCATCTTTAGTGTCCGGACCCGCCCACCACCATGGCGATTGTGGCATTGTTGATATTCATTTGTTGGCTGATTTGCACTGCGAGGCGTGGGAGGTGCCGCAAACCAACCAGCGGCGAGCTAAAAGTAGTTCGCTACAGTAAACAATGGCACATGTACATGTTCAATGGAAGACATTCGGTCAATTTTTCCACTTCCTTTCCCTTGTTTACACAGATAGTATGGAGTCAGACCAGATTGGATCCATCCTTTCCACCTCTGTCATAGCAATCAACTACAAGGCATTTAAAGCACTTAGATATATCTCGAAGTTACACAAATCAGCTGATCCACCAGCTATCTTTAGTGGCGGAAGACCAAAACAGAAACATCAATCACATTCTACCTGTAATTATGCAATACTAATGAAATCTTCTATAATAAACTGTACATCACATAATTCAATCATCATCAAATTAATGTCAGAGGTACTTATGTACATATGTGTGTAGAAGTGCATTTATTTGTGTGTGTAAATTGGTACACAATGCGACAATATGTTCAAAGATTTCCTGTGGATGTGGATGTGTTCTAAAGCAATGAACAACTGTTGTTTTTTTTTAAATTTATGGTTTGAATTTTATACAATACTACTCTTTGTTCACAGAGCACAAGATAAACATTCTATTTGAAAATTATTAAAATCTTGCATCTTACATTATGTTAATGTTGCATAAAAAAGACAGGGAAGGTGGAGGGTCCCCCACACTACTAATCAATATAATACTAATAGCATCATCCATCATACTGAAACATCACATATCTGCATTAGATACACATGTTGAAGGTCTGGCAGTTGCTGCCTGTAGGAAAGATTGAATTTTTTAAAATAAAATTCTTATGAAAGCAAATAAATCTAGAGATTTTAAATCTTTCATTTTTCAGCAATGTCAGAGGAAGATGGAAGAACCCCCAGCCAGCCTCGGCCGGTCAAGGATATCAAAGGTTTGCTCAAATTTTGTATGGAGGCAACAAGGATGGAAGATGCTCAAAACTCGGCTTGTCCAGAAATTTATGAACCGATGACAGAAGATGTAAGTGTCCTGTTTTATGTAGGTTACAAGCACTGGAAAATTGTTGCCGTATTTTGTCAGTGTCACGAGGTGGGTTAAGGCATTCGACTGCTAATGCGAGAGGTCAAACCCACACTCGGACGGGCACACCAACATTCACACGTAAAATACTAAATAAACAAAAAGGATTTCTTTGGGTCAGGCCTGCAGAGCCACAACAATATTATTTAGAATAAATACAATAACATGGATTATGAAATTCAAGGCAACTATATTCACTGATATCAAAATTGCTGGAGTAAGAATCTCCACTAATAATATAATTCACTTCAACATATTCCAAAGTGGAAAAGACATTATACTTTCAAACTGTTTAGCAAGTCACACGACTCGCCGTCCAAGGACCTATAAGAGTTATAAATTCACAACTATAAAATGGTCCTGGCACTTGCTAACTTATGAGATACGGATTCTGCTTTACTGACTTCATAAACAATAGATAAACACATGTTACATTTCTCTCACTTCTTAACACACGCCAATTCAATTACATAAAGATATCTTATAGGCAAAATGGCGCTGCTCGGCAGCAGCTTTTGGAACACTTTCTACAACTCTGCTGGGAACTTCTGCTGAACCCCTGGTAGACAGAACAATGAGTAAAGATTCATTACCATTGCCTCGGCCATTTGGGAATGACCGAGCTTTCTATTTCTCGCTTTGGTGGACTAAGGACCGGTACGCTAAGGCTCGGAGCTATCTCTGTCATTAGCTCCTCGTACATATAGTATTATCAGACTGCTCATCTGCGTCTTGTTCTCACGTCTGGCCTGAGAACCCAAACAGCCGGTCACTCCGCAAATGGATACAATATATCTGCATGTGGCAAATTACAGAGGTTTTGCGCCCGCTTATATACTATGTGAACTACTGTCCAGATTCCCACAATTGATTGGCTCAGCCATGTAAGCTCAGCCTGCGGTATTAATTTATTTACTGTTACATACATTTCTGCAAGTCAGATACGGCCTTGCAACTAAAAGCAAGGTCGCCCTCTAAATAGTTTAATAAAAATTAAAATCCGAAAAGTCCAATTAGATAGATAACTCTGCAAAAGATTAGAACTCGTGCTCTCTCCTTCTGCACGAAATACGGAAGGTCAGCATCTCGACGCAAAGCGTCTTGATGAAAACACAATCTCTGCTCACCCTCTCCTATTCTTATTTAATCACGGACTGAAACTGCTTTGTAATCCTCAGTTCTCCTATACATCTTCGTTCCTAATACTTTCTCTCCATCCAACTGTTCCCATGTCAAAAACATTACTCAAACTTGCTGCCCATGAGGACAGCTCAAGGCCACTACGCGACGACTCTGTGAATAACAAACTCATTGAACCCACCGTGACCTAGCATGGCATTTACAATACTAAAAACAGATTGCGACAGTCAGTATTATTCAGTTTGAAAGAAGCTCTAAAAGAATTCTGTTTTACGTGAATTTTGACGTGAATTATATTGCAGAGGAAAACTGAAACAACGCATTTTCAGGTGAATTTAAAAGCACAACAACAATGGACATAAATCAAGTATGTTCATAAGAACCTGAACGCTGTTTGTATAATAAGATAGCTCATGCAGATTGACATCTGTGTATCCTATAATCCCAGAATAAAAGGTGGTGATGATGTCCACCTTCCGAGCTCCTCATTTTTTAATTTTTTGTTTTTTTAAAATTAAATTTGAAAATAGTTCTGTCCAGCAGACATTGGAGGGACCATGCAATACCTGAAAGCTAACTTCTAGGTGGAAGTAATGATACTGAGACAAAAATCATATTCACTCTATAGATCCATGAGGAAAAGGTTGATAACTTGGAAAAAGATCATCACAATGATGAACTACAGAAACAAAGCACTGCTGGGACAAAAAACTTCAATATAGTCTGAAACATGACATTAATTCCACAAGTGATCATGAGATGAAGGTCTTAATTGGCATGGGCTGAAGTTGTTTTCTGTGTTTTCTGTGTTTTCTGTTATCCCTTGAATAATATTATTGTGAGCATGATGACTTCACCTGCCAATTTAGAAGCATTTTTATTACATTCAGTAATTGAAGATCCTTTATGTGACAGAGCATTAAATCTGCAAATATTCTGATTTAAGTATTTCTTTATTCTTCTCATTGACGAGTTTTAAACACTCAAGAATGTTATTGTTTTTGTTTGTTATGTAGCGGCAGAAATGGTTGGAGGAAGCATTGAGTTCCATGAGTGTAAGTCCAGTGGAGCGTATGACACTGTGTGTGAGAGCAATAGAGGAGGCAGAAATTGACACAGAGGCGGGCACTGAACAGCAAATACGAGCCCTCACAGAACTCCAAGACTGGGGGGAGGACATCGACATAGCTGCAGGTGAGTTGTACAAACTGAAAGAATAGTTATTGTTGAATGCTTTGGTGGATTGTGTATCACATATAAATCTCTTACACAGAGATAAATGACTTCTATAATTGTCTCTTCATGATGACAGCGGGCGTCAGCTTTAGTAGCAATTAATCTACATTTAAAAGTTATCTTTCAAGCACCCCTTTTGCATGTCATAGCCTACACTAGTACAGACACAGTTGTTTTAGGTAGTCCAAGCTGATTTTTGCTTTTTATCATAACTCGCCAGTTTTTGTCTAATCTGATGGAGCTTGCTTTTGTTAAGAATGTTGATACCAAATTTATTATTCTGGCTTAAAGGCATTGAAAGTTATGGCATTTTCGAAAGTGAAAAAAAAACACTTCGAATTTGCTACCTTTTGCAAACTGCACCACAGTCCAACTTTGACCGCCCAGAAAATGACAGTTTATTGATTCACGACATTAAAAATTATCAGTTTCGAAGCCAAGGAGGTGTACATTATGCTCAGTTTTTTTCAAGGGGTACAAATATAATACAGGCATCTCATTTTACTTTTTTTAGTCGGCAAACTTCATCTGTCGTCAATTCCTTGTGAACTCTTACAAGGGAGACAAAAATAATGTTGTTTTTTGTAATTGAAAAGGAGGTCAACCATGTCACCATTGACTTAGCACTGAGTGTTGGACAAAAGTGACAAAATTAAGCATTGGGTGGGTCTATGAAAACACTGCCCCATGACTGATTTTGGCATATCCTGAATATACAAAGGCTTGCGTTCATTTGCATAATTTTAATCCTGATCTATTAAAGTTTCCGCCAATTTCTTGGTCAACAAACTTTTCAACAAATGATTTTTTTTTTAAATTTCAACTTAAAAGATGATGAAAAATACATTGGATTAAACCTCGTTTAGCTGGCTTTCTGTTTGATTTATTGTCAAATGTGTGACCTACATCGGCGTGACGCTCTGCGATCCTTTGTTATGAAGGTGTCAAATCGGTACGCGCGGCTCAGGGCAAAAGTGGCAAGTCTGTGTCTTGTTCAAGCAGTAAAATTACACAGCTACACACATTAAATGCTATAAAAGATGGTATAGTTTGAGAGAGGAACAATTGAACTTTATTTTGATGTCAGATGCATGCCGTTTTACATAAACACACAGCAGTAGCAGCCATGTAATGCTGATCTAAAATTATGACAAAACAGGATTTCTCCCTTTCAGTGGGGCAGTTTGGACTACCTAGTTGTTCCCTAATGCTGCCAGTTGGCAGATGCAGATATTGTGAGTGCATTATAAATACTTTTCACACCTTTAAAGCTTGCTTTAGGTAATGGTTCACCTTAATAAAGCCGCAAAAAGAGTAGGAAAACTAACATTAGACTTTCATCAAGTTACAAAGGTTAAAAATTGTTGCACAGTGGTATATTCCCAATATGAAGTTCAGTTGCTTCATGATAGCATGATGGCATTCCAAATGATTTTTAATTCATATGATGTGAAGAGACCGTTCTGTTTTCACATTGCAAAGGGAAGACTTATCCTGTTCACAGATTTTATCAAGATTAATGGGCTCCGCATTGTACCAAAACTACTCAGCAGTGAGGTCAGTGAGATCAGGTGGCGATGTCTAGAGCTTCTGGCTGTCCTGTCACAAAATAATCCAGTGGCACAGATGGCTTTGTTGACATTAAAGCTTTTACCAGTTATGCTGCTGATGTTAGACACTGATCCCAACCCAACAGTGAGAGTAAAGGCACTCTATGCCATATCATGTGAGTACATCATTTTCCATTCATTTCGTGCGAACTTTATTCTTAACTTCCAAAATGGTGGTAAAGTCCATAAAGGTGCACAGGTCAAAGGGATGTGCTATAAAGGTTAAACAATATCTTAGTTTCTATCACAATATGTCTCACAAATACCATTGCAAAAGAGCGCATGAAACCACGTCATTTTGCGTGAAAATGGAAGAACAGGTGAAGAAATATTGTCATTTTCAAGCAGTAACCCTCTCCTGACTTATCAGTCATCAAAGCATAAATTCACCATCATATCATATGGTATTTCAAAAATAGACAGGAACATTAAACATTGTTCAACTGTGTCATTAGCAAATTGGCTATTTCAGTCTCCTGATGTTTAGTTTTGTGGTTGTTCTGTGCAATCTTAAAGTGAAGCTCAATAGACTTACCTCTGACTTGCAGTCCTTGGAGGTTATGACAGATCTGATAAGCTCTCTACTCATATTTCACTGTCTTACATGTCTTCAGGATGAAAAGTTGTGCCATAATTATTGCCAGCCCATTAAGTTATAAGTTTTTCATCTCATTTCTAATGTCTGAAGCAAGAAAAAGATTGTTGGTCTTCCTGCATCATCAAAATGAGTTATATCATATGTGAGCGTTCGATTTAATTTAATCTATTGGTGGTCAACAAAACAGCACTAGAAAAAGTGACTGATTTCAAATACCTAGGATCACATAAATCGCAAGATGGAAGCTGCTCAAAGGACATAAAAACAAGGATAGGAATGGCAAAACACAAAATGGTTCAACTAAACAACATTTGGAAGGATAGAGGCACACCAATGGACCTCAAAGTGAACATACTTAAGTGCTTGATCTGGCCAGTCCTACTATATGGTTGTGAAGCCTGGACACTCAAAAAGGCAGACATAACAAGATTGGAGGCAGCTGAAATGTGGCTTTACAGAAGGCTACTCAGAATAAGTTGGACAGAAAGGAGAACAAATACAAGCATCTTAGAACAGCTTGGCACCACCAGAAGAATAACACCTGAAATAAATAAAAGAAGGCTTGCATACATCGGCCACGCGGCCCGAAACAAAAGCACGGCCCTTATGATATCAATCCTTCAAGGAAAGACAGAAACAAAGAGAAAACAAGGAAGACCACCCATTACATATCACGATAACATCAAGAAAGTCAGCCAGCTGGAAATAAGTGAACTAACTAGGAAAGCTAAGGACAGGATTGGGTGGAGGAGATTTTGTCGTGACATCCACTGTAGCAGCTAACATCGATGACGATGAAGCCGACAGGTGACAGGTGAGGTGGTGGTCAACACTTTGCCAGAAACTACACCAGGCGAATACCCAGTTAAAAATGGCCTACACCAAACAAAAATGTTTTTAATAAGCGGTGGTACATACCTCTTCAGTTATTCTATGTTAACTTCTTTGATTAAAAGATAATCTTCTCGCACTGTTTGATTTTCTGCCTTTGGTTAGCAGTCAATGAGGAAAGTTATGCCAGCCCAGATCAAAATTATTTTTTTATTTTTTATTTGAGAATTAAGGCATGTTGACATTGAGCCCATTCACTCTGTTAATGCTTTTTCGTCAATTGGGTATCAGATTTTGCTTACTGTTGTGGATGACTTGACTGGAGAATGGATCTGGTAACAAATTTAACAAGAAAGTAATCATTTGATGGAATCTGGAAACATTTTGTTTCGGAGATGTGTTTTGTAATAAATGTTAAATTTTTTTTTTCTAGGTCTGGTACGTAGCAATACTGAAGCACAACAACAGTTTCTAGCTCACGATGGTCTTACGGTTCTAGTCAAAGCACTTCACAGCGATGAGCAAAAGTTACGGGTCAAGGCTACATTCATGATATCATCTGTCTGTCAATCAAACCCTACTTTCAAAGGTCAGTGCAGGCGTGTTCAAGCATTGCAATAATTTCATACCATTACAACCCTTCATTTCAGTGATCGTCGGGAACAAATCTCAAGAAAAAGTAGCTAACCACTTTACATGAAACAATAACCAAAAAAAATCTCGGAAATGCAGCTCATTATTAAAAGATGTTTTGCATCTATAATTCCTTCTTTTTTTTTTCCTTAATGCCTTTGTCATCATTATTTCATATTCACATAAATTTGCATGTTTCTCTTCCAGTTTTGTCCACTGATCAAGAAGCAGGTGACAATAGTTTATTAATAAAAATTTATTTGGATAGAATCATTGATTCTGTGGGAATTGAATTTCACAAGAATTTGTAGCTGAACTATTGGGGGGATTTTTGCTGTAATAAAATGATGACGCGGTAAATTGTTAAAGCTCACATTTTTTTTATGGTTTTCCCATTTGCTTTATTAAAAAAATGTATCAACTCAGAAGTGAGGTCAGAGGAACAGTCTTTGAAAAACTAAAAGATTTATTTGTTCCAGATGTGCTAGTGGCCAAAGGTGTGGTGGAACAGTTGGTGCAGCTGGTGAAGGAAGAGGACCACAGCTCCAATCATGAGTACATTATGTCAGCTCTACTGGCAATTGTCTCAGAGCATGCTGAGGCCTGGTCCAGATGCCTGAAAGAAGAACTTGATGTCAGAACATTCTTATGTCAGAGAATTCGGTTTTTAGATGGAAAGGAAGCTTTTGAGGTAAAAGCCGCAATCTGATCAGTAACTTCAGTATACAGGGTAGGCCTAAAGTTACCCTGTCAAAAGAGTTACTTTACAATATGTAAGATGATCTGCAAAAACCCTACTCTTTGCGAAAATCATGGATTTTGAGTTAAATGCATAGAAATGAAGTGGAGACATTCCTGAACAACATGCAACTTGAATTTTGTCAATATCTTCATTATTAACGAAGTTATGACCATTTTAAGTGACGAAAACAGAAAAATACAAAACAGGAAATCAAGTTTAAAGTTCTAGATCTAGAACACTCCTCTAGTCCATCTTCTTCGTCACTGCTCTCATCCCTCCCACAAAAGTAGTCTTCAGTAACGTCCATCACACCATCATCAGCCATCAAAATTCCCATGCCGATCTCCCTCAACCCATTCAACATCTCTGCTATTTCTTTCTCTCTGCTCTGACTGGGCGCCACCATCTTGTTTACCGTAACAACACCAACACAACCACAACAACTTGAAAAAAACATCTCTTAAAACTGTGAAAAACTATTGCACAGTATGAATGTAGAGATGATAAATTACTTGTAAAATATCACAGGGAGGTCAAATATGTAGGATAAATGAAGAAAATCACAGGAAAAACGGGTCACCTCAAGAAAAATGGTTTTCAGCTGACAACAATATGCGCATGTCTTTCAACGGCCAAGAGACTGTTTGTATTCATGCGCACTAGCCATAAATAGAAAGAGCGTAAAAAAAAACAGACAAACTGATATCATGTGGTACTTTGATTTTTATTTTGTTCTTCCGCGACAAAAAGTGGCTGAATTGGAACAAGAAAATTTTGCGATTTTTCCACATTTTTACTTCAGGATGGCGCTAAAAAAACGCTATTTTGACACACTAATAGATCAAATTCAACAAAATCCACAGTTGATGTATAGGTTGACCTTGATACCTCTGGTAGCCTTAACCCAATTTGACTCCGAGGTCAGATTTTCACCTGTTTCAGGCTATATCTTGGATCTAGTCTTTACGCAAAGAGTCGGGTTTTCGCAAAGCACCTCACATATTATTATTTTATTAAGCTACTAGCTGAGTTCCCGGCCCTGCCCATGATAAATCAATTTATTAGTTTCAGTTCTGGGTGATTATTAATATTATGGACCTGCTTCATTTTGCTTGTTCTTTTAACTTTTTAAAATTTTTGTTTGTTTGTTTTGAGATACGTTTTACTGCTCTCCCTTTGCGCGTTGATGTCCTGCGCGTCCCGCCAGCATCCGTCAAATGACTATGATTTGCGCACATGTTAGTTTGTTTGTTAGTGATCACATCGCAGAAAGTGATAACGTCATGTGTTAATGGAAAAGAAAAATTATAATACTTTCCTAGGCATATTGAAAACCACAAACCTGTACTTTTGGCCCTGCAGCGTCAATCTCCCAATTCCAGACCCTTTGTTCTTCCTAGTCTAGGCACATTGAGAACACACAAAGTTTCATACTTGATAGTCTAACAGAATCTCATCATTCAAACCAGTCCTAACCGGAAGTTGTTTTGTGAGTGTGATACAGATACCGGAACCAATCTCAATTACATTGATTTGCCGAAAAAATAGATCGAACGCCAGTGTGTCGCAACCTAGAAACTACGTTCCGTGAGTTATTAATTATTTTTTTATTTTCTGTGCCGGCGACACGACAACAGACTATACTAAGCGCTGTATATGTGAGCTTTTTTAAAAAAAATTTGTTTCGTTGTATTTTTTATTTTTTTTATTAACTAACGGTGGTCCCAGCATTGTCCGCAATAAACTATTTATTAGTTTCAATTCTGGGCGATTAGGACGAATCTGCTTCATGTTGCATGTTCCCTTACGTTTACTTCTTTGTTGTTTGTTTGTTCTCTTTTGGATTAATCTTATTGCGTTCTCCTTATGTGTTAATGTCAAATGCACCAGTTCAGCATTTGAGGTGAAGCTTGTCATGAAATGGTGGCAATCTACACACTGGGTAGTTTGTTTAAGTAACTGTCTGGTCCTGCAGACGGTAATTGGCGGTAATTGATAAAAGGCACAATAAATGACAATTTCAGACAGAAAGCAGTCAGCACAAAATGTTAGATAGCATCATGTTAAAAAATTGCCTGAAGGAAAAAATATGACGTGGGCTGGACTAAAATAGTCATGCAGAGAATAAACACCATTATTGATAGATTTTTAAAACGTTTGGAAAATTTCATTTTACTCGAAGCCAATTCTGATGTGACATATTTTTGTGTGTTCCACAGGAGGAGAAACATCATGCAGAGCAGCTACTGAAGTTGCTGAATACAAATCCTACAAGTCACACATCATCCTCATCATCATCTACTTCTGTGTCGTCCTCCGACAGAAGCATGGCATTGATGGCTGCATGACACAAACAGATCAGAAATACAATGAACTCTGATAATTTTAAAGAAGATTCGGAGTGCATAGAGAGAGATGTATAACTACAAAGTTTATCTTGCATGTGGTTAGGAATGTTTAGTCACAGATGGTCGTAATGCTACCAGTTAAAATAAGCAAGCAGCGATAGAACAATTTATTTTGGTACTGCAGCTGAAGCTTTCCCTTCTGTTGTAATGTTGTGATAATTCGACTCTAAAGTTATTGGTATTCTATGCAGGGCTGTGACTAAAGTGTATGTGACTTTGTTTCATGTTTAAATTTCTTAGAACAATATGTCGGGATATTTGTGACAATTTAAAGTTTTGAAAATAGTGTGCCTGCAGTGTTGGTGATATAAAATCATCTTAAATCAACCATCACTAAATTAGAATGTTTGTAGGGCTATTGTCTTTTTGACTAGTGTGAATGGTTCTGTAGAGAAATGTGAGGCAGCCTAGGAAAACCAGTCATGATGCAAACATTTCACAATTGGAGGTATTTTCACCGGCATGTAACAGAGGTTTTGCAGAGCATTTTGCTTTATAAATTTTTAAAATATCTTCACTGGAACCAAAGTTATGACATTTTGAAGCTACATGTACAAAACATATAAATGGAGGTTACAAAATGAGAAAATTGCATCTAAAGTTAACATATTTATTTTCAATGTTCTGTTCACATACCTTACATTTTGAGTTTTTTTTGTCACCAGGAAAGGAAAATAATGCTATTATTTGAGTTCATAACCATCACAGAACTGAAATATTGGCAGAGATCAGCATTTCAAGCAACTCTTGACTTTTTTTTTGCCTAAAGTCAAGTCAAAGCAGAAATTTTGCTAGATCCAGATCTATCTCTCTGTCCGCCATCTTGTTGACAGCAACCGCAATTTTTTATAGATATTGATCCAAATAAAATTCTTGTGCAATTGGAATATATCAAAAGGAAGTTTTCTTGCACAAAGCAGAGGTTACTTTGTCAGGTAAACGATTTATATGTAGAATTGCACTCAAAATTAATTGGAAAACTTATGCCGTATGGTTGGCCCTTTCCAGCAGACGATGCTCTTTTATTTAGGAAGATGGGCAACTCTTACAAAATACTACCGAACCAGTATCTTCATGTGCACTAGTTATGAATGAGAAGCTGTGGATTTTCCCTTTCCATTGGTATAGGGTGGGAAGATATGAGTGTGTGTCCAAAAGAGGACAAAGTTGTTGACCATGATCAGAGTAAAATTGCATAATGTCAACAAATTTGGTCCACTACATTCAAAATGTAAAATTAAATATTTAGAAGCTTATTTGATGAGAAAACTTACACATCATAAGACATAGGAATAGATGTAGAATGAGGTTCTGACCTTGTCTAACTTTAGACCTAAGGTCACCTGGAATCGGAAGCTGATTACTCAATACTCGGATTTTCGCAACCTCAGAGGTCTTCTCAGGCTGCCACACAAAATGTCTTCATTGCATGTTTGTGACTAAAGATAAAAGGGGAAAATGTGAAATAATAATATGAACCTGTGTTGAGGTCTTTGTTTTCACAGGATCCCTGCCCTTGGCATTTGCACCTAGATATGCAGCTGTGAAAATGACCACATTTATTTCTATCATAACAGACATTAAGTTCTGTTGTAAACACATCCTGCTACCATGTCAGTGAGTGCTCGGTCTGGATTGTAATTTGGTCCTAAATTTAAGCAATGTGTGTTTGATCACTTTGATGGCTGCAACATACATTTGCCTCTAGTTTACAGGAACAGAGATCAAATGGGCATGCGGAAATGATTTCAGATGTGTTGTAAACTTGGTATTTCCTAATAACTACTTATTTCCCAGTGCCAGTATGTTGAGTTTGAATGTGGTCACTGAAAATTGTAACACATCCCATTTTCTAAAGTTTCCTTGTGTGACCTGTTTCCTCCTTCCACACTGTATGAGGAAATCAAAGGCTGCAAAACATTGGGTGTTGGTAATTGTTTGGAATCTTTATGCCTAGAAATGTAAATTCTGTCCAGCGTGGTGGGTCATAGTATCACAAAATCGGTGTAGGACTAATGTATGGTTAAAAAATTGGGATGGTTTTGAAAATGATATATTATTTACATGAGAGCCATCCAACTTTTATTTTTGTCAGCCAGAAAATCCTGAGAACAATGGACAGTACATGTAGTCATTTTACAAGTGATTTGTGTGGATTTAATGGTTGACTTGAAAAATGATGAAGGGAAAGGCTCAAAGAGAACACCATACTAGTATTATTTGAGAAAGTTGTCGTTGAGAAAAGAACATATAGTTGGTCATCAGAATGGAAGTTGTCAAACCATTTCTTTACTTTTATGACTCCATCAGTGAAGTGAGTGGAGCTCTTCCGTTTCTAAACCATCTGAGGCATTTTTCAGATTTTTTGGGGGGTTGAAACTAGTTACCGTTTTATAGTGAATTGCCATGTGCTTGTCAGTGAATGAATAAAATGAATTTGTACTAAGTTTGATTTTTATTTCTTTAATAGCATGACTGAACACAGGTTGGCTTTGATAGATTTGAAAGTACATGGGTGTTTTTAAGCATTACATGTGTTGTGAAAGTAAAAAAGTTAATACAGTATATTCAGGAGAATCATTTGTGATGCAAGAATAAGGGGGGAAAATAAAGATACTACCTTTTGGTGACAGTTGAGATGGCAAATTTGAAAGTAGTCATTGGACAATAAATATGATTCGGAGGATGTTTAGATGTTTGGATTTGTGTATGCTCATCATTATTGTCCCAGGGTTGATTCAATCCTGTGCTGTTTCCTCCTTAGGGGCCAAACGCAGTGGGATACAACTCCTCCACGTTTTTTGTGGGTAGTCGTCTTTCGTTGTGATGATGCAATCCGAGCTTTATTAAAGTCTTGTAAACTGGCACTGTGCGAACGCAGTACATACAACACAACTTCCATTCACAGACGACAACACGACTTCGGCTGAATTTTTTGACGAGCGTGCCCAAGTCTCTTGCTACATTTTTTCACACAACTTTCGTTCGACATGCATGTGTTCTTCGCTAGACCTAGGGCCGGCTTCCGCGATTTTGTTTTGAGACCACACAAGATGGAGCAGGCTTTTATCAAGGCTGTTCAAGCCTGTCCAGCTTTATATGACGAAACAAACATAAACTATAGCAACAGAATATACACCAACAAAGCATGGGACGATATTGGCAAACAATTTGATCTTGATGGTAAGATACAGGTTTATTACTCATATTTTATTATTAGGCCTGTAATCATATTGATGGTAAGATACAGGTTTATTACTCATATTTTATTACTAGGCCTGTAATCATTAATGAATTTTCTCTCTTTCTCTCTCTCTCTCTCTCTCTCACTCACTCTCTCTCTCACTCTCTCTCTCTCTCTCTCTCTATGCCTCTCTCTCCCATTATGTCGGCAATGAACCAGAAGTAGATTTGATTAGTTAGAGCACATTGCATCTTGCCATGGGAGGCGTCCACTATCAGAGAGGAAATAATTCATCAATATTTCCCTGTTGTCAAGGTCTTGAACTGTTGAACGGATTCTTTCTTTCTGGATATTAACCAACTGTATACCGGGGGTTTCCTGTTGATTCACTGTGTCCCCTCGCCTTGCGTCTACAGTTCCTCTCTCAGGCTCTTCAAGAATCACAAAATTGTGTAGATCAGTAATTGCCTTGACCATGTCAGTAGCAGTTTTGGGTTGTGCTTCTATTGGGCGCTGGAGTATTCGCCACATTCCTGCGAGTTTGCCGAAGGCACATTCAACCGAGTTTCGAGCACGTGACAATCGGTAGTTAAGAAGTTCTTTATCATGTGTCAACTGCTTATGAGAGAAAGGTTTCATGGTGTGCTTGGTCAGTGGAAAAGCATCGTCAGCTACGAAAACGTAGGGAATTTCAGTTTGTGTGCCTGGAATATTGTCTGATTAAGGAGTGTTCAGTTTGTTTGCTGCTAGCCTGCCAATTGGGGAACGGTTAAACACTCCAGCATCGCTGTTGCCACCACAAGAACCAATGTCAACTAGAGTAAATTTTCCATCTGCATCTGTAACAGCAAGCAGGACGATTGAGCAAAATCCTTTGTAATTAAAATACTTTAAACCTGATTTGTTTGGTTTTTTTTTTTTTTTTAAATTCTTATAATATGTGCTTCCCATCTATGGCACCTAATTAAGAACATAGGAAACTGAAACCTTGCAAAGAAATCCCGAAGTTGAAAAGAAGTTGTTCTCACTCCGTGAGCAGCTTCCGTGCAGCATTCTTTCTTCAAAAGTTGATAGTTGAAAACGTGGAGGAGTTGAATTTCACTGCGTTTGGGGCCTTAATGATACCAGGCAGTTGTGATATTGTTAGGTAGTAGATAAGGTATTTGTCCTTAGAGCAGAAGGGCTTGAAGGCAACTGCTTTTCACACCTCGTCCTGGAACAAGGAAGGGCATAGGCTGGTGATATTAGGAGAGTTGAAACAGAATGATAGTAGGGCCTACCCGTATAAAACCAAACAACGAGATAAGTTGGCATTGCAGATAGTAAAACCTCAACAAGTGACAGTGTTGATATTACTGGAAAGAAATATCAGATACAGGAAACATTTGATTTTCCATGCCTTGTGTGTTCAGTGTTTGTGTTGGGATACTGTGTGTTAAAATGTTTACTTAAGTGATTATATGTTGGGGTGGGGGTTGACGTCTTTCTGTTCCTAACTAGGAGACCTTCATGCTAACAAAATAGCAGGTAATAAATACATATTAAAATTAAAGTTTACAGTGCAAGCATGAGAGCAGTTTCATTATAACCAGCACCAATAATGGAGGAAAGCTTGCTCTTAATTTATGAGGGAAACAAAAAGATAATATACAGTGGACAATGTCACAAAGTCAGGAGCAGGCAACGGTATTGCTCACCGAGTTTTGCGACACCTTAAATAGAGGGACAGGAACCTCGTCACAGAGTCGAAAGCAAGCAAAGGTATTGCTCGCCGAGCTCTGTAACCCCTTACAAAATATCAGGGAATCTCACGCTTGCTCTGCCAAAACACCAAGACAAGACCCAAGATAGAATATAAATCAATTACTAAGTTTAATATTGGTAATAATGCTACTAAGGATAATGTCGAAATATGAATGGTAATATATGGTTTATACATAAACACATCAAACAGCAAGAAAGAAAAATAATAAGATCAAACGAATAAACATATTAGTCCCGATCGACAATGACAAGTACAGTGAATAGTGTGCAAATAAATGCTTCAAAATAGCCTTACTTGAAGCTCCTGAAAAAGAATACCTTAAACTGCAGTATTAGCTGCGATCTGAAAAGTAAATATCAACTTAAACAGAATTGAATCATACATTCTAACACACTCAAAAACTAAATAATGACTGTAGTCCTTTGAACCTCACATTAAGGACAAAGTTCACATTTGTCTACCAGTCCTAGTAGTAGTAATAAGAGAAATTTCCGATCTGCAAGTCACAGACTTTATATCACTTGTATCTTCACATACAGTTCCGTTCCTCCGCTTGGCCAACAAGAAGTATAATTAAATCTTCTGAAGTTCCAGGCTATGTCGTTGTTCTGGACAGGACAAACTCCATGTGAACTCCAGGTAAAACTTCGGGTACAACCTCCAGGAAAAATATCCAGGGAAAATCTCAGGATAACCTCACGGTAACCGCTCAGTGATCTGAAAGTCAGAATCGACTGTGGTTAAATTTCCAGTTAGGAACCAATTCGTAGTGTTAGCTCTTCAGAGATTAAGGTTAAAGTGATAAACAAGATTAGAGTTAATACATGTATTATTGTTTGGCAGTGAAACACTTTAATCAAACACCGTAACAGTGACAAGCATGCAGTTAGCACAGTGGTTATAACTCATCAAATACAAGGCATGCACCCCCAAGGGTATAAACAGAAACATCATGACAATAAGAACCATTATTATACAAGGTTTGACAATCTTCTGCCTTTGCATCTGCAATTCATACCTAACGGGTATCCTTAATAGGGTTCTTTCGCTCATAGTTAAAACTTAAACCAGTCTGAAATGCAACTGTGGAAAAGTATTGAATTCTGTCATATAGACATCAGGTACGTAACGGGTTCTCATCCCGTTATCATTAATCAATTACCACTTTTCAAATAGACTAATTCTGTATAAGAAAAATCCGTACTCACCTTATATGATGAACCATCAAACGGGTTATTTCACCCGCTACACGCTGAGTCAAATTATTGGGTCAACTACACGTTGATCTCCAAAACACTTTCCAACTACACGTTGGTTTTATTTTAAAATATATACACTGTCGCGATGTGGGTTAGATGGGGATAATTCGACTGACACTCTTTCGAGGTCCGCTCCCACAATCGACGCACACACAAAAAAAATACTTGCACTCTAAAAACTAAATAAATCAATTGCTTTGATTTTTAGCAGAACTGTAGGGCAGTTTAATTACAGGAATTAATGTAACAAATATAATTATAAATATAAATATCAATTCAAAGGCAACTGAATCTAACTAATGAAACTACAGCTTTCTATAAAGACTAACTTATTCACTCTAACTACTTGCAGGTCATATGAGTTATATGCCAAATAGAATCCGCGCACGTGGCGACGGATATAACAGTTTAAATTCTATTAATTCAATGAGACATGTTATGATATGGACATTTCCTCTAGACACGCCATGGAGAATGCTTGTACAACCATGCGTTGTCTGGCGGTAGCTCTGAAACTGTCTTCAAAAGTAAGTAGAACGGTTCACTTTCATCATTACAAATTAGTATGGACTCTCACCATGGGGCCCTCACTGGGAGTGAGAGCGCTGGATGTAAACGCTGTGGGTTTATATCAAACCAAGTAGCTTAGGCTCTGGAGCTTCAAAACATCACGCTCCTGACAATATGGACTGCTCAACTGCGTCTCTATAGGGCCTATTCCACGCACAGTTTTTCCGGACAGGTTTTTTAACTGCAGCCAGGCTTCAGTTTCACTGCATTTCAACTGCAGTTGATCGTTTAACTGAAGATGTAATAGCATTTCTTTTAAACTGCAGTCGGACTGCAGTTGGGTGTGTATGCGCGAAGGTAATCAAGCTAAACTACACAGCACACAAGAGTGATGGCGGATAGCCAGATACTTGATCTCCTTGCAAAATCTGCACTATACCACCAGAGCCTAGAATCTAGATTGCTACACACGCGCTAAGCAAAACAGACGACACGGCGTTTCCCAGAATTTTGTGTATAGTAGGAGTGCTCAGTGCGTGCTGTGTAATTTGAGTTTTTAGTGAAGGCTAAAAAATGTTTGCTATAGAATCTAATATTTTTTTAAAATAAGCATTTTAAAAGGGCGTGTACGCGATGACTTTGCTAAATTTAATGCGCTGATTTGAAAAATGCAATTCATTTTAAAATCGGATGACTTTTAAACAAATTTGATATTTCTCGAAACAGTGTTCTAGTAGAATACGTCACTGGGCGCCATGCCGTCTAGGACTGAAGCAGCGGACGTACGGTAAAAATATTTGGCTGGCCAAATATTTCTGAGCATGAGGCTAGACTGCAGTAATTCCGGATTGATGACGCAATACTGACGATGGTTTTGTGATCACACGCACAGGTTTAACTGCAGACTTGCTTCAGTTTAACTGCAGTCAGACTGCAGTCAAAATCCTGTCCGGAAAAACTGTGCGTGGAATAGGCCCTTTAGTCTCTCATCTGGCTGAGGACTATCGCCGTCCACCTCGTAAATGGATTGTCTACATGTGGCCTCTATCTAAGCTCTGCACGGGTTTAAATACTAAAGCTATGTCTCGACCTTCCGTCCAGATTCATACATTTGATTGGTGCAGTCGCTTCAGCTCACCCTGCAATATTAATTTATGCTTGTCATGGCCTTGCGCCAAAATCAAGGTCAATTTTACGGTCTAGACAAAATTTAAAATGCGAAACATTAACTACTAAAATCTTCAAACCCCGTGCTTTCTACTCTTATGCACGAATTTCCGAACGCCAACTAAGCGTCTAAATAAACTACCTTTACTCGCCCCTTATCTATGTTAATCAAAATCACGGGGTCGAGAACTGCTCTGTCATTCCTAGCTATACATTTATTCTGTCTCGCCCCTCCTTCTCTCCATCCATCAGAAAAAAGGTGTTTCAAAACAAACTGTTCACGAGAACAGCTCAAGGACTAATTACGCTGGTTATAATCAACAAGATCGTAAAAATTAACTCACTGACGTCGTGACCTAGCACGGCATTTATGATCCTAATGTGATCATGACATACACTCTACCAGCCACTCACTGGTTTTAAAAGTGTACCAACTACACGTTGGTTAAATTACATACGAACTTCATCCTCTCGGGATGGAAGTAGGGAGAGCTCTGCTGCTACTTTCTCATGAACAGTAGTCTTAAAGGCTGGACTCACCCGCGTAATGGCCAGGTGCCGTCCATAAATCTTATAGAATGAATGGACACTGTACGGACTTTCCAAGGATGGGTCTCGTACAGTATCCGACCACCCGCATATATTGTAAATTGTACTTAAAGAAATGACCTCTGCTGAGTGCAGACTTAGCAATTCCGCGACAGACAAATTGTATGAGGTGCAAATCTAAAAAAGATGTGGAAAAAGTCCGCCCGTCTGTCTGTCTTTGTAAATAACGAAACAGATAGGCCTATGCATGTACAAACACAAACAGCCACAAGAAATATAGTTTCGATTTGATGTTTTATTCTGCCTCACCCTAGCTGTCAAAGGTTTTCAATCGGATTATTCTCAAGCGAATACAGAATGCAACAGACCCAAAACTTCGTGAGGAGCAAGTTGCAGAGTCGTACACGATGGTGAGCTTACTGACAGCTTTGATATCAAAACTGGTGTTAGGCAGGGTTGTTTGCTGTCCCCATTTCTGTTTATTCTGGTGATTGATTGGCTTATGAAAGAAACCACCAATGGAGGAAGAAATGGCATACAATGGACCCCATGGACACAGCTGGACGATCTAGATTTTGCAGATGACTTGGCACTATTGTCGCACACACACGGCCAGATGCAAGCAAAGACTACAGCTCTAAACAAAATTTCAGAATCTATTGGATTGAGGATACACCCTGCGAAGTCGAAGGTCCTAAAAATTGTTGCACCCCCAAGCGAACAAGTCAAAGTAGGAGATCAACCACTGGAAGATGTAGAGTCCTTCTGCTATCTTGGTAGTATCATTGACAATAAGGGAGGAACAGAGGCAGAAGTCAAAGCACGAATTGGAAAGGCACAGGCAGCTTTCACGTCCTTAAGCAAGATTTGGAGAACCAAGGATATATCTCTAAAAACAAAGCTGAGGATATTCAACTCGAACGTGAAGTCAGTCCTGTTGTATGGATGTGAGACTTGGAATGCATCCCAGGCCTGCATAAAGAGAATCCAAGTTTTCATCAACAGATGTTTGAGGAAGCTACTTAAGATCAGATGGACAGACAAGGTCAGCAATGAAATTGTTTGGAAAAGAACAAGACAGAGCCCAGTCAGAGAGGAAATTGGTAGGAGGCGATGGAGATGGATCGGCCACACTCTCAGGAGGCCAGGAAACAGCATCGCGAAGAAGGTATTGGATTGGAATCCCCAGGGCAAGAGATCAAGAGGAAGGCCGCGCGGAACGTGGAGAAGAGCCAGAGAAAATGATGTGCAACGAAGCGGAAAGACTTGGAATAATGTAAAGAGGCTGGCCCATGATAGAGAGGGATGGAAAGTGTTTGTTGGTGGCCTATACCCTGATCCAGGGTGAGAAAGGCAATGATGATGATGACCCTAGCTGTCCCCATTCTCTTAATATTTGTCAAGTGCTAAGATGCTATGGTATAGTGACAGAACGATTTCATAAACATCCCAGCGTTCAAATGAAGTAGATTTTTATGGGTAAACTTAAAGTGGTATCGTACATTTGATCACAAAATTCATGAATTTCAATTTGTACAATTCACACCCAAACTGCTGGAAGAATCATATGCAGACTAATACCATCGACACATTGCTAGGTATCGGTAACTGTATTGGTGGTCAACACCGTGAATCTCTGGCCCGTAAGAACGAGTATATTACCAGATTGATCCATTCGTGTCAGAGATAACAATAACTGCTAGTATGGCGTCATCTCTGAAGCCAGAGTATAAAATATGTAACTGTGAATGTGATATTTTCCCACCTCTCTTTGAGATCCGCTTAGAAGAACTAAAAAAATATATCAGAAGTGAGAAATCCACACAACGCAAACAACAAATTGTAGTCGTGATTTATTTTAACTTTATATTCCTAACAAATCTGGCCATTCTGCAGTTTACACAGTCTTCGGTGCTGAATCGTGCATCATTAAGCTATGTTGTCGTTTATCCAAGACAGGTAAGTGGACACTCGTGTGTACAGGCCCAGCTGGTTGCCGCAGTTGCCATCAATACCAGCCGACACAACTCCATAGACATAATATTTCCCATCGGCTTCCTGGCAAGCGAATGGGCCTCCAGAGTCACCCTGGGAAATGGAAGTTGAGAATCTAGAAATACATGTTCATGCGTTGATCATATTACATCATTCATCCACCCTTTCCATATATTATGACTTAATACAATCATGATCTATTACCAGGATAATACGCCCAGGCCAATGATTGTGCTCCTGGGAAGTCAGCCCTGAATATGTCATAATAAAAAATAAAAAAAAGACATTACTTTTTTCTCTATCCAAGTCTAATTTTGCAGGCTCTGACTCGTGTTGAATCGGGAAGTCCCACCTCGATGTGTTTATAAGTACATGTAGATTCAGTTTGTACGTCAGGCCATGGCAAACAAAACCCATAATATTTACATGCATCCAACAACCTAGTTGTGGCAGTTCAAAAATGTCAGTTGTGAAACTATAGTTTAAGATAGCAAACTGTCTTATTCTGGCCAAATCATTCCAACAGTGAAATACACCAGAATCAGCATAATACTAACACCTGTGAGTAAATGCGACAGGAAATGCGTTATGGTTGTTATAGAAGTACAAATAGGCTGGGAAAAAGGGGGGGGGGGCGGTGCAATATTTGAAATCTCTACAGCTTTATCAGGCAGGACCGGGTTCTGTTGTTAGTCTAGTCCAGGTATATCTGCCGCTGGCAAGAGATTTGTGGAAATGCCTCCTGCATTACGAAACTAAACAGGCATGTTATCTAAGATTTAGCAAGGATCGATCAACTGTAAGCTTTACCCTGTCGAGCTTAGCCCATCTCTTCCTACTGTACAAAATAATGATATGAACCCCTTTCACTAATACAGTCCCCATCTCACCTGACATGCGTCCTTCCCTGTTTCCCCTGCGCAGAACGTGTTGTCATTACTGAGAGCGCCATAGACACCTCCACACTGCGCATCTGTGGCTACTGGCAGATCAACCCACATCAGTTGGGACTGCACGGAAGCATCCTGACCATCTGAAAACGCACATGACGACCATTTTATAGAAATTCTGAAGCAAGTGTGCCCAAATCACAGCTCGCGAACTACATGCAGCTCTTTGGCATTTAATATGCGGCTCATTAAAATCTATTCTCTTGGCTTCTTCTTGCAGCATAATTAAGCTGGGTGGTAACTAAGCAAGATGCTTAATTTAATGGTTGTTTACCGGAATTAAAAGTGTTAGAGAAATCAGAATGAAAGAAATGAAGAAAGGCAAATCTAAATATAAAGAGTAAATGACAGTACCAACAACAAGAAAGAAGGCAAAAATCAAGAAAAGGGGACCAACAGCCTGCGGATGAAGCCCCGAGAAACCAAAGATCTTCCAGTAACAATAACAACAACAACAACTTAATTATAGATTTTTAACAATTAGAAAAAGGGAAAGTTCTTCAAATTAAATAAAACATGCTTGGAGTAAACTAAAAGTAGAACTAAAATAAATGAAAGCCCCTTCTCAAACGCTGATTTATCACCCCTACGTAGTCTAATGTTCAGCTGGTCTGTCTACCGAGGCAACACAAACGACTGTTGTCCAGAACAATTACCTACGTTATAATATGGCAAGAACGAGTAATAAATAAATACTGTATATGAACAACAAAAACACTATCAACGAAAGTATCTTGACTGTATATATATATATAGCCATGTAGCCCTAGACGGTCGTGTTTATGCCCTAGAAAGCCGAATTTAAGTCGTCAGGCTCAAACAATCCCCAAGTCATTTTTCACCATTTTGTATTATAAGCGCGGAAAATAGATTTATTTGGCTATTTAAGACAATATTTCCAGATTTTTTTTTGAAACCTTGCTTTTGTTGAAGGCCTTGTGAAAGAACTCGGACAGTTGTGATAGATCCTGATTTCAGCGCAGTTTGCCCGAAATTGACTTAGGAATCGCATAAAATCACGAATGTTTCTGCGTGGACTGACACCTTGAACAATAGTCGCCGTACTTTATCTGGGGGGGGGGGGGGGGGGAGACATTCAGGGGACGGCTCACAACAAAAATCAATGAAATCAGCAACACCTACTTGAAGCCAGACCCCAGCCCATTGCACGGCATTTCGATGCTTGTTGTGGGCTCTTGCTACCGTCGATCAAACAGATGGGTCTGTGGCACTGGTCGAAGATGATGGGCTCGGACAGAGTCAAAACAGCGACGTCATTGGCTAAAGTAACAAAAACAAAAAAAACAACACCATGATTACAGTTAAGTTATAAATGGAAAACGCAGGCTGCCTGCAACTGTGTAGCATTTAAAAAGAAATCAACCGAAATTTTCTACAAAAAGCTTTAAATTGAACACGACGACCTTAGAACGATGTAGTCTGAAGCTCTTCATACTCTTTAGAGTAATCTAAAAATTACCCTTTATTCTACGGGTTTGTGCGCTAAAAACAGGCCTATAGTCTACCCCACAGCCCTGGCGTCTAAACCCACACTCAAACCCAAACTGTCTATTCAAAGGCAGGTCCAGCCAAAAAAACCAAACGAACTTCATTTAACAACTCACCACAACATCTCAAATGCAGACCCATGAAAGATTATTTTCTGACGTGGATCCGCAGTGAGTGCTGCCCTTTTCTGAAGGAGGCAGGCCTGTAATTGTAGGCCTATCTATGCACATTTACAAAATTCCTTCTGGATCCAAAACAGTTTTTGAGAACTTTACTAGACTATACCGATAAAACAAATTTATACGAGACTTTAGATTTTGTTTGTGAACTTTGAATTGACGAAGCTCTTAGTCACAAGCCTAAATAAGGTACCTCAGCTCTCCCACCCCTCAATTGCCTGCGAATCCACGAAAGAATTATTTTTTGACGTGGTCCCTCATTGCGATTTGTCCTTCCTGAAAAAAGCTATAAAGATGTACAACTTGATTTAAAAGCTTTTATACACATTTACAAAACTCTTCTCTGATCTACACAATACAACTTTTGAGAACTTTACCAATGTAATAAAATTTATACGAAACCATTTTGTGAAAATGAAATTGATGAAGCTCTGAGTGCGAAACACAGATAAAGTACACAGACAGACCGTGAAAAGCGGAACGTGGCCGTTATCATGCCGACGTGCCATAAAACCCAAAATCAATTTCGACCCCCCCCCCCACACACACACACCCTCATATACACAAACGTGAAAGGCACAGTGTAACAGTTATCTTGCCGACACGTCGTTAAACTCAAACGCAAAAAGAGTTATCTCAAGATATACTCACCTAAATTTGCGTTGTCGTAATTTTCATGTGTGGCGACTTCGGTGACAACTCTCCTCCGTAGACCTGTAATACTCGCTGTTTCAAATGGCATGGTTGACGATCCCGAGTAAACAACGACTTGACTAGGAATGGACTTGGTATCAGTATTTGTCCTGTGCCGCATTGTGTTTGATGAAAGCGAGAATAACAAAGATTATTATGATGTGCCTCACTTCTTTCTTTTATTGCGAGAATGTTTGTTGCCACCGAGTTTTATACTCTTCAGGTTTTGAAAAGAAAAACTAACAACAGACGGAAAGAATAGCAGCAACCTAGGGGTTTGAGTGCGGGTTTGGAAAAAACGCGTTAGCACGATGGTAGCCGTGTTGTGCTAGGAAGAAACAAAATGATATACAGGATATTACACACGTATAACAGAATGATGGACAAAATGATACCCTGCCAGAAGTTCCACCAACCACTCGCTGGCAAAGTAGCAAACGGAGTTCGAAATTAAACATTAAATACAACACTAATGTTGGATTGTTGACATAAACAGGTCTAAAACAAGCACACACACGCACACACACACACACACAAGCAACAACCAAAAAACGATGGAACAAGTATCTTACATTAATAAAAGTGAAACCTTACGACAATTGCAGCGCGCCTTTCGCTACTCCTCCGTTAATGCTGATTCGGTGGCCCTCAGATTTTATACAGCGCTTAGTATAGACTGTCGTCGTGTCGCCGGCACAGAAAATAAAAAAATAATTAATAACTCGCAGAACGTTTGTATTAGTTTCTAGGTTGCGACACATTGGCGTTCGGTCTATTTTTTTCGGCAAATTAATGTAACTAAGATTGGTTCCGGTATAGACTGTATCACACTCACCAAACAACTTCCGGTTAGGACTAAGGTTTGAATGATGAGATTGAGTTCTAAGACTATCAAGTATGAAACTTTGTATGTGTGTTCTCAATGTGCCTAGACTAGGAAAAAGAAAAGGTCTGGAATTGGGAGATTGACGCTGCAGGGCCAAAAGTACAGGTTTGTGTTTTCAATATGCCTAGGAAAATATTATAATATTTCTTTTCCATTAACACATGACGTTATCACTTCCTGCGATGTGCAAACAAACAAACCCGTGCGCAAATCATAGCCATTTGACGGATGCTGGCGGGACGCGCAGGATGTCAACGCGCAAAGGGAGAGCAGTAAAACGTATCTCAAAACAAACCATGGAGCTATTGAAACAAACAAACAAAAATGAAATAAAGCTAAAAGAACAGACAAAGTGAAGCAGGTCCATAATAATCACCCAGAACTGAAACTAATAAATCGATTTATCCCGGGCAGGGCCGGGAACTCAGCTAGTATTATAAAAACGTACAACAACAATCGCATTTGCAACAGCCAAAAATGTCCCCTTAAAATCGTAGGCCCATGCCATTTGGCCCACCTAGCCCCTTCTCTGTTCTGGTCTGTTCTCTTGTGATGATATACACGTACATGATTATACTCAAATTTCCTTTCAGTGACATGCCCAAAAATTGTTGATGAGATAGCAAAGGAATTCATTTCAAGATTAAAGTCACCAACACAAACTGACCGTGGATCCTCGGACCAGAAGCAATGCGCAGCGGACAAGATGTGTGTTGAGTCAATGATGGCACCGCCACAGACGGACTGTGTCAACTGGTCGTAGATCATGACCATCCACGGGTACTGACAGCTGGAGGCCTCTTTACCCCCGATGATCCTGAACCCGTTGTCACCGGTGGTACCACAGATTTCCGAGTTGGTGGTCCCTGATGGCAAATGGCACGAAAGGATGACAGTGTTACTGTAATTTGTCTGGCTATGTCACCCACATATATATGTCACCCACCGTCTCCACTTTTTGTTTGTTTGTTTGCTTGTGTTGACATAGGAGATGCCAAAGTGTTGAAATCATACAGATGAAAAGCACCTCAAACTTTAGCATCATTTACTTAAGAATAATTGCAAAAAAAAAGCTTAATACATGTAGTCCCTAAAGTATAAATTTTACACTTGATAATTTACTCGTCCGCCGTTTAACTCTCTGTTCCCGCAAAGTCTAGTGGTTGAAGGAGGAGATGATCGAGAAATCAACAAATCCGAGGGGACTTTTTCTAGTGATGGGTAATTCCATTGTAAAAGGTGAAGCAAAAAACCAAAATAACTATGCTGATTGTGACTTCTGAATCTTAACAGCGGTGCTACATATCACGAAAGCACATATATATAAACTCTTGAGTATTTTTACTTTTGGGGTGAAAGGAGTGGGAAAAAGGTTGGACAGGGTACTACCCATTGAGTTTACAATGTCTCTTTATGCTAAGGCGTCAAAAAGTACAATTTTATTACAATGTCCACCTTTATTACTGACTACCACCATCACCATTAATATACCTCCTGGAATAACAGACACAGCAATCCAAAGAAAAGAAAATGAAGATATTAATATTATGATGATGGATGAGTTTTCGCTTCCGTTCCTTGCATTTTTCACTCATGTTATATTTACTGCAAAGCAACAGTTGCAAGGCTTACAGAAAATAACAGCTGACAAGTATCAACTTTCTTTCAAAATGTCAACGTTTTAGCCTTTTACGAACAAATTTCTATGTGGAACTGTTACATGTCAATATAATGTGCAGAAAAACAAAGAATAAACATGATAATCTCATAAAACTATTCCATTCAACTATCTTCCGTATACATTTTGTACCAAATACCGAATGCTCCCTGAAGCCGGAAAGAGGGTGACATTTTTTTGTTAGCTTTTTGTTGTTGTCGTTGTTGTTGCAAAGCCTTAAAATTGCCTAATTTTGCACCTTTTCTTGAAAGTTGACGCATGATGCCGGAAAATTTACTATCATAAATTGGTAAGTTTAGTCATCGTACATGTTTTACTATCACTATTATTATTATCCTATTCCTATTTATACTGTTGGTAATATAATTATTAATTGTTTAGAAGATATTGACTGTGTTTAATATATTAATAATGGAGCACATTCTGCCGCCTCTGCCTGCTATTTTTTGAAAACTTTTTTTCTTTCTTTCTTTCTCCTTTTTAAAAAATATTATTTGCGATATTTATTAACGTGTGAAATACAGAATATATTCCAGCTGCTCAAACTGAACTGTAAAACCGTCAGCTGATGATGAAGAGACCAAAAACGATTTGAAAACAGCCGACCACTCAGAATTCAGTAGTTGATAATTCTGCGATTAAAGGCTTCATTGGGTCCGATCCCCAGGACAGTCCTTACAGACAGCTAAGAACTGATTTACTCGTTTATCTACACGCATATTTCTATTTTTTTTCTCTCTCTATCCCTTTGATCTTTTTCTATAGATTTTTTTCTAGTCTATGTTATTATTTTCTTTCCTCTATCTATGTATTCACTTTAAATTCCTTTACTTATTTACACACACACATCTATCTACTTTTTATTCTGTTCTTTGAATTATGGACTTATCTATTCAGTCATCTGTAATCACTGAGTCATGCACTGAATGCATGCCAAATCGTATTTCAATCTAACTCCCCCCCCCCCCCCCCCCAAAAAAAATAATCCCTTTATCAACATGAACTGAATCTTCCTATCTTTTAATGGACAAAATTTCTACTTCCCCGAAGGCGAAACAAATTAATTATTTCATGCCTGTTCTCGTAGTTTACTTTTTTAAATCGAATTTTCTTTCAAATTTTCAAACTCTCATAAAAATAATAAGGAGAGAAGTTGGACACCTATACGGGCACATTATTACGAGATGGGAAAGGCTAAGATAGAAGAAATGAATGTTCGGGAAAATTTAAAACAATCGATGCGGAGAAACTAAAATTTGAACGGGTGAAAAATCACGAATTGAATACAATAAAATGGTTATACATTATGTAATAACGAGAACTTTGAAAGAAAGACATAGTCAGATTTTGCTCCAGGCATGACCAAAGTTAAAATATGGAAGAAAAAAAGTTGTAGGTAGCAAAGCCTCGCATAAGAAATACCAGTAATACAGGAATTACACAATTAAAACCCAAAGGAAGAGTGAAGACAAATCAAGCTTTCGCTACATTAATCTTCATAGTTTCCAGACATTAACGTTGCCATTAATTCTACTAGTGAGTATTTTGTTTTTATGAATTGCAAGATTAAATAAATATGCAGATGTTCAACCCCCCCCCCCCTCCCGCCGTCCGTCGTTTGTAGGAATCTATGCCTCATTCATGCCTTAGAATAGCCTATATTTCTATACAAAAAAAATAATCTATCATACCCTTTTTGAACTGTTGTTATTGTTGCCATGGTTACGTAATGCTGGTTGCTGATATCAAACATACTAGCTAGACAGTTTATGTCTATAATCCCCCTAAGGTCACCTGCGACCTAGGGTTGACAGAGGCTACCTTGAATAATACCATCATAGGAGGAGACTTCAACGCACGAAGCCCTGAAATGGGGTACGCCCCAGAATCGACGAACATCGCAGGAAGAAATGTCGAAGATCTCCCCCTAAGTTCGAATCTGGTCCGGATACAATCAGCCGACTCCGCGCCTACTTGCCTGCATCGAGCAAACGGCGCGGAGAGCCGGCCCGACATTACGCTTCTATCTGCTGACCTCGTTACCAGACACAGCTACGCAGTCCTCGAGGACGTAGGTAGCGACCATCTTCCCCTCCTCGTACAAATCCAGACTAAAACAGCTAAGAAGAAGGAGAAGCGTTTAAACTGGAATTACAAACGAGGCAGATGGGAAGAGTTCAGAGAGACTTTAGGTTTAACTCTGAACGAGGTGGACCCTAACCAGGGTTCTATTGACGAAGCCAACGCCGTACTGACTACGGCCGTGCTCGCAGCTGCTAAGCGGAGTATTCCGCGAGGACTGCAGCCCCTAAATCGCTTGCCCTGGTCAAAGGAACTTGAACAGGCGGTCCGACAGCGTAAGAGGGCGAGAAGAAAAGCAAAAACGAGCACGGAGGCCAGAATCGAATATAACAGATTGACCACCAAAGTCAAGCTGTTGTCTAGAAACACCAAAAGGGCAAAGTGGTTAAACCTGTGCGAGTCTCTGAACGTGGACCCGAGTGGTGGCCGAGCGTGGACCGTCCTGAATCGCCTTAATCGGGGGCAAAGAGTGAAGAATGTCGCTCCGATACGGGCAAACGGGACGGTCGCGGTGACAGACCATAAGCGTGCAATCATGCTTAACCGACACTTTGCCAGTACAAATAAGAGTGGCAAAGCTACGAATACGGACAAGGGGCTCCGTAAGGTCAGGCGTCAGCTCGAACAATCGCAGGTAGACAGGGATTACGAGGGCCTTAACAGTGAGTTCACCCTAGAGGAACTGGAGAGAGCACTTGGCAAGTGTAAAAATCGTAAAGCGCCAGGCCCGAACAAAATCTCTAACGAGATGTTGCTCCAGATGGGCCCCACGGCAAAGAAATGGCTCCTAGCCTTAATAAATAGAACATGGCACGAGAGAAAACTCCCTACTGACTGGAAAAAGGCCGTGGTGACAGCTATCCCGAAAGCAGGCAAAGATGGTACCGAACCATCACATTACAGGCCAATTTCCCTTACCTCTTGCATCTGCAAAGTAGGGGAGAGGATGGTTAACTACCGGCTGACCTGGTATCTAGAAGAGCGCCGTCTTCTAGACAGACACCAGGCGGGCTTTCGTAGTGGCAGGCAGACGATGGACCAGCTTATCCGATTGACCCAAGCGGTCAATAATGATTTCCATAGGCGGGAGCATACGATCGCCGTATTCGTCGATCTCAGACAAGCGTACGATAAGGTGTGTAAAGGTGGGATACTCCTTAAATTACTCAAGGCGGAGGTCAAAGGAAATCTGTACGGATGGGTCAAAGATTTCTTGCACAATCGAACAGTCCGCACCAGAGTGAACGGACAGACCTCAAGGCAACTCACCATGGAGAATGGCCTGCCGCAAGGCTCAGCGTTAAGCTGCACGCTCTTTGCAGCTTACACCAGCGACCTTACACAATACCTGAGATGCGAAAAAGCGATGTATGCCGATGATATGGTAATCTGGAGGACAGGAAAGCATGTCCAATGGCTACAGCGAGACCTTAACCGGGACCTCGCGACGCTTGCCTGCTACTGCCGATTGTGGAAGATGGAGATAAACGTCGATAAGACCGTTTATCAACTCTTCACCAACGGCAAACACGCCCAGAGAGCCACCATCAATCTTAAGATCAATGGCCAGACCAAAGGGAAAGCGCACCACGATACCTGGGAGTTGAACTTGACAGCAGGCTCAACTTGCAGACGCACGTCAGCAAGCTCGAGACTGAGGCTAGGAGGCGATTGACACTGTTGAAAATGCTCGCCAGTACCAAATGGGGTGTCACTGGGAAGGTTCTCAGACAGCTATATCTAGCCTACGTCCGAGCAGGACTAGAATATAGCCTACCACTGCAACCAATGGCCAGCGACCGAACGCTGTCGGCACTGGACCGAGTCCAGAACAGCGCCTTGAGACTCATAACAGGCTGCCTCAAAACCACTCCTACGAATGCTCTCGAAATCATGACCAATGTGGAACCACTGGCAACCAGAAGGGAAGGAAGCGTACTACAGCAGTACGAGAGGTTAAAAAGGCTCGAGCCGGACTACCCGGCGCGGGAGGCGATCGAAATCGACCCGCCACCGAAAATACTTCAGAAGAAGTCGTTCCTGGGCGAGGCCAAACGGCTAACTGAGGAGTATGGGCTAGAACAAGACAGAATGCCCCTTCGGTTATGGACGAAAGAGCCACCTCACGCCTCCCTGAAACCCCCAGTGGTCAAAACCACGCTTCTAGACACAAACGTGACTAAGGCCGTGTTTATAGTGGCGGCGGGTTTCGGGAAATTTCACGCCCCGCTGGTACCGCGCAGGCTCGCGCGAGTAAAGTGACACACTGTTCTCTGTAAGTTTACATAGTCAAGGCGTGTAGCGAGAGGCTGCTAATTTGCCGCCAGGCGGGTCAAATAACCAGAACAAATTTCTCATTCTTGACGCGTGTCTCGCGCCGGATTGTGTAGGTGGTGAAGAGTCAGTTGTCACATGTTCACACTGTGTGTTGCTAAACGAACAATGGATGTTGATAAACTGATTGCTGCCGTATTTAAAAGACCTTGTATTTGGGACAAAAGAATGAAAGAGTATGCCAACAGGAACATCGTTGATAAAGCATGGAAGGAAATTAGCGGGGAGATGAGCATTGAAGGTGAGTTCTGTTTTATTTAATCTTATAATCAGAATAGAACAATTAAATGTAACAGTTCAAACATCTGTCTGCCTGCCATTCACTCCATTCTCTCTCCTCACGCTCTCTCTTCTTGTTTCTCTCTCTCTCTCTCTCTCTCTCTCTCTCTCTCTCTCTCTCTCTCTCTCTCTCTCCCTCTCTCTCTCTCTCTCTTATATGTTACATTGAATCAACACTTTACTTTTCTCTTTACGTATAAACCAATGGGTAGTTCTTGAAATAAGAGGTAAAAATTTCTCTTGTTGACTTGGCATCATTGCTCGGTCTTCCACTTCGATCCCAGACAATTGCAGATTTGCTACATGAAACCTCAGTATACTTATGATCCATTCCTTCCTTATCAATAATGACATTGTGCAAAACACAGACACATTTGATAATGCGATCTGCCAGTTCAGCGCTTGTCTCAATTGGTTTGTTCAGCAGACGCCACTTTGAAGTCAATATACCGAAGGCACATTCAACAGTCTTCCGACTTCTTGATAACCTTTTGTTAAAACAATCTTCATCGGGTGAGATGTTTTGTCCACCATATGGTTTTAGCAGGCAGTGCATCAAGGGATAGGCCTCATCTGCAACGAACACAAAAGGTGCCAGATCTTTTGAGCCTGGTAGAGCTGCTGGTTCAGGGATTTTCATTTTACCACTCACTGTGGCTTGATAACGACCTGAAGCTTGAAAGGTTCCCCCATCGCTCTGCTTGCCGTAACCTCCAATATCAATGACCACAAATCTGTAATTTGCGTCCACAACGGCTTGGAGAACTACTGAGAAAAAATGTTTGTAATTATAAAATATAGATCCGGTATTCTTTGGGCATCGAATTCGGACGTGTTTTCCGTCCAGAGCACCAATGCAATTCGGAAAGTTCCAGATATCCCACATTTCTTGAGCGATGGATCTCAACGATTCACATGATGGGACAGGCAAGTGCACTGGCTGCAATTCTTCCCAAAGGATGTCAACTGTTTCTGACACAATGCTGGCTACTGTAGCCGTACCCATTCGGAATGTGAACGCTAGTGATCTGAATGAAGCCCCTGTGTTGAGGAATCTGTCGAAAAAAGAAAGATTATATAAAGAAAAAAAATGTTCTGTGAAATCAGATCAATTTTTTTTTTCACTAACAAACAATAATATAGCTCAGTGCGTAGAGCGTCGTTTTATTTCCTTCTTAATTATTAGTAAAATGCTTCGCTACTACTACTACTACTACTACTACTACTACTACTACTACTACTACTACTTCTACTACTTCTACTACCGGTACCAGGGCCTACTACTATAGCACTGGAATTGAGTAGCCCATTTAGAAACCATATAATACATACGTGTAGGCCTACAAAAAATAAAAGCTGTCTTTGTTTTTCGTTTTTGCAGATGCGGTGCTGCGAAAGAAGTGGAAGAACCTACGCGACTACTTTGGGACAGAGTACTCCAAGAAACCTGTGAGTCGTTCAGGGGACAGTGCTGATTGTCAATCATGGACATCGAAATGGCAATACTTCAAGCAGATGCTTTTTCTAAAGGACATTGTGGCACCGAGGAAATGCTCGGGCTCTCTTGGTAGTCTTGTCCACACTGTGAATGAAGTAGATACTGAAGCAGAAGACTCCCTGCACAGTTTCCAGGTCTTGGAATCAGCAAGTCCTGTTCCAAGCGTCGATTCGGAAATTACGAGCATAAACCGCAACGTCCAAAACGAAGCTGACGACAAAATATCTGATACTACCAGCCCCACATTAACGGAAACATCACTGTGCCCAACGCCTCCGCCAAATTCCAGAGGTAAAAAGCGAAAAGTGGAGTTTTGTGCAAAAACGTACAGCAACCAATATGATAAATTACTCAATCTGGAGCAGAAAAAATAAAATTGCTTACTGAGAGATGCCAAAGTCAGAACGACAACGATGACGATCTTCTATTTTTTAAGTCTCTTATCCCGTATGTCAAAAACATTCCAGTTGAAAGAAAGATGGCTTTTCGAAGCAGAGTTCAAATGCTAGTTGACGAATTCACGTATGGAACAGCTACCAGCCAAAGCAGCAATGGACAAACGTCAGCAGCAGCAACAACACACCTCCCGGTATACAGATCCTACAAATACTGTCCATCAACCGATAACTACCAGTCCTCTAATGACAGCTGCAAAAACTTACCCGACCAGTGGAATCACTGATTTCTAATCCAGTTTTCTATTTTTGTTACTTTGAATTTTGATTTTTGTTTTCGTTCATTTCCATTCAGGGAGTCAAGTCACCCAATATGACTTGTAATACCGTTTCAAATTGTCCAATTATCATGAAATGTTAATGGTCATAAAATATATATACATTCTCAACACCTCACATTGATGTTGAGAATGTATATATATTTTATTTGGTTTCTTTTTAAAAAGATTAAGAAAATAAATTTTTGAAAATAAAATTCATCGCTTTCCTCTGCTAATTATTCAATGTATTGTGTAAAATCAAAACTGGTAAAACCAATTCCAGAAATTTAACAACTGTGACAAAAAGTTATAATTCATCTTAAAACCACACTCACCTCAAGGTTACAACCAGCCGCTCCTCAGGCAAAATTGGTTCGTGCAAGTTGCACCATGTCTTGATCAACTTGGATTCCACTTTCTTTAAAATGTAGTTGAATGTATTAAGATCCATTCGCGCATAGGAATGAAATCTCTCTGGGTAAACTTTAAGTTGCTGGAAAAGGTGGTGGTATTCACCGTCAATGGATCTTCTCTTGTTTATTTCGTGGACGCTACTTGTCCTTCTTCTTCCCATGCCCGGTAAAAGAAACCTTGTTAAACTGCTGTCTAACCACAAAAAATCTTCTTCAAATGAGGACGCCATATTGTCTGTGTTGCAGCGAGGCCACGTGCTGCTGTTCCTGCTTTACTATGTACACCATCATTCGGCGCGAGTGTTCCGCCGCGATTTACCCCGTCTCGGCAACGCGGCGGCAACCCGCCACCCGCCGCCACTATAAACACGGCCTAAGGAGGTCAATCCCACGATTCTGAAAACGGCCGCTGGCGAAACTATTGACTCGTACCCAGCACACATGATTAAGGCTTATACTGACGGTTCGGCAGTACAGGCGACTACGAATGCGGGGTACGGAGCAATTATATACTACTCTGACGGCACCGACACCGATAAGATCTATGGGCCATGCGGGGCGAACGGCTCCAACTTCGACGCTGAGGCGACAGCGATTTGGAGGACACTGACTACGATTTTCAACGGCTTTGAAAACGGAACAGTATCGCCAGAAGATATTGTTGTGTTCTCAGACTCAAGGGCCACACTGATGGCCGTCCAATCGCTCAACCATAAGCTCGAGGCACGTGGCGCAGACAAAATCAGACATATCTGCCACCAGATCATAAGTGGATACGGTGTCGAGGTCCACCTCCAGTGGATCCCCGCGCACATAGGAATCCGGGGCAACGAGGTTGCAGATAGCCTAGCGAAACAGGGGACCAGAGGCGAACAGCCAAAGCACCCAACGTCTTACCCAGCAGCCCGAGCCAGAATCCGCGCTCACGGACGCAGGAAATGGTTAGACCAGTGGGCAAACTCGGATAAAGGACGTAGGGTGTATCATAACCAAACCAAACCAGACATCAAAGACCCGATATTGACACTAGAGCGTAAATACGCGACTATTATACAGCGTATGAGGACGGGACATGTCCAGTTGAACGCACATCTAAATCGTTTCAACCCACTCCGTGAGCCAGTATGCCGGCACTGCGGGTCCCCGCAGGAGACAGTCGAGCACATCCTGGCGGAGTGCCAAGGACTAAAACATCTCAGATCCCGCTACCTCCCAGATACCCCGACAGTCTCCAACTGCCTTTATGGGGCCGTATCACAACTAAAGAGTACTGCCATATTCGCCATCGCCGTCACGAGTGAAAACTCGATCGGCCAGGGATGAGCAATAGAGCAATAGAGCTAGACAGTTTAGTTCAGGTCTTTGTTTACGCAGGATAGATGCTGGTGGCATTTGCACCTCACTTTCTCTTGTTTTTGTTTCTTGTACTTGTTTAATTGTTGTTGTCTCTGTGGTCTTCTTGGCTTTCTTAGTTCCAAAAAAGAGCTCCCTTGTGGATTGCTTTTTTCTTCGTCCTTGTCTTCACCTTCCTTCTTGACTTCTTTCTTAGCCACGCAAAGGGCTCCTCAACGGGCTGCTTTTTCCGTTTCCTTCTTCTGTTTTCTAGTAGGCTGGTGCCAAAAGATGGAGAGTGAGAGAAAGACTTCCCTAGTTTGGGAGGGGGGGGGTGTTGAGAGGCGCTTTTATTTCTATTTAATTCCGACCCCGACAGTCCTCTCTTCTCGTCTCTTGAAAAAGTGTGCAGGAAAACGTCATTGGCCCAACTACTCTCAGCGTGCTGAGCCAGCACTTCGTACAATCGTATTTGCAGCGGAAATAAGTCACAAGTCCGATCGGTTTCGCTCTCAAGAACAATTTTAAAGCCAAGTTATTAACCCATGGAACGCCAAAAGCGTTTTTGTTCGCTAGCTGTGACTTTGGCACAGTCAGGTAATTTTTGGACATTGGTGAGTCTAGTTTTAAAGATTCTTATTAACCTCTTGGGATTGACTGCAATAATCAAATCCAACAAATAGCAAGGACTATTAAAACCATAGCTGTCTGGCTTTGGCATTTTAAAGGTTAAAGCAGTATGCAATGTCTAATGTGCAGTGAGCGTCTCCAGAAAATAAAAGGACATATTCAAGAACGGTTGAGGAATAGAGAAAGAATCAGAGAGATATTTTATCGGTAGTAATTTATTTGCCACTGCGTAGTCCATTCATTTGCTTGCTAAGGAGGCTTGAGTCATAGATGTGAATAATAAAACGTCAGACTGAACAACAAAACATGTAAAATGTCTCTTAAATTACCATGAACAGCCTCTGCCTACCAAAATCAAAATCAGTAGAGCAACGGATATCCTCAGACATTGGTTATTTATGACTTCGTGTCAAACTGGAATTTTATGATCTCCAGCGAACCAAGTAATTCAAAATAAGATCGATTTGCAATTTCCAGGCAAAATATATTATAATTAGGCCTACCAGCAGGGGCGAGGCTTCCCCATAATCAAATAATAATAATAATAATAATAATAATAGTTCGTCCATCAGGTATGATGATGACCTTAACAACACCAGAGGAATAAAGAACAGAAATTGTTGAGAATTTCAACACATGGACAATAAAGAGAACTAAAGGACACAGAGGACAGAATGGAAAGACTGTTCTTTCATGACTTATGGCTTCTCATGTGACTGATAAGTCCTATTTTTGCCCTGCAGACCCTTCCGCATAAATGACAAGAGTACTCCGTTGGTTCAGTACCACTGGGCCTTTTCTTGCGCCGTTCTCTTTTTTTGATAGCCTGCTGGACTCTGTCAGCTTCCCATGCTTTGCTGCCTCTGGTAAGGGCCGCCCTCCAATTTGCACGATCAAGCGAGAGCTTTTCCCACTCACTCACATCAATGGCAAAGGCCTTCAGTGATTGCTTGAGAGTGTCTTTGTAACGTCTCTTTGGGGCCCCAACATTCATAATCAAATAATCAGTGATTAACCTTCGAATATTAATTCTAGAATTACTGTGCTTTCCAGATCGAGCCCAAGTCCAAGTCCATTTAGTCAGTTCGGCATTCAATTCTACCTCGCTATTTGTGTTTGTTATATAGTCCAACACCCCTCACCGAAAAGTATCTTTACAGGGACCTAAACTTTATAAACTGGTCCATAATCAATGATTAACAAAGACAAAGAGGACTTGACTACATCCAGAAGCTATCTTGAGCTATGCCTGTATTCGTCGACGCGGCCCCGTAGACAGCAGAATAGTGGGTATAAAAATAGGCTTATAATCAAAGTTTGACCTGATTTTACCTAGATTTATGCATGTTTTTCATTATGCGGTCGTTTTCAATCCTAATCGAAAGGTACGGAATATATTACGTTCAATCACAGTTTGACATACGCGACAACAGACAGAAGAAATATATTATTATTATTATTATTGTTATTCTGCTCCCAACCTCCCATACACACCTTTCCCACCAGCACCGCCCTCTCTTTTATCCTCCAAATATATTGCCCATCTACGTGTAGACCCTTGTGCAATGTCCTCACCCCCTCTCCTTCATTCACTCAGCCTATTCGAGAAGAGCAGGCCGAACAGGCAAAAAACACAACAATAAAACAACACGCCGCCGACCGGCACTGCCCTGTGGCGACGACGTGTCTGCTCCAGTTCTAACTGGGAGGCAATGACACTGAGGCAAATTTCCCAAATGGGATTAAAGAAGTGTACAAAATACAAAATACAAAAGTACAAAAATACCACCAGTAAATATTGTGTTAAGTATTGCTGTCAGACATCTTGACACCATACCGAGCTGAAGGTGTGTGCAGATTTATGTGGCTCAAGATGGACGGCCTTTCAAGTTTATGGATTTCTTTCAAAAACAATAAAATTGCATTTTTCGTTTACTGTACCGCAATATTTTAGAGTTGTCTGGCGTTTTCCTCGACATTATTTTATGTGTACTTTCGCACTTTCTGTCATTCCGAGGTCATAAAATCTGACTGCATCAACTTAGTAAAAAAAAAAAAAAAAGCACTAGGCTAAACATAATAAATGTTAAGTTCTACTTGCTTTTGTAAAATTAATCTGTGAAGTCTCCATTCTGGAAGGATCACCGTGTCAGTGACATAATTCAGAAGCTTTATCCATCTTGCAGCAAAGTAAGTTGTACAAAATAATGAAGGTTTGTAATACTGGCCTTTCGAGTAAATCATTGAAATGTTGATTTCGGCTGGTTTATACTGAAATGACGTTGTTGTTTTTTTTGTTGCTTTTTTCTCAGAAGAGCTTAGATCCCTTCATAGTTTTATTGGCCGAAAACCTGAAGTTGTGCGATGTATGCAATCACAGCTTTTCCTAACTTAAAACCTAAGGCTGAGCTGCGTAAGCACGTTTGGAAAAGTATAATTGCATAATTATACCGCACAAGTTCTCGTTTGTTTCGTTAGGAAAATTGAAGAGGTTAGAATTAGAACATACCTAAATGCCATTTGACTGCTTTTGACAGGAGGACAAAAAAACATCTTTTCGGTATAAACCAGTCGAATTTAGGAAACATTTGCAATACTGACATCGACTCTTTGAGTAAATCATTGAAATATTTAATTCGACTGGTTTATACTGAAATGAAGTTTCTAGCTTTTTTCTCAAAATCAGTCAAATGGCACTGAGATCTCTTCTAAATAAAATCCCCTCAATTATGATTGAGAACGCGGCTCAACTTAAGGCCTTTAGCTAGTAAAAGTACTATTGCATACTGGCTCCTTCGATTTATTGGAAAAAAGTCATTGTTGCATTTTCGCAAAACACGGATATCTTTTTTTTTTCTGTATTTGTTTTGCCTCCAACGTCCAGGAATTGTTTTTTTTGTTTTTTTTTGTTTTGCCTTTTCAATCTATCGTATAGTTCTATATTATGCCTTGTAGCTGTTATTTGTTTTTAACATATGGATCCTCGAAATACAAATACATTTTCGGCCACCTATTTATTGGAAAATCTTCCTGTATTTCATCATCAACAGATGAGAATTCCTCTATTTGGTCTCCCCATGATGTTCTTGCTGGTTGCGACACCGTCAGCAGTGTATTGCCGTGAGTGGTGTGAGCGGTGCATTCGCAATGAACATGTCCCGCCGGCAGAAGCATATATTATGCCATGGGTACTGCCGTCGACGTGAGTGCCGTTATTGATCCAGAACACCAGGGGAGATCCCCGGAGGTACTCAAAGTAATAGATAAACAGTTCACGAACATGGCATGCTTTGTTTGTTTTGTTAGACATCACAAAAGTTGCTGTCTGGTGTGTTGTTTTTTTTCTCTTTACACCAAAAGATCCGTGCGCCAACTTGTGAAAATTACAAGTTCCACTGTGAAAACCTTGCAGAATTCTTGCAAAGTCTTTCTTTTTTTCGTTCTCAGCCTCAGATAGTTTTATAAGACTTTCCTAAACAATTCATAATTCGAAGAGCTTCGTTCAAGAGCACATTTTGTTAAGAATAGAACTGCGCATATCAGTGGAAACCAGATGGAATGACCATATAAAATCTGAGTATATAGGTTGAGTAATAGTGGAGGAGAGCTACAGTGAGCCACCCCACACTTTAGCTATTTTTACAAATAACTGAGTTCTATCAACAGACATTTTCTCAATCTTACACAAAATATCTGTTATATTCCTGTTCATGGTCAGCGGATATTTTTAATACGAAATCTTTGCTTTTACAAGTCATTAAGTTCTTCAGTAACGAAGAATTTTGCCCTCTCAAAACAGTAACTTTGGGATGGCCCATTCTTAGTCTATGGCAACCAATTTGGCCCTCATCCGCTTTTATTGTATACGCTTAGATAGAAAGAGTGATAACACATAGATTAACAGCTAAGCTCAGTGAAGCACTGAACAGTAACGTTTATATCTTTATCTATTCAGCTGTAACCATGTGTCTAGTCCACGCCTGTACATTTATTGTTATTTTTTGTGCTTGCAGGATTGACGTCAACACGGCAAGTGACAAGCTACACCAGGCTTTGTACACCTAACCATGACAGAACAATAATAATAATAATAATAAAAAAACAACAACTCCCTTAACTAAGTCCTGTCCTTCTCAATTCTGAACACTGAAAAGTTGTTCATTTCGTTCGTACCGTTGGCTGATAGTTCATAAAGGTGAAGAGTTTGTTCAGATCTTTCATGGAAAGTTTGTGCAATCAAATCTCTGGCCCAGAAAAAGCAGTAACGCCTGTCATCTTCTTATAATCTATCATGACGTGCAAGGTCAACGGAGAGGCTGACTAGACGTCGTCTTCACTGCCATGATTTTTTTTTTTCACAGTAATACACACTCGTGCTATAATAGTATCCAATGAAATAGGACGGATGGACCGATGGATGGGAGTGGGGGTGGGTGTGCGGGTGGATGGATAGATATATATGCAGATAAACCGACAAACCCACCAGCAGATAGATGGATGGATTTTGATGGATGGATGGAAGGATGGATGGATGAATGGATGGATGGATGGATGGACAGACGGAAGAACAGACGAACGGACGGATCGATGGTTGGGTGGAAGGATGGATGGATGAATGGATGGATGGATGGATGGATGGAAGGATGAATGGATGGATGAGTGGATGGATGGGCGGACGGACGGACTGACAAACGGACAGAAGGACGGACGGATAGATGAACGGATGGAGGGATGGATGCATGAATCGAATGGATAAATGAATAAAATAGATAGATAGATAGATAGATAGATAGATAGATAGATAGATAGATAGATAGATAGATAGATAGATAGATAGGTAGATAGATAGATAGATAGATAGATAGATAGATAGATAGATAGATAGATAGATAGATTATGAATGTATTTATCACTGACCGGCAGACATTTAAAAGTTCCTCTTAACGGCTGTGCCAGTTCTAACGCAAATATTTTTAACACGGAAACTCTGTGAGCATGTAGGAGAGTTTATAACATAATATAAATGTGGTAAAAGGGAATAGATTGTATGCAGGGCCGGATTAAGACCTGTAGAGACCTTAAGCACATAAAAGACATAGGTGCCTCCATACAGTGTATGTTATGCAAACATAAACAAAAATAAAACCATTAGATATATTTTAAAAAAAAAAAAAAAACCGAGTCTAGAATGACAGCAATATTTAAGTGTTTTTCATTTATTGTGGGGGCCCTTTTTTTGTGAGCTCTGGTTCAGCTGCACCATTATAATGCAGTTTTGCACCATGTGGTCCAGACAATTTCTGTGGTGCCGCCCCCCTCCCCTTTCCCTTGATGCTGTAAGCACGTGCTTATTTTGCGCAGTGGTTAGTCTAGCCCTGGTTGTGTGTTGCAAATCCCGCATAGAAACAAACGATGAATAAAATATACAATAAAATTTCAAAAGAATGAGGAATGAGAACAAAACCACAGCGAAAAAAGCTTTTGGACCTTGGTTTCTAAAGCGAGCACACGCTAGATGGTATGTCACAGGTGCAACTATTGAAGTCACGCTGCATTTGTTTGTACAGCAACGGCATGTCGCCTTTGCTGACGTACCCGAGTCTCCTTCCAGGTCGGATCATCTTTGTACGTTCAAATAAATTTAATGCTGACATCAGAGTATTCAAGTCAATGAAGTCTTAGCGAAAGAGGCTTGGACAAAAACATGCATATCGTGGTTTATACGGCATTAACATTTTGTCCTGGCAGTCATCTTACTGCCATAAGATATCGTTACAGTAATATTATAGTATTAGATAGATAGATAGATAGATAGATAGATAGATAGATAGATAGATAGATAGATAGATAGATAGATAGATAGATAGATAGATAGATAGATAGATAGATAGATAGATAGATAGATAGATAGATAGATAGATAGATAGACAGACACACAAAACAGACAGACAGCCAGCCAGACAGATAGATAGATAGATAGATAGATAGATAGATAGATAGATAGATAGATAGATAGATAGATAGATAGATAGATAGATAGATAGATAGATAGATAGATTTACAAAGACATCTCTAATTAGGTCGCGATATCTGCAGAAAATTTACCTTCACTTTTTTCAAATTTGTCTAAGCACAGAAAGCGGACACCCTGACTTCTGTAGTAATAGCAGTGAGTATCATCTGAGGAAGTCAGTACGGTGAGCCAGCACGGCTTTTGCCGTTCTTGGTTTTGTGAGGTGAGAGGAGACATCAAATCGATGAAAATTACGAGTAAAAGGATGCAGGATACAGGAATAACTTACTTGAATTTGCAGCTGCTGTGGTTGTTGTGGGGGCAGGAGTTGTGGTAGTTGTTGGTGCTGCCGTTGTTGTAGTTGTCGTGGTAGTTGTCGGTGCTGGCGTTGTTGTAGTCGTCGTAGGCGCTGGGGTTGTGGTTGTTGGTGCTGCCGTTGTTGTGGTGGCTGTCGAGGGTGCTGCTGAAGCTGTGGTGGGGGCGGTGGTAGAAGTTGTCACGGCTGAGATCTTGAACCGAGCCGCACAGCCACCGTTTACCCACATGACAGAATTACCACTATTAGGTAGAATTCCATAATTCACGCCCTGTCAGATCAAACACAGAAAACTGCCTGGTAGTGACAAGATCTTCATTCTTATCAAAGTACCAATCACAGAGCGATATCGTCTATCATAATTGGATAATTTGGAGGCCCTATTCTTAGTTTTTACATTTTTGGGGGGGGGAGGGGGGGGGGGAAATGCCGAACGAAAGAAAATGAAACTTCGGTACATGAAAAGAAACGAAATATGCCAGGTTTTTACTGAGTCAATTTGTAGATAAATTGTTCTGAAAAGTAACTGGACAGAAAGTCAAATATTGTGAGGCTGTGGATTTCCTTTGCAAAGTTCTGAAAAGAAACAACACAAAAAACAACGGGTTCTCCACTGAGCATCACCTATCTATAGATAGTTCAATGGCGTTATCTCCCGGTAGCTGGGCGGTACAACCCGGTGCAGCATTAATTTATCATGGTGCAAAATTATAACGCGGATCAAAGTGCCGAGGAAAGCATATTATTTTTATAAGCCCAGGCGTATGCTGAGCTATTTAGTTCTACAAGTTTAAAAGAAACGGCAGGAATCATTTTTACCTCGTATTGAATTACAACGTCCAATGCCATTGCTCAAGCCATGTTAAAAGTGACAGTGTGAAGTTGATAACGCTGAAGAGCGATCGTTTCGGTTATCATTAGAAAATATTAGTTCTGTATCATGCCTGAGTTGAGTTGGACTCAAGAACCAAATGTAAAGTTGTGCATAGCGAGTATACTGTCTTCCGCGCAAAGCGAATTAATAAGGACTGTCATTATTTGAGTGAAAGAGCTGACGTATTCGTTCGTATACCACGTTCTTTTCTGTATCTGAGTAAGGTGTTCGTGAATTAAGCTGGCTTTTCATAATTATATACGGAAAAAGGAATGGCAACGGAAACGGCAAAAATCCACCAAGTCGTAAAAAAGGGTGTTTCCGTGTGTACGGAAACGGCGTTTCCCTGCTACACATGAAAACATTCTTTCCATTTCAAACTTCTTGAAGGGTTTTGACGTTACACATGAAAACCCAGCTTTACGCATGATATAGAACTAAGTCCATTGGTTTGATCATGTGTTTTACATGAAGCAGCAGCAAGTATGTGGTAGTAAGGAAAACAAACGCCAAAAATGACGGCAGCAATTTAAAACGGAATTGGCATGAAAGAGTATAATATTATTAATATTAATTATAATTATCACATAAAAAAAAAAAGTAAGAATTTGATATACTACGTTGTCACTGCCATTCTCCTAACGTTTAAACAAATCGTTTTAATAGACGATTGTTGAATACCAAAATAAAATGTAAGGGCGGCAACAAAAATATTATTCAAGATCCATTTTGATGGATGGATGGATGGATGGATGGACAGACGGAAGGACGGACGAACGGTCGGATCGGTGATTGGGTGGAACGATGAATGGATGGATGGATGGATGGACAGGGGGTGGACGTACGAACAACCTCACGAACCGACGGAAGGACGGACGGGTGGATAGATGGATGGATGAATGGATGGATGAATGGATGGATGAATAGAATAAGATCGGTGAGGACAACCGCACTACAATAATATATACCGCCACACAAGGAGTAGAAGACAACTGCTGAACCACTGAGATCTCAAGAGTCATGTCTGGCGAGGTGTTGGCAACAGGGCACGTGATGATACTTGGGATGTAGTAGTAGTAAGAGCCACAAACACCGCGGCCTATTTCTGTCGTCTCAGCTCTTGGTGCTGCCGTTGTAGTTGTTGGCGCCGGAGTGGTGGTAGTGGTGGTGGTAGTAGTAGTAGTAGTGGTGGTGGTCGGTGCTGCTATGGCAGTTGTCAATGAAAGGTACAGGAAACAGGATTATGGTGATGTAATTCTTTTGTCTACAAAATAGAATAACACAGTTAGGACATGTTCAGGCAACATAGAGGAATCTATACGTGTGGAATGCCTAAAGAGCATAATTTGTTTTTTTCAATACACACAGATATTTATAAACCCTTTCCACATTCTATGGGTGTGTATCATGAACTGGGCCTGAAATTAAACCGTCTTGAGATATTTGCCCTATTGTCAATTTAAAAAATATTTTAACATGAAGATTATCTATCTAAAACCGCCCTGGCACTGTACATTGTTTTGAATGACACTCAATTCTCCACCCCTCTATTGGACACTTCAAGAAATGTTCAGTGAAGTGGTCAAGACCAAGAGAAACGTTGTAATGGACTTAGATTTTATTATGGGAAAATAATGTGACTGCAGTAAAAGGGAAATGAGAAACTACATGTAGTTTGATGAAGATCGACTTCTCTATTGAGATCATTAATAAAAACTACCATTAAAAGAATAAACAAACAATTATTGAAAAACGGATTAAACGGACCAACAAATAGTAAACAGACTACCAACCAAGCAATCAACTACACCAGCAACCAATCAGCCAAGCATCCAACCACACAATCAACCACGCAAGTAACCAACCAACCAACCAACCAACCAACCAACCAACCAACCAACCAACCAACCAACCAACCAACCAACCAACCAACCAACCAAACAACCAAACAACCAACCTACCAAATAGACCACTAGTCTACTAAGAAAATGTGAGCATAAAATTGTCAACCTGCAGTTGTCTTGTGACATTATCCTTCTACTCACCCGATGAACCTTTAAGTGAATGGACAGAAAGAGAGAGAACATTTCAAAGCTTTAGCAATCAATGATGACATTTCATTTATACATACCCACATAACAATCACAGATAAAGGAAAGAAGTTCCAAGAAAAACAAAACATTATGCCCCCCCCCCCTTGCATGTATACAGTTTGAAGCCATGGGCCTGAAAATGTACTGCGTAGTCTACACACTTTTCGTTAAAAGCTTATGTCTGAAGATCGCGATCCGAAATCCTTAGACAGTTGATAAGAGCTTAGACATTTTCATGTGCGTATTTCTGTGTTAAAATGGAGGTTACACCGACGTTTCAGTGCAAGAAGTGAGCAGCTCCATATTTGAGACAATGGCGATAATCCTTACTTGAATTGAGCCGGCGGTTTAACAAAAAATGAATTTATTTATAGGTAAGAAAAGAAATAAAACTAAAAAATAATATAATAAATAATGTTAAGCATTATACAACAGGGGTGACTAAATGGCGGCTGGCGAGCCACATGCGGTTCTTTGACCTTCAATATGCGGCTCGTGGAAATATGTTGGCTGAGCTCTTTCTGCATTGATTTTGAAAACCTTATTTTGGTATGTGTGTACTTTGTGATTACTGAAACTACATGTATTACGAATTAAAAGATTAAAATACTGCATACATGTGTAAATATTGTTGCATACATGTATTTCATAAAATTGATATAAAACTTTTGTAACAAAATATGTATGTAAACTAATAACGTATGTGTAAATTTTATTCATGTCACGTGGCTCTCGAACATCTAAAGTTTACCATGTGTGGCCCTTAAAGTAAGCAAATTTGGCCACCCCTGTACTATGATATGAAAAATCTCCTTAACATTAAGAGTGAACTGTCACGGAACTTGTTCATTCTGACTGAAAAAGACTATGTTCAAATATGCCGCTGCCTGCAAACCAGACTCACGGAATGCAGATACACCTAACAGTAAAAGCCTAATCTTTGACGCAAAAATGCTAGGGGAAGTACCAATAATAAACATTTAATTCCCACTTACAGGCTGCCCTACAGTTCTGCTCGAGACGAGTGCAGTAGGTAACACAAAAGCTGGCGTACAAGGGACCAAAAGTAGCGCATGAGCGATCACAATTCCCTCTCTTGACCGTGCAATCATTCAAACAGGCTGTGAGAAAGACACAAGGAAAGATCATCATACTAGAATGGATCTAGACCAGGGAATGACCGTGTAAGCACCCAAAACTTTGTGACTACCTAGTAACAAATTATGAAACTTTGTGTACTTCCTCAGTTGACAATGAATTATGCAGACATATCCACTTTGGACAAAATTCAGTCTTTACTATTATTTGTTAATTACTTTTTTAGCTGTTTGTTAGTTGAGTTGATATTACGAGCCACTGTCACTTTTCAGTCGCTTCTATTTTGATCATGCGACTGATGCTGTTGGTATAACTTTGTTGCTACTTGCAGCCAACTTAATGCTATTTTTGTTAGTAATGATACTGTTGACACTAATGTACCTGTTGCTGGTAAGGCTATATTTTTTATAATGTTTTCTTTCTGTTTTTAGTGCAGAGACTTCATGCTTCATTTGTCCCTGGCCTCATCCTTGCCCGGAGGACGAGGATGCCCCCATTCCGTGGCACAACCGCCCATGTTTCACGCCCCCTCCTTTCCTGCAGGGCAGCGGAAGTGCCTCTGTCTTCCATACAATTAAAACAGCTACTGAAACTTGATGTTAACTCTCCAGCAATTGTTGCCACAAATGACACTCCCCCCGCAGCTGCTTTTTTCATCCTGTGACAATGATCATGGCAAGGAAGGTAATCTAATTTAATATAAAAATAACCAGTAATGTATACAGAGTACCGTTTTCCTTGGAAGAATGCATGGCTCTATTTTTCGTTTGGATTACTGGTGTTACTCTCTCTGAAGACCATCTGTCGCGAGCGTTTCCGAATATTTGTTGATATTCTCGTCGAGACTTTCTTGGCATCATTTCTGTAACAATGCTTTCTTGTTAATTTTAACCATTCAGCATTTCAGCTACGAATAAAGTGCCTCAAAATGTGTGGTTTGCAGATGGAACTCTAAGGCAAATATGTTCAAACTACTTTCTTCGTTGTCTGTAGACTATTCAATTCACTGGATTACAGTGTGGACGAAATTCAAACTCAATGACTGGTGTTTGATTTATCCCGCCTCGGCCGATATTTGGAGACGTTTTGTCGTTTGTTTGTTTGGTAGATGGATGGGCTGAATACCTCCCACTCCCTCTTCCTCCAGACACAGACAAAACCAATAAATTGTTTTTTGAAATTTAAAGTCACCATTGACATCACTGCTCAGTCATCAGAACAATGGTAAACTGAAGAACACGATACGACATAATATTATTAATTCTTTACCAACCTTGTTGACCCGTCACTGCAGATACCAAGTATGTGGCGCCAAGGGCAAGGAGGAGATTAATCTTGTAGCCTTTCATGTCTTCGCTGGATGGTCTTTGCCTGCTGGAGCTGGAATAAAGTTGATTTGTCGGCCTTTTTTTTTTTTTTTGTTACTAACACTAAATGCTGAAAACTGTACAAAGTTCTAGCAGAATTGAAAAGTAAAGCGAATAATAGTAATCTATTTATGGTGACGTTTTTACAAGATATCACAATAACAAAGTCGTCATCTTATGAAATTTTTGATGTAACCTAAATCTCATTTCAATGTGTTTCTCATGTTTGGAAATCTTTACTAATTTTGAATTAGCAGACTGGGAAAAAACAACCATCGGTAGTCACGGGTCAAATACTGCACAGAGAAGTCAAAAGCACTGACGTTATAAATACTGGACATTTTGGTCGTGACGTTACCTGTTAAATTAATCAAGTGACAACAAAATTAACACTTCGATTGGCTGACGCTTGTTGATTTCTGTTTCCTGGTCTACGATCAGTAACTTTACATGGACGTCTCTGATCTAGAACAAAATCAGATCTGAAACACTCTAGTCTATGTCATGGTTGCACTTCGACACATCAGCGGTGACATCTCAGCGACAAAAAATAACAACAACAACAACAACAAAAAAAAAGCACAAAAATCAAGAAACAAAAGAAGTACAACAAACGATTAAAAAAAAAAAAACTACTTGCGTCTCAGATTAACCACTAGCCCAAAGGTTTCTATGGTCGAGGTTTGTAAGGGTCTAATCATTCATACGTATTTATATAAACTTGATCGTTGATTGAAGGCGTGGCTTGTGAAACTGCAGCTAATGATCGCGCCAGTTTGCACAGGCGTCTTTGTTTTGCTTTTTGACCCTGGGCAATAGTAAAAACCAGACAGGTGCGAGGGGCGACCCTCACCTATCAGATGTCATAAATTTGTAACTTGAAAACAAAAGCAACATTTGGAAATATCACTGTTACATTATAGAGCTTAATTATGTTTGTCCTAAATCAAATAAGAGAAATCAACATTTATTATCTGCTAGGAGTTAGGAGTTGTGACGTGTGGATCTCTCTCTCCATCTCTCTCTCTCTCTCTCTCTCTCTCTCTCTCTCTATCCCGTAGTCTTGTAGACCGTTTGGGACTCCACAGGTGATCTGGCAATCAGCATCCTCCAATCCTCTCGGTTTTCTGACCTCCTGACTGTATCGTTCAATCTCAAGCCCGTCCATTCTGGGATATTGCCCTCCCACCTCTTCCTCCGTCTGCCCCTCCTTCTCCCTCCTTGCACTGTGCCCTGCAGGAATGTCTTGGCAAGCCCTGATGATCTCATGACATGGCCATACTATTTGAGCTTGCGTCTCTTGACCACGGTCAACCGGTCTTCGTAGGGCCCAATGACTTGCCTGATTCTGTTCCGAACTTCTTCGTTCGTGATGTAATCTTTGTAGCAGATGCCCAGGAGTCTTCGATATAAACAGGTGTGGGTATAGACAGGTAATAACACCCAGACTATCCAATTAATAATATCATCATAGTTCTCCTACAGGTCATACTCGAACACTCTTATTAGGAAAAAAAAATAATTGCCATATTATATTTACAATTTAACCTAACAACTGGAGACAAACCTCAAAATGCCTCGTATGTCATAGACAAATATCAGGTTAAAATGCTGTACCTCATCTTAACAGCAAGAGTAATTCTGTTATTCCCCCCCCCCCACACTTTTTTTCCGTTGCATAGAAAAACTATATCTCTCCAACGTTAGTTGCATATTCGCATATGTATGGAAAAGAATAAAATTCAGAGAGTGTAACCAACTTTAATGAGCATTCCCCTTGATGAAATGCACGTTTAGTTGCAACAAGAGCGCAGAGGATCATGTACACGGAAGTTTAACCATTTGCCTGCCAATGCCTTTCCTTCCTTTAGGCTACTAGCATAATGGATTATCGGGTAGAAAGACATCAGGAAATATTAAAATTAGGTGAGCAAAAAGTGCTGGAATAATGTCGGCCGATATATCGCCCTCGCGGTAAGTTTAGCATGAAGTAAGGCCGACATATCAGGAGTGCGGCAGTCTTCTGCAACATATGATAGGTCGATATATCCGCCCTGTGGCAGCAATAAGGTTAAAGAAGGAGTGACAGAAAGAGAAATAAGGGAACAAAACAGATTTTAAAAAAAAGGGAACGACATGGGAAGAGGCATACACAACAAACAGTATTGTAAAAGCCAAGAAAAAAAAAAGTGAGAAGAAAGTAGAAGAGGAACTAATGACGAAAAAGCGGATGAAATATGAAGGAAGACAGAACAACAACAAAGAAACAATAGCAATGGACCTGGATAACGGGAAAACCAGCCAGGTTTCTTCAGCTGCTAGTGACGATGTTTATGTTATGCCAGGTGATCCAACACACCATTTTCTGACTGTGGTGACCTGGCTTTCACCTTGTGAGAAGTCGAGGACATTGTTACGTCAGATACGTCTAAGAACTGTGACAAACTCTGACGTCATCATCAGCATCATCAAACCGTCATCATCACCATTAACATCCTTCTCATCATCGTTAGCTTTATGCATCATCAGCAACGGAGATTTTGCTATGTATGTATCTGTCATCATCTCAACGGCTCTGTCCGCCTTCACACTCAGCAACGAGTGTCTCAGGAGAAAAATTTAACATGGGCCTACGACCTTTCAGTTGTTAATTTCTACTGTAGACTCAATGAGTGATATCCTGTCCAATCTTTTACTCCCTCCCACCCTCGAAGTAAAACTCCGAGCTTATGGTAATCCGCAGTGTTGCTGTTAAGATTCAGAAGTTCCAATCAGCATAGTACTTTGTTGTTTTTGTCTCACCAGTTAAAATGGCACCATCCATACATAGAAAAATTAAACCTCTGGTTTCTTGATTTATCCGTTGTCCCCTTCTTCTGCTACCAGACATCTTAATAATTATGTTCACAGGTACAAAGAGTAAAACTGAGGAGGGAAATATCAAAACGCATTAAGTAGGCTACAAATGTCATACTTCAGAAAAAAGAAAAAAAACACACACACTTTACTGCTGTTACTTAAAAATTAATGAGGGTAAATTTTAATAGCCTTTTCGTCTGTATTATTTGACACTTACAGTCCTTCGATTTCAACAATTTCAAATGGAAGGTTTATTCGATACCGACTTTCCAAAGGGCCATGTTTGCTAACGCGGGTCAAATCACTACCCTTTACGTTCTGATTTTCAACCTTTCTCCTGCTGTGACCTCGGCGTTTCACTGGCAATCGGTATTGAGTAAAAACGTCTTGAATGAACGCAGAACAGTTGGAATGATGAATGACACTATTCATGTGATTTTTATTTGTGCGGTTTTTTTTTCTGTTTGTAGGCTACAAAGAAGCCGTGACACGTTTGTTAATCGATACAAAACTGGGGAAATGAACAGTGGATAGACCTGGGAATGAACATGTAGACAAATACAACCGTAATCCAATCTGTTTTTCCTTCTTCTTTGTCTCTCTCTCTTTCTCTTTTTTCCATTGAAAACCTGAACTAGCTCATGCTTTTTACCGTCTTCCGTCGAGGAAGCATACTTTTCATTTTATGCGAAGATTTTATTGCATTTTGCCTTAAGTGCAGGAAGAAAAAAGTCTAAGAAAGAAAATAAATACAATAAAATAGAGGCCTTAAGAAAAACAATTTAGAATGTTTGACCACTTCTTTTTTTTTAGTGAAAGGACACTTTTGTGAATACCTTTGATTGTCTACACAATTTCTCCAATAGATAACGTGTTTATCCAATATAAGACAGATACTAAATATTTTAACCAGTTGTTTACATTGATAATTTACCACCAGCAACAACTGTGAACACATGTTATAAATTTTGTTATCTTTCAGAACTGTGCTCCCATGTTATACATTTTGTTATCTCATAGAACTATGCATACATATTATCTATATATTTTGGTAACTCGAAACTTTGGTCACCTAAGGCTCAGGAACCGCATCACAATCAGGCTCCAAACTTTGCACAACAGCATATTATCAATGCGAAATTAACAAGGGCTATATTAGAAATTATGAAATGTTCAGGCTTCTACGTTTCATTTTTCATTGTTTCGCCATCATTTAGATTGATTTCGAGTCATGGTTCGCCATTTTAAGGTTTCATTGAAGCTGCGCATGCGCATTTTGGGCCCATGACATCATCATTTCCTGAAAATTTTCGGTGCCCACCACTGCACACTGTGTACTGTCCTATCGCTGAGTTTTTGGGATGACCCTACACATCTCGGCTTTTGTTCTTATTCCCTTCGGTCTGAAGTGGTGTCCTTTGTTGTTGCATCTCTCCTTATGGACCCTTTTCATTTACCGCCTTCCATATCACATGATTTGCAAACAAAATGGTGGCGTGTCCCACTTGTAGGGCAGAAGCGGTTGACAACGGTCGAACGATGCCATCCTCTTGTTGGGCACCCAACTGTACAAACCCGTTACGTGCTGGTTCTGGCATAAAAATGCATCTTTGCTTTGAATGTGCACATATTCAGATGCCATTACTAAGGCAAGTGGAGGTTTTTGCCCTACACGGTGCTTTTCGAAGCCGTGCGGCCCCCCCGCAAACAACCGTAACACGGAAGTGAAAAGGGTCTATAAGCTATCTATGCAGCGTCGATGCCTTTCTTAGTTCACAGGCGTCTTAAGTTTCACCAAAAAAACAACAACAACAACCTATACAAACTGTTCATCGAACGGTTACTCAGCTAGTACATTATAAGTCAGAACTGTGCATACACGTTATTAATTATGTTGTGTATCACAACTAGCAAAGATGTTATAAATTTTGTCCTCTCCCAGAACTGTGTATTATTGTATATTAATTTCATACATTTTGTTATTTCTCGGGATTGCGCATGCGCGTTATAAATTTTATTACCTTTGTTTTTATTTCTATTTGCCTGTATCATTTTTATTTCATTTGCCCAATTTGATTGATTTGGCAAATGCAAAGAAAATACTATGAACTGATAACGGTGAAATAACTTTGTCATCATCATCACCGTCATCATCTGAGAGAGTAGAAGAATGACTGTAAAGCAATGACAACTTTTACTTGGCTAGATGAAGGGCTGTATATAAATGTTATTTATTACTGTTATCATTCCACCCAGAACAACAGCAACCACAACCGCGAAAACAATAATATCGCAATCACACATGAACGAAACAACCCCGATAGAACATACGTCATGATGGCTGTGGCGGGTGTAAGGATTCTCGGGGGAATGGATGGAGGAGGGTAGAAACAGCAGTGTTCACCCTCCCCCCCCCCCTTTCCCCAATCCGCCACGGTCGTATGGATAACAATTATAACATATAAAAACTGACTGAACAAATGAAAACTTAAACTCTTTTAGACCAGAAGTTCTCAAAGTGGGCGATATGGGCCCCCGGGAGGCGATTTTGATTTCTAGAGGGGCGAAACGAAAACGAAGGCAAGTGCTACAAGGGGACCAAAAAGATGAAAAGGGGAGGGGGGCGACATTGCAGGGAGAGTTGGATGTTGAATGGAGGACTATTTTGGGGCAAATACAATCTTGGCATTGCTCAAGAGCGCACATAGATAGGTACATGTATTATGAACAGAAAAGGCCTATCTACTTCATTGCATTTAACAAAAAAACCTTTTCTGTTTTATAATGAACAATTTTTGTATTGTATTGTCATAACTAAAGCTTTGAAAAACCAACATCATAATTTGTGTGTTGTCTGGTCTTCTTGTGAAATGTATCTATTGGGTTTGGGTAGGTTTTTTTTTTGGGGGGGGGGGGGGGTGGGGTGATAAAAGAAAATTCGGAGCCTAAGGGGGCGATGGCTTGGAAAATGTTGAGAACCACTGTTTTAGTCCACGTTTTATTTAGATCAAATATCAAATTAGAGATCTGAATCTGCCCTGTGGTCAACAATCTCTCGTTGTGTGCTATAAAGCATCCATAGGCTGGTGCATCTAGAGTAATTACGGAAACTACGAAAACAGAAGGATAATTCGCACTTGAAGTAAAATTGCTTAATCTATACGTTGTCATGATGTCTTTCTTCCTGACAACCGCCTTTGTACCCAAATAAGGAATGTTTTCCTCTTAAGCAAGTCAGTGAAAAGATACAGTTCTTGTAAAATCAAACCTAGACAAAGTAATGAGAAATTTCAAATTATAGTGATGGCATTTTCATTTAGACTATCCTACATCTCTTCATGATATCCAGATAGTTGTGTTTACTCTTGGATTTGGAAATAAACACGAATAAATGATGTCCAAAAACGGGGCCAATTATTTTTCCTTAATGTGGTAGAAACGAAATTTAGAGGGGTTTTTTGTTGTTGTTTTTTTTAGGTGAAAATTGAATTATTTCACATCTGTGAATGTATTGTGATGCTAAAAGAACATAATCAATTATACGATATTAATCCTTATTGGGTAACTTTCGTTGTTGGTATTAATATTAGGGCACAGAATCATTGCAGAATAACTTATCCAGGTCTACAAGTGAACAAACAAAGCCGAAAAACAAAACCAACAAAATAGTCCTCTGACTTTAAATCTTTTATTTTAATTCGTGCCGTATATAATTTTCTCGTTTCATCTGGAACATGATAGAATAAATGTTAGTACCTGAATGCTACTACTAATGAAATAATAATAATAATAATAATAATAATCTTATTTAATAAAAAAAACACGCCTGATTTTTAACAAAACCAAACGCCACTCATACACCTTGGATTTCCGTGAAATTTTGAATAATAATAATAGACCACTTTGTTGATCTTTACGGGTAATAAAAATACGAAAGAACTGAACAAATAAGTAAAAAATAAATCGTAGATGTTTGCGGTTTCTGTCGGGAAATCTCCAGAATCTCAGCCTGCTCTGGTCTGCATGCCATCTGAACTCCTAATGATCTGCTCTATCCAATCCACGTAAGAGGCCACTTCGGTAACGAAGAGATTATACAGTCCACTTTGACACAGGTTGAAGGGAAGAATCCCGCGGACTACCCAGTTAAAGCCGTTTGAACACAAGATAGCGCCTCCCTCGTCACCCTTGCAAACAAGAGAAAAAAAAAAAATAGGGGCCACAGTGGAAAAACAACAACAGATGACGGCCTCAATGGGAAAAAAATAATAAAATGAAGAAGCCAAATGGAGGCCTCAATGGAGAAAAAAATGAAGGAAACAAATAAAGACATCAGTGGAAAAGACAAATGAAAGCCTCAGTGGAAGAAATAAATGAAGGCCTCAGTGGAAAAACAAATGAAGGCCTCAACAGAAAAAACAAATGAAGGCCTCAACAGAAAAAACAAATGAAGGCCTCAACAGAAAAAACAAATGAAGGCCTCAACAGAAAAAACAAATGAAGGCCTCAATGGAAAAATAAATGAAAACTTCAATGGAAAAAAACAAATGAGGAGTCAATGGAAAAAAACAAAACAAATGAAGATTTAATGGAAAATACAAAAGAACAAAAAGAATTATGGAGGCGGCTGTTATTACCATATAGGCCTAGTGGTAATGCCTCGAGAGGTCTATTTTCATTATGTAAATAGTAGGACACTTGCAAAATACTATAGGGCTGCTGCCACTCTTAATGCAGCGATAGCAGACCAATGGCCACATATGGAGTGTCTAATCTCACTATAAACTAGTGAGAATAGACATTCCATAAGTGGTCATAGAGCAAGAGGTCTGTTATTGCGTTGTTGTGAAAACGGACGCTCTGAATAGTAAAAATAATAATAGTAGAGTGCCAAGACATATAGGCATAGAATTACTGCAGAATAACTTATCCAGGTTATGAACTGAACGAAGCTGCAAAAACAACAACAACAAACAAACAAAAAACGTTTAGATAATTGTGTTCCTTACATTCCCTTCAAAGAATAATAAAACGTCATTTGTAAAGGTGCATAGTCCTTATAAAATACTACTTCTAACATCTTTCTTGTGCATACAACATTCTCCTGTTTTGTTCTCCAAAAAGTTCCAATTCTCCTTTTTGGATTCATTTTAATTATGCATACACTTCTGTTGTGTGAACGATTCTTAATCTCCCGACTTGTTTCTGTTAAAATCTTTGCTCACTGTGAAGGGATTAGCTCATTATCGTACATTAACAATCGTTCATCTGATTTAAATTCTATTGAGCGATTTTTGTTTGACTGATGAGATTCACAAGGTCGTTTATATCACGTGCTGGCTTAGGCCTATTGATGACTTTGATGGTTTCAAGTTACTACCACTGTATCAATGCTCAAGGTGAGATATACCCCTCCCCCCCCCCCCCCCCGAGTGACGTGTCCATATCTGTAATAGTTTTGAACTTGGAGAGCGTTTTTCCAAAAGCGGGTAAGCAAAAGTTTGCATGAGTTATGGCCCTTTCAGATAGTCATTCAAAATTAGTGTAAGAGGCGGTGTAAGTGTTCACAGCAAGTTTTTATTGAACACTTACACCGCATACATAATGACAGGATAGCAAGTTTTAATTGGACACTTACACTGCGTCTTATCCTAATTTTGAACGACTATCTGAATGGGGTTATAACCCATGCAAAATTTGACTTACCCAGTTTTGGAAAAACGCGCTTCAAATACAAGCAGAAAGTTTTTGCCACATGCTTAACTGTAGATTTCTCTCATCAAAACTTTTGAAGGGCTCTCCCGTAAATAATGAGAAATGTGTTGAAACGCCATTACGTGAGCTGGACAACGTTATATCATTATTTGGTCTACCTACCAAAGACTGTTCCACGAACAAAATACACAAAGCAGTTCATATTAACGGCGTTTAATGATGGGAATGTCTCTGCAGAGCCAAAAAACTGAGGAAAATTTACCAAGCAACCGTCTGTGACTCTGTTCCGAGGATATTGGCAGGTTGTTCCAATAGGTCTGATGTTCGAGAGATTTAGGCGTTGGGTAATGAAGTCACAAGCTTCCAGTGACGTCAGGCGGACACGCCCCAGTAGCAACCCGTCCGGTAGAGCTGAAAATAGAAATGTCCCATGTACAGAACCTCTTTCGTGGCGATAATTTTTGCTGCGCAACTTTTATGATTCATACTATATAGGAGTCATTGCCAAATAAGAGTGGGTCAAATCTACCTACTAAAATAAGATTAGTGTATTTCATCATAATCAGCTACCAGTGGCTCGCCAGCCGTACGCGAATCTTTTAGCTTTCATCTGTGGCTCTTTCCTGTTCTTAACTGCCAGTTGAAAAAAAAAATTAACCAAAAAAAAAAAAATGTATATATGACTAGTATAAACTTGTCCATGCATTGCAGCACATTCTAAGTTGAATTGTGACGAAAGTCTCAAACAATGGCTCGTCCTCTTTGAAAGATGCACCCCCTACTATGAATGATATCCATAATGTTATTGCAAATGCCCGATTTTCAGTAACACATCACCGCTGGACGGCAGTTAGTTTTGAGTTTGGAAAATGCACATCGGCCATATTGTGCTAGGACGAAACAAGATGACCGACACAATAACATTGGAGAGATAGGTCAGAAGGAGACCCTTCCAGAAGTGCCCGCCAACGACCCGCCTGGATGACAGTATGCAGTTTTTTCCCCTGGACGGCAACAGTATGGCAGTAGGCCATAAAAAAAAAAAGTTCTTTTTTCCAAAATGTTTCAAACTCTTTCCCGTCTAATGCAAAAAAGAAAATTTGGCAGAAATCTTCGCGACAAATATCTCATTTTGAGAACATTTCATACCCATTTTTCGGGAAATGAATGAATGTCATTCGTTTTGCAGAACATTCAAGAGATTTCGTGAAATTCACCCCTATCTCGTCAAAATACGCCACTGCTGTAAACCTCAACATTAATTGTCTCTTTACGACTATAATTATAGAGAAAAAAATTGTCTGAGGATGAAGTTTCATGCAAAAATGTTTCTGTAACAACACGGAGTGGGAAACACGTGTGAAAAAAATTGGTTGTGATCTGTTGTTGATATCATTATTAGGAACAAATTTGAACAACAACAACAAAAAAAAACAACAAAAAAACCCTAACTGATTTCAGGTTCCCTGAGCTTCATCCTTTTGTGCAGTTCATTGCAATTAAAAAGAAACCATTTTCCTGCCATTACGTGAAAACGTCACAGAACAATTCGATAGTATCATTTTTTGTGCACTGTAAATTCTTTGTTGCTGTAATTTCTTTTTTGGGCAATCTGTGTGAAGAAAAAATGTTTCTCTGTCGACAAAATGTAACGGGGAAAAAAAGTTTCAATCACATCATGGGGCAACACAACATGTAAGGGTAAAACTGATTGCGATCTGTTGATGGGTATGAATTATTTGGAAAAAAACCGAATCTGTTCATTTTGGATACGTTTGTAATAAATTACAGAGAAGTACTTTTTATGTTATCAGAGTTTAAACTGCAGGAAAAACAAAAAATCAAGCACTTTCGGTACCCAAAAATCCCCTAAAAGTATGAGCCATGAAAAGCAGGATGTACTCCGGTCATTCCTTAACCTACAACAACCAAGATCTGCCTCTTTTTAAAATGAAACAGTAGCCAGAACACATGTCGTTGCTCGGGATAAATCTGTTACTGAATTATGATTTTACAAATTTACTTCAAATCTTCCGAACTCTGCCCGTTTATATGGACGGCGATTGGTATTTTTTAAAAAGGCAATAAAGTAGTGACACATTTACGTCCATCACTAAAGTCTGTGCACGTCTGTAACTCTTACACACGGTGTGCTTACCGGACTGTCCGTGTAGCAATCACGCAGTTTGAGCGTCATTTGGGTAGCATGACGTTTGGAGCACCAAAATTTTAAAAATATGACATTTGGAGCACTGTCTAAATCTAAGTCAAATTGCAGTATGACATTTGGAGCAGTACCAAAAATTAATAAAATTTCAGTATTACATTTGGCGCACCTACACCGTTGCTGGTAATCGATTACAATTTCACGGACTCACAGCAACATCAAGTCGCAAATCTATTGAAAAAACAACTTCTATCCTTTACACTCAACAGATTTTGTTCTGCTCAGCATCATCATTATCATCATGAATTAGGTAAAAAAAAAAAAAGAAAAAGACTGGTCTATAAATGATGACGATAATGATGATGTTGTTGTTATTATTATTATTATTATTATTATTATTACAGGTATTATTATTTTATCATCATTATTGTTATTGTTGTTGTTCTTGTCCTTGTCCATGGCCACTCTTTGTGACATTTGTGATCTCTGTGTCCAATTCCCTCCACAAAACTGTGGAGCCAGACCAACAGATGTGAAGAAAAGAGACAGGATTAAACCAACACAGACATCCTTCAGTAATGGAAATATAACCATACTTCAGTATATACAGACGATTTGCCACATCTCGCTGCCTTCGACAACAGTGTGAAGTCTCGTGTAGATTATCTATTTTGTTCAACCAGTTATTATAAAAAAATTTTTTTCTTAAAAACCCAATAAAATAAACATTATTAATGCGCGCCTCTTCAAGAGACAGTCCCAAGTCTGTATAATCGCAGACGGAAAATGTTTATTAAAAGAAAAAAAAAACATTTATTCAAACCGCTCACGGCTCCAAGATTTTAACGCAAAAAATGTGAAATAGAAAACCAATCGTTGAATAAATAATGGACTATTTAACATGTTTCTTTGTTCAGTTATGCTTACAATAATCTATATTTGGGTTCTAAAATATCCTGATATCCAAATAATTTCAAAAGAATTTTGTAAGTTTTAAAACGCTTCAACAAACACTTTGTTAACGTTAACCAGTCTCCATACATCTGGAATTGACTGACGGAGAGTGTATTAGGCCTATAAAGAAACTTTCTATCCCTGTGGTACACACCGCAAGTTATTGCAAAATATTCGTACAGTAATCGATAATCAACAGGTTGATTAAAATGCTAGTGCTCCAAATGTCACATGCCGGCTTTCTTTGAACTAACTTAGTGCTCCAAATATCACATGACGGCTTTCTTTGAACTGCAGTAGTGTTGCAGCAAAAACACAGTCAGGAAAAGATTGGAATGTTACTTGAAATTTCCGAGTGGAAAAGGTAGATAGATTCATTTTCTCGGGAGACAGGTTAAGAGGGAGCAGTTGGGGAAAAAACCCTCGATTTACTTACGAGAAGTAAAGTCCCCTGAGGTGAAGCCCCACCCAGTTATGACACATTCGTCGTAGGCGGCACACCTATCGTCTACTTCATCGGGTGTAGGCAGGCATGCAATGCCAGAACAGGGGCCTGTGATTGGTTCTTTCAGTTTGATCAGCGCCACACCATTACCTAGTAGACAAGTACATAAAAAGAGACAAATATCATTATCATTAATAGTCAACATCATCCTCAGATTCACCATCATCATCATCATCATTTTCATCATCATGGTCATCATCATTATCATCACTACAATTCCCATTCAATGGTAACTCTATCAACTTACTGCTCAATCCCCCCCCCCCCCGCATTACAACTATTATCAGCATCATCACTATTACAACTACTCTCTATCATTGTCACCACCAAAAACATTATGCACCAACCCCTACTCTACCAATACTGCCACGCAACTGTCACTCCTGCCATCACCACCGCTGCTATCACCACCACTACCGCCACCATTACTATCACTGTCATTACCACCACTACCATTTACGCCACTGGCCATCACCGTTACTACACTACCATTATTACTATCACTATCACCACCAGCACCAACACCACTATTACCACCACAATCACTATGGCCATTGTCATCACCATCATTCCTACCACTATCATCACCAGCACCACCACTATCACCACATACAGCACTACAACCACTACTACACCACCATCACCTCAACAACGCCACTATCATGGCCACTACTATAATCACCACCACTACCAAGTCGACAATGCCACCTTATCACCATCACTACCATACCACCACCACCACCACCACAACCTCTACCACACCACCGCAAACTACTACCACCACATCATCATAATCACTACTATCATCATCATCATCCTCACCACCGCCACCTCTACCACCACCACTGAACAACACCTCTATCACCATCTCTGCAACCATCAACACAGCTACCACACCACCCAATCTACTACTACTACTACACCAGCATCACTAACACTGTCGCCATCATCACCACCACCCCTATGGCCTACCACACCACCACCACCACCTCTGCCACACCACCTCTCTCACTACCTCTACGATCACCATCACAACCACCACCACCTCCATCACATCACTACCACTACTACTACACCAGCACCACAGAAAATGCTCACTGTTGATTGCCTGGGTATTCTCAAATGGCACCAATTGGTCCTGTGAGGTGAAGGCGTAGTCCGGATGTAAGAACACCTGTTCTACGTTGATGAGCTGCTCCTGTTGTCGACCTGTCCGCGGGTCAATGTCTATACCTGACACATTATATTCACCAGCAACTACTAACATTCGAGACGGTGCCTCCGCTGCATTGCCTGAAGTACTGGTTTCAAGAAATGAAAACGAAAAAAAAAAAAATCACTGTTAAGGCTGCCTTCCGTGAAGCGTATTTCTAACGTAGAGCTACGTATTTTCTCCCACACTTGCATCTTGCATCAGGGCTGTATTAATCATTAAGCAAAATAAGCACGTGCTCAAGGTATCAAGGGAAGGGGGGCACTACAGACATTTTTCATTGCCGGATTTACCGTGGATCATAATGATGGAAACCCGCAAATGGTGCAGGGAGCCAGGATCCACGCTACATGAAAAAATTAAGGTATTTGCTGGCGTATAAGACTCGCTTTTTTATTTTTAAATGTATAAAAAAAAATTGCTTTGGTGCCTTATCTCTATTAAGTATAGAAGCAGATGTGTTACCTAAGATTAGTTTTGAGGTTCTGATCAAAGATTTCGCAATTAAAATGAGTAGGAGAAAAAGTTTCAAATAAGAAGAAAGTGGAACAAGATCTATACAAAAATAAACGCGACTTTTCACCTTACTGAAAGTTTTGTTTCATTTCGAAGAATTAAATTTTATTTCATGGTTAAGTTTCGTTTATATTTAGAATTACGTATAAAGTTTGTGGGGGGCATCAACATTTTGTAAGTGCTTAGGGCCTCTGAAGGCCTTAATTCGGCCTTGCACAAGTTGATCGTATTCTTCATTTCCACGGTGTCTTTTTCTACTTCTGCAAGCCCCATGGAAATGCCCACGATGAATAGAAGGTGCCTATTTTAAAACTACGCACGTTTTCTGTACGTTATTTTCGGTCCGTGTGCGAACGCAAAACGCACCAAAACTGCGGACCATGGAAAAGGTCTTTAACCATCGAGCTCTGAACTGAAAATAAAAACTGGGGGGACACGGCGTTTTTCAAAATGAAACAATTTTCCCATTTCAATTCCCTTTTAATTTTTCACCTATTTTACGAAATAGTCTAGATTTTTAAATTTTTTTTTAAAATCCAATCTTACAGACGTCTTAAGCTGTGTTTTCTCGTGTGCAGAAACGGAAATGGCAACGGAAACGTAAAAAAAAAAACAACAACAAAAAAACCAACCTTCAAGTAGTGAAACATAAAGAATCTTTTCATTTGTACGGATTCGCCCTTTCCCCTTTCTCTTCATTACTTGATGGATTTTGGATGTTTCCCCCGCGGTTTCCGTTTCCGTCCACATGAAAATACAGCTTTACAGCAAAAGATTGACTTACATAGGGTGAGTTATAAACACATGAATGTATTGCGGTTCTTATGAACGTGAGAGAAAACATCAACAACCACATAAACAACAACAGCAAACACCATCTTGAAAACAACAACAAGAAGGACGGCGCCGACGTCGACAGCAACAACAACAACAGCTAAGGCATAACATGTATAAGCAACTAAAACAACAACAGAAACCAAGCACTAACATCTTGTAAAACAAAAGCAAATAACAACTTGTTAAATCAAAACTGACCAACAACTAACATCTTGTACAAAGCAACAACAAGAGAGAACTAAAGTCTTTTACAAAGTAACAACAACAACAAACAACAGCTGACGTTCGGTTAGCAACACCAATTACAACTAACACTGATATTTTATACACAACAACCAAAAACTAACACTTAGTAAAACAACAACAATAAACAAACAAACAAAACAGTTGCTCCCGGACATCTAAATACCTGAAAACACAGAAACAGCTGGTCAAGACATGTTGTTCATCAATGAGCACTCCCTGGCAGGCGTGTTGAGTGTTGAAATAAGTCAGCTGACTGTCCGCAGGTTCATCGATGAGCAGACCCCTAGTGTAAGAAATCAAAACAGTCAAGAAAGGGTCTAGTAGGCTACACTGCCTTTGCCCCATCCCCCTCAAACATGCAATGAAAGGTTTGTTTACACAAGGCCAGTAGAGATCAACGTTTGTTACATTGTTGCCCAAAGTGAGCAGGTACACTTCATGTGAACAGTAAGGAAAGGCTGTAACACACTAATTATTCCCTTGTACCCTTGTACAACTTGTACGGTGGCGCTCCGCAAATTTAATATTACATTTTGATATGACCATAAAATATTGAACTAAGAAGACGGAAGGATGCCTGAAGCTGCGATGATGCAAAAAACTTGAGGAGCTGTTAAAGAAACCAATATTCCTGGCACTTTTGACAATCCACGTAAAGACACCTCAACATTAAGACTAGGCGCACGCATGCGACTTGTTGTCGTGTCTTAGTTTCATGTCCTTGTTGAATCAGTTATGAGCTCGAGCGCCACATGCGTGCACGTTTAGTATCTCCATTCATTCGCCTAGACTTTAAAAAATGCGACGTGAAAGTGGCACAAATAGTCGTGTGCGCGCCTAGGCTAACAAAAAGTAACATGCCAGTTTGTCGTAAAAGTAATAATCGGTTCTTCACTGTCACTGCCATTTTGAATTGCATGATAGGACTATTTGGAACGTTCGGCTATGGGAACCCTTGGTACAAAATTAAATATGCAATTAAAATGCGTACTTGACTTTACGTTATCCTACGTGAGAAACAGCTGCTTTAGATCGGCCGGCTATGTTGGACGATGGATCCCGCGCGCTAACAAGTTTGTTTTCCCCCCTTTTTTTTCTGACTGGAACTCATAGTTATCTTGTTACCTTGACTAGTCCGCACACAGATAGATAGATGGAAAGACAAATAAACAAATGAATGGATAGATAGATAGATAGCTAAATAGATAGACAGGTACGAGAAGATAGACACCGTTAGATAGATAGATAGATAGATAGATAGATAGATAGATAGATAAATAGATAGATAGATAGATAGATAGATAGATAGATAGATAGATAGATAGATAGATAGATCTCCCTAGGCCACAACATTTCCTTTCTGTTCTACGTTGAACCTGTAACTAAGACCTTACCTTATAGAAACAACAAAAGGCCAGTCACAGACCCCTGTTATACTTCCATCCAGAATCCTTTCCGAGGGCTGCAAGCTGCCCAGCCCACAGGTCCTTGGCGGAGCAGTTGTGGGGACAGTTGTGGGGACTGTGAAGATTCATTCAGGGATTACGAGAAATACTGCTCGTGTACATAAAAATTAATCTTTCAATATATTATAGAATACGTATATCATGGATCATAAATTCGTACAAACTCACACAATTATTTGTTTTTTATTTCACACACACACAAAAACACACACACACATACATGCATACATATCAAATTTGTTTATTTCCATTAAATACAAGTCAAATGTACCCGTACAATATCTTATTGGAAAAACAATATTTCACATTGTACAGAAGCGGAAATACATGCTATGGTCCCTTTCATTCTTGCTCTCCAAATCTTCTTCTCTGGTAAAATATTAGAGTTAATACAATATTATTTCACTTTGTGCTAAACTACCTCTGTCGTACTTTCTTGCTCTCAGCTTCCATACATTAAAAGAGCCTATACCACTGCTAACACTGCAGTATTTTGCTATAAATTTCGCTTCGGTGTTACTGAGGCCAAGTTTACATAGTCCACTTTTTACCCTCTTGTGGACGTGACCTAATGAACCAAAGATCAAAAGAATTATTTCACAATGATATCCTAGTGAATTAATTTTCAGACACAAGGGATAGTATTTATTACATTTCGTCTGATAGCACCTGTCAATGAAGGCATTGAATGGAATGGATATTTCAGCAAGTTTTACTGCCTTTTTAACTGGGTCTATGACTGTGATATCCGGTCTGTTTTGTGAGTGGTTGAAGGATGTGTCACTAGACTGAAAAATTGCTGGCATGAGTGGCGTATCCATGAGGACAATTTTATACATTAAAAGGACATACATACATACATAAATACATACATACATACATACATACATACATACATACATACATACATACATACATACATACATACATACATACATACATACATACATACACACATACATACATACATACATATTTCAAGAACTTTATTGACTATATGATTTTACATGCAATGAATACATCCATTTACACAATCACATATTCAACCATCTTCAGCTGTACAACACACCAATATATTCCGTACAATAGACATTACATTTTGTACGTTATTTCAATCAGATTAAATTATACCTTCTCTTCCATACTCTTTGCGAACCTATAATTGCGCTAATGCTGATAAACTTGCACATGCTAGTTGACTGCCTATTGCTGAAACCTAGCATTTTTAACCCTGATGCGGCCTTGTTATGAACAGTCCCCAATGCTCCCACGATAATAACAATGATTCTACAGTGGTAGCCCTTGTCATTCATATCATTATGCAATGATAGATATTTCAAAAACTTTTCACGAAAACATAAATCGATGAATTTGTCAAATGGAACAGCAATTTCTACAATAAAAGCATCTTTGTTCTTTTCATCTAATATGAGTATATCAGGCTTGTTGGGGATGTTTTCGTCCACCTGAACACATTTGTTGGTTGTCACTACACATTTATCACTGGCTAATTTATTGGAGATGTGTTCATACAAATAATTTACAATTCTGTCATGCCTTTCTGAGGACATTCCTTTAAATTGTTGACATCCATTGAGAATATGTGAGTTCGTGTCATATGGATGATTGCAAAGGGAACATGATCGAGGGAATGTCTCGGGGTAATATTTATTCATGTTAACATTTGTTTCAAGAAGTTGTAATCTCCCCTTCATTGTCAATTTTATGATATTGTCATTCACACTTGAGTTTTTCAGAACAGCACTGGATGATGAATGCATGCATTTCATGACACTGTTAAAAATTTGACCTTGTTGTTCCAAGTTACGCCAATAATCAATATCTTCTTTCATTCTTTGTTGTTTGAAATATTTTGATAGCGTGTGTACATTGCTGGTGGACATTAAAGTATTGTTGCTATCGTACATAGACAAAGTGAAAAGATCATTCTCTGCATCAAAATTTAAAGAAGATTTCAATTTTGTACACAATTTATTCATTTCGACAAAGTCGGAAGCCCCCCAGTTAACTTTGCTTTCCTTTTTCAGTATATTTTTCTCTGTCAACTCGAAGCCACCAAAATGAAGTTGCGTCCTATCTTGTACCTCTTTAACTTTTCGCTTTGACATGTGTAAATGAAGCGCGTTGCGCGCTGTCTTTCGTACCTGCTCGTCGTCACAATTGAGCATAGATAGTAAAAAAGGTGACTCTTTTAACATAATACATTGTGGATGGTTTCAATATTCCGAGGCCACCCGTCTTCAAAGGGACAAAGACAAAAGAACGGGTCGATGACTGATTAAGTCCTAGTACATTTCTTACAAAATTGATAATACAATCCTCTAGGTGTTGCAAAACAGTATCTGGGATTGATATGTTATTGAAATAAAAGATTAGTTTAGAAATAGCCATAGAATTAACAGCTTCAATTTTGTATGCCAAAGGTAAGACTGAGTTTTCAATCTTAGTTAAAACATTTTCAAAATTATCAGTTGCCTTTTTCATTTGCTCTTTTAGGGAGGTTCCGCTTAAGTTGAGGTCATGACCTAAGTAAGTATATTTTTTATCTCTCCCAAACATGGGAATCTTATCGTTCTGAATTTCAAATGTCACTTTTGATGTAGTATCGTTTTTAGACCAGTTGTTCCCAGTTCTTTGTCCATGTAGGACAGCGCACTTCTTGTGCTTAACTTCCATTGCGGAAAAGTTCATAAATTGTTCACTTTTTGTGATCATTGCTTTCATGTCATGTTCTTTGGTTGCAGTCATCGACACGTCGTCCATGTACGCCTGACACGGGTTCGGGATGCATACGTCAGTGTATGGTGAAGCCATCCAGCGGAGCCAAGCATCCATGGCTTGGATGAAAACGATGGAGCTCCAGGGACACCCCTGGATAATGCCACGGCCGCGGACAATACTGGGGGTGAGCGCTCGGCCGGCCTGGACCTGAAATGTTGAATTCGTGTAGATGTCCTTTGTGATCTGCACTATATTGTCTGGATATTTCGAGTCCTTCATTGTTTTTATCATTATATTATGATCTACACTTCCGTAAGCGTCCTTTATATCGACAAACGTAATAAAGAGTTTAGAACTCTGATGGCGTAAGTTGTCGATTTCAGTTTTCAAGGAGAAGACGTGTTCATGCAGTCCATTCCTTGGGAGTGAGCCTTTCTGTTTGGGCGATAATCTGCCCGTTGCTACGATCCATTTCAAGGCTCTCTCTTGTATAAGTTTGACGTAAAGTTTGTAAGAGGAGGCAAGCAGGGAGATGGGGCGCCAATCTGCTGGTTCGTCGGGATTACCCCCCTTTTTGGGGATCAGGATAATTATTGAGTGTTTCCATGCTGGTGGTATGCGATTCTGTCTCAAACATACATATATACATACATAGTATATAAGTAGATAAGTAGGCAAGTACGTACGAGATAGGTAGGAATAGAAGTAGGCAGGTGGGTGGGTGGGTGGGTAGCTGGGTAAGTAAGCATATACGTAGGTGGAAAAGTAGGTAGGTAGGTATGCAGGTTGGCAGGTATGTAGGTTGGTAGGTAAGTAAGTCTGTAAGCAGGTCGGTAGGTAGGAAGTTGGGTAGGATGTACTTACCTCTTGCCACGTTGGCACAGCATTTTTGAGTCATGGTAAAGCAACCTATGTAGTTGCTATACAAAGCAAACTCGTAGGTCCCAGGGGGGCAAGCCTGGCGCTTGTCTACGCACATACCGCCATTTTGCAGCCGCGTATTACATTTGGCTGGAGATGAACAAAAAAAAACAAAAACCCAGAAAATGTCCAGGTTACTTTATCTTTTATAATGAAAAAAAAAAAAAAACTCCCCCCCCCCCTCATTTTTAACACTAGCTGAGTTACCCGGCCCTGCCCGGGAGAAACATCTTTATTACTTACAATGATTTAGATTTAGGACACAAAGTAAAGTTCCTTCCACAGTCAAAGAAATACAATGACAGAATAAGTATCGACTCGGATTCCGCGCCAACTCCGGAGTTTGTTTATCTTTGCCGCTAAAGTTTACAGGCGATCCATATTTCCGTTAATCCACAATTTGCTTCCTTCAGCGAATGAACGATGAGGGAAATGCGTCATGGTACTAAAAATATATCATGATAGCGTGTCCCTGTTCTAAACGCATGGAGTCGGAAGTGTTTGTTGCGAATTTTACCTGTGAATTATTCGCCTCAAATGCTGACGGTGTGAGCAGGACATGAACATGCACGAGCAACCCAATAAGACTTATCTAAGGGCAAACAAACAAAGTAGGCAAAATAAACGTAAAGGAGCGTGCAAATGAAGTAGATCCGTTATAATCAGCCAGAATTGAATCAAACAAAGTTTATCCCTGGCTATGCCGGAACTAGTACTAGTTTTAAGGAAGTCTGTACTTTCACAAAGTGAATCCTTTGCAGGTCTCAAGGTTAGGCACGGATTGCTTCTTCGTTCACTTTTCACTCTGTCTGTTTGGAAATATAAAAGACCCAGAACAAAGGGTTTGGGTTAGTTTTAAGAGTCACGCCAAGAATGAGGTTTTTGGATCACCTCAGTGGTTGGAGGTTGGATATGTGGCAGTAGTAACTACCGGTAAGACAGTCAAATGCTGCCAGCAAAATGTTCACCAAAGAAATAATGCGTATTCACTGTCTATGGCAGTAACTGACTGTGTCTGACCAGGCTTAGTATGATAAGGTCTTCCCGAATTTACGAAGAAAATATAGGAAATTATGTCTTGCACGTCTTGTCTGTCAGCATATGACTGTCTGACCGAGCTTAGAATGATACATCCCTAGTCATACTAAAAACATAGGGTTTCAAAGTGTAATTAGACGCCTAGCTAAAAACCCGTATTATATCCGACACCGTCACGATATCGAAACAAAATACGTTTTGTTTTTGGTGCCGGTATCGGTGTCGTTTCATGTGGATGGATTCAGTGAGTAAGATCCGCGTTGGCTCGCATTGTTTCGTCTCGGTGTCGCTTCGGTTTGGATTCGGTGTCAGCTATAAGGATTTTCAACTTTAGACAAATAAATGTAACGTGGACAGCTAGTAAATCTGTTGTTCGAGGAAATAATTAATATCGGCCACACTGTAAAAATGTCATAGACCGCGGTTGGTGCAGTTGAAGTTGAAGACTGATATTTGCAGGAAAATCAAGGAATAATTAAAAGACCTCGTACTATCCTGCATGTTTGGAGCATATTATAGAACTGGTAACAAAATATTGTTCTGTGCCTGGTTTTACGAGATTTCCCGCCAAAGTGGGCTGATTTTGAGGGAAGCAAATATTCACTTTGACACAGATTCAATGGTGCACCTACATTATTTTATGGAACCCTGAAGCTTCAGCGGTTATGGGGTCCCTTTGCAAATAGCAACAATAGGGCAGTATCCAACATTCACTCATTAAGAAAAGTTTCTTCAAGGCCCCTCCGGGATTAGGGGCCCTGAGCTTCATTATTTTCTAGTAAATCCTTTACTGCACAGATTTAAGAAAGAAAAAAAAATAATAACAAAGTGACCATTTATTTGTACGGTGCCATGTGGCCAAATTGGATTGTGTTTCCGCACTTATTATTTTGAGAAAGTTTTCGAGTAAAGTTTAAAGTAATATCTAGCGTATTGACCACAAGAACTTTTTGGTTGGGACATCATCATCATCATCATTGCCTTTCTCACCCTGGATCAGGGTATAGGCCACCAACAAACACCTTCCATCCCTCTCTATCATGGGCCAGCCTCTTTACATTATTCCAAGTCTTTCCGCTTCGTTGCACATCATTTTCTCTGGCTCTTCTCCACGTTCCGCGCGGCCTTCCTCTTGATCTCTTGCCCTGGGGATTCCAGTCCAATACCTTCTTCGTGATGCTGTTTCCTGGCCTCCTGAGAGTGTGGCCGATCCATCTCCATCGCCTCCTACCAATTTCCTCTCTGACTGGGTTCTGTCTTGTTCTTTTCCATACAATTTCATTGCTGACCTTGTCTGTCCATCTGATCTTAAGTAGCTTCCTCAAACATCTGTTGATGAAAACTTGGATTCTCTTTATGCAGGCCTGGGACGCATTCCAAGTCTCACATCCATACAACAGGACTGACTTCACGTTCGAGTTGAATATCCTCAGCTTTGTTTTTAGAGATATATCCTTGGTTCTCCAAATCTTGCTTAAGGATGTGAAAGCTGCCTGTGCCTTTCCAATTCGTGCTTTGACTTCTGCCTCTGTTCCTCCCTTATTGTCAATGATACTACCAAGATAGCAGAAGGATTCTACATCTTCCAGTGGTTGATCTCCTACTGTGACTTGTTCGCTTAGGGGTGCAACAATTTTTAGGACCTTCGACTTCGCGGGATGTATCCTCAATCCAATAGATTCTGAAATTTTGTTTAGAGCTGTAGTCTTTGCTTGCATCTGGTCGTGTGTGTGCGACAATAGTGCCAAGTCATCTGCAAAATCTAGATCGTCCAGCTGTGTCCATGGGGTCCATTGTATGCCATTTCTTCCTCCACTGGTGGTTTCTTTCATAAGCCAATCAATCACCAGGATAAACAGAAATGGGGACAGCAAACAACCCTGCCTAACACCAGTCTTGATATCAAAGCTGTCAGTAAGCTCACCATCATGTACGACTCTGCAACTTGTCCCCTCGTACATGCTCTTGATAAGATTCACCATCTTCTCTGGGATTCCATAATGTCTCAATATTCTCCACAGTGTTTCTCTATCGATGCTATCAAAGGCCTTCTCGTAGTCAAGGAAGTTCACTATCAGTTGGGAGTTCCACTCTAGCGACTGCTCTACTATGATTCTCAGCATGGCGATCTGGTCGGTGGTTGATCGATTACTCCTGAAACCAGCTTGCTCCTCGCGAAGTTTTTGGTCTGTTGCATTCTGTATTCGCTTGAGAATAATCCGATTGAAAACCTTTCCTGGGATGGAGAGAAGTGTGATTCCTCTGTAGTTACTACAATTGCTGAGGTCCCCTTTTTTTGGGAGCTTCACGAGGTGTCCTTCCTTCCAGTCCTTTGGAAACTTGCCTCCGATCCAAATCCTCGAGAATAGTGAGTGCAGACCCTCTGCAGCCCCAGCAGCATCTGCCTTCAGCGCCTCTGGTGGGATCTGGTCTGGTCCAGCTGCCTTGCCTCGATTTAACTGCTTTATGGCATCATTAATCTCTGCTTTAGTCGGAGGGTCGCAACTGATCGGTAAATCATTTCTTGCGGGTAGAATGTCGGGTGGGTTGCTTGGTGGAGGTCTGTTCAAGAGGCTGTTAAAATGTTCTATCCATCTTTTTGCCTGAGCTTCCTTTCCAAAAATAGCCTTCCTGTTGTAATCCTTGACAGGAACTTCAGGTTTTCCATATTTTCCAGCAAGAGTCTTTGTAGTCTGGTAGAGGATCCTCATGTGTCCTCCTGTTGCTGCCTTCTCTGCTTTCTCTGCTAACATTCCTATGAACTCCTCTTTGTCTTTTTTAATTGATTTTTTGACCTCTTTAGCTGATGCTCGGTACTCTTCCTGGTTACCAACTCTTGAGCTTCTTGTACGACTTGCATTTACCCGTTCTTTTAGGTCTCTTCTTATCCTTATCAAGTCCAGTGATTTTTGACTGATCCATTCCTTGTGTTCCACTTTCTTTTCCCCAATAACATCCTGACATGTCGATGTAAATACTCCTTTTACCTTAGCCCAGTGAGTCTCCAAATCTACTGTCTCTTCGAGGTCAACAAGGGGTTTGAATCTATTCCTCAGTGTCAGCTGGAACTCTTCCTTCTTGTCTCCATCCAGAAGGCTCACTTGAAACTTTCTCCTCTTTGTTCCTGCTCTGGTACCTTGTTTCTTGAGGCGGAGTTTGAGTCTTGCCAGCAGCATGTGATGGTCAGATCCAACATCAGCTCCTCTCTGTACTATGACATCCTCTAGTGAGCGTCTGAATCGTCGGGTGATGCAAAAGTGGTCAATCTGATTTTCAGTTACTCCATCCGGTGAAATCCAAGTGGCCTTATGGATCCTCTTGTGTGGGAATACTGAACCTCCAATCACATAGCTGTTAAATGCGCAGAAACTTGCAAACCGCTCTCCATTCTCATTCATTTGTCCTAAACCATTGCACCCCATAATGTCCTCATACCCTGTATTGTCCTGTCCTATCTTGGCATTGGCGTCTCCCATTATAATGTTCACATCTTTTCTTGGCAATGTGTCAACTATTTCCTGAAGCTGGTTGTAGAAGTCGTCCTTGTCCTCATCGGTTGCTTCATTTGTTGGGGCGTATATCTGCACAATGTTCATGTTGATGTTCTTGTTCTTAGTAGTAAATGATGCCAATATAATTCTCCTTCCATAGGGTTCCCATCCCCTCAGTGACCTCTGGGCGTGCTTGCTCAAGATGATCGCTACTCCTTCTGTATGCTTTTTGTCCTCCCTTCCAGAATACAAAATCTTTTCCCCAGTATTAAGTTGTTTCAGTCCGGACTGTATCCAGCGGGTCTCGCTAACTCCAAGTATGTGCAGTCTGTATCGCCTCATCTCCATTGTAACCTGGGCACTCTGTCCTGCTTCATACATGGAGCGGACATTCCACGACGCAATCCGGAGTGACTTGCTTGATGAAGGAGCAGTCGGGCCAGTGGCGTCCTTTCGGCTTTGTCCATTGTCCTTCATTGAATCTACAGGTGCAGATGCTCCCCCTTCTCCCAAGATAAAAGACTGATTTGAAGTATTTGCTTGTGTTTCTGTAACTGGTTTATTTTTACAGGGTGGGTAGTTGGCCCACCGCCAACTGGCTCTTCTCGGGAGACCAGGACCTTTGCACCTTTAGTCGCCTCTTACGACACGCAGTATCACGTCAGATGTATTCTCTGCTGTCCCTCTTCTACAAGAGAGCCCCGCATCTGCACGGGCGTTGGTTGGGACATGGTCACCATAATTGTTATTTCAAGAAACTGGCCGCAAGTTGATAACAAAATCCTGTTATCATTGTTATTTTGGCGATATGGCCCACATAGATAGATAGATAGATAGATAGATAGATAGATAGATAGATAGATAGATAGATAGATAGATAGACAGACAGACAGATAAGATAGATAGATAGATAGATAGATAGATAGATAGATAGATAGATAGATAGATAGATAGATAGATAGATAGATAGATAAACCAAATTAATAACACCAGATAATTAGTTCGGAAGTGCGAGTCTCCCTCCCAGCCCGGAGATTGTGAAAGAGGAAGAAGGTTGGGGATTAAGCAGGTGCTATAACATGTGTACATAAAAACGGCTGGGTTTTTCTAAAATATTATAGCTGATCTTATTACTATATTGATACAGCTGCGAAACGTACTGCGCAAATCAATGATACGAACTTACGCCAAACATTACTTTGTAGATAAGCTTTGCATCATGCATCTACTTGTTTACGTACTGTTTTGGTTAAGCTGTGTTTCCATGTGTACGGAAACGGCAAAAATCCATCATGGTGGTAAGAAGAAAGAGTGTGTCCCTGTGTACGGACACGCGTTTCAATTCCGTACACTTGAAAACAGCTTTTTTATTTCATTACTCGAAGAGTTTTTGACGTCTTGTTTGCCGTTTCCGTTTCTGTACAGATGAAAACCCAGCGTTAGTGTCAGAAACATTACTTGGACTGAGGGAAAGAAAGACGTACAAAGAGTAGGATAAACAGACGAAAAGACAAGGAGGGGCAAGGGGATGTGGCAATGAGTTAGAAATGGTTGTCAAAATCTCCATAGATGATGACACTTAAAATTAGCAAACTATTAATCTAAATATGAAAAGTTCGTAACTTGTTTACGCGGAGACATGCATTCTCCTTTTCTTCCAACCATAATCTCTCTCTCGCTCTCTCTCTTCCTCTCTTTCTCACTCACTCACTCCCTTTCTCTCTCTCTCTCTCTCTCTCTCTCTCTCTCTCTCTCTCTCTCTCTCTCGCCCGACCCCCTTTTCTCCTCTTCTCTCTCTTTCCTACACCCCCCCCCCTTTCTCTTTCGCTATCTCACTCTCCTCTCTTTTTCTGTGTGTCTCTCTTTCTCTGTCTTTCTCTCTCTCTCTCTCTCTTTCCCATCTTCCTTCTCTATCTCTTCTCCCTCTACTGACTTCCATGTTCCATTCGCTCATCTGGTAACCATCATTTCCAATATGGTATCTATCCCAAATGATACATCAAACTTGCTCAGTTACCCTTCTGCTTGACACACCCCTTTCCCCACTTGTTGCAGCTGAGCTTGACGCAAACGAGGTGCAATATTTGTTTCCTATTCAAGAAGGACTAGAGACCAAAGAGCTAAAAAAAAAATCAGGCAGATAACTGAAAACTGGCGTGGAGCTGTTTTGAAGTTATTTTGGGCGGTGGATGAACCAGACCAGGACATTCTAGTGTCAGTGAATGGTACAGTTCTTCTTTCCCCTGTAAACTGAAGATTAAATTTACTATGTAAACAGAAATGTGTCTGAGTCACCCAATCGTGCACTGCATTACAGCCCCAGGGCCCCTGAACGTAGGCCTGTTATTATACATAGTGATATTACTGAAGGGTAAGGAAAGTTTCAAGTGACAGACTTCATACTGCTAGTTTTGCTTTCACGGTTCATGGTGTAACTTAAACTTAATGGATTTTGATTTGATGTGCAGGTTTCCTGTTAGTTATTCTCTCTCTCGCTCTCTCTCTCTCTCTCTCTTATTTCTTCCCCCGGTCTGCTAGTCTTTCGAGTACACTGGCATCCTCTTCGACCAAATCGACGTAAGTGGAGTGTTGCTAGTTCATGTCGTGCGGAGAAAGCGGAGGCTATTTCTGTCCTGCAGATCTGCGTTATTTTCACAAAATTTCATCAATCAACAGGTCTAAACTAGCATCGCCTACACAGGGTTGGACCATAAGCATAATCTTGACTAAAAGCCTATTCCCATAATGCGTGTTTCTTTTCTGAGCGCGTTTTGACGAGTTTATATTGTTTTTTGTTTTTTTTTAGATGTATCATATTTAAAAAACACGCTTACTTGGGAACACCTACAATTAAAATAGAAGAAGCGATTTTTAGAAACCACACGAGTGTTCACTGAGTGGAAAAGATGGGCATATGAAGCCCTGAAAACACGTGCCATGGGTAACAGGCTGTGTACGCCGAGGGTAATCCCAGTCCCTGGTAGCATAGAGCCGAGTGGAAAAACCAAATGTCAAGTCGCACCCCTTCAAATCGCCCACCAGAGTTAACTTCAGAAAAGAAAATAATGTTTGCTCGCATTTCATATTCTAATGTTTTCATAATTCCTTCTACAAATGTAAGACGCACCTGTGTGAAAATGTGATGCGAAAACATGACCGAGTCGTGCTATGTCGAACACAACACGCCAAAGAACCTTTCTGTTATTTAAATTGTTCTTCAATATATTTTCGCTATAGAAATCTTACATTTGCCAGACTTATTGTTTAATCCGCATGGCTAAAGTTCAGAGACAGAACGGATAGACAAGTGGCCTGTTCAGTTCATTTGCGAATCACCAGAAAACAATATTTCGAAGACTGGGATTACAAGAGAATTCTTTGCAAATAAACCCTGGACCTTCGTTCCTCTCTCAGTACGTTTTCCAAGCAAGAACTACAGGTCTCAGCTGGCAGTATCTTCAATAAATTTTTGAATCCAATGAATGTCGATTATCCATAAACAAACAGGTGAATGATAAACCGACCCCTGAATAAAGAGGAGAAACGTTGCCGCATTTTTCTTTAACTTCTGAGCATTTTAAAACAGATATAAAGGCATGACATCACCACTAAAGATCCGGGTTGGCCGATCCTTGTTAAATTGTTAACAAAGACCAAGAAGTGGGCGTTCCTGGAATTAACCAGAAAATAATAATTATATGGAATGAACACGCCGTTTCTTTAAATATGAGAAATATGACGTGGGTATAAAGCTAGGCAAACATGTTTTTTCAGCTTTTTCACCTGAGGTTGCAAACACTCTGCAATGAAAAAAAAATAAATCCAAACTACGTAAATCTGATACTGTTTAAACTTCTATAAAGAATGAAACTGCCTGAAACATTTTGGCCCTGTATGATGATCGCGTTGCCTGAAGATAGTAAGTAATGGATTTAACTACAAGGAAAAATTCATTCCCATGTTGTGCCGAGCTCGACCTCGCCCCAAGGTTGACTCAAATCGACTTAGTATTACGTTCAAGACGAATACTGACACGTTTAAAGTTAAATGATCAGCAACTGCTCGAACGAAGGAAAAAATGTGGTCTTAGAGAGTCGAACGTCTGATGTACTACGCCAGGAATACCAGGCTCCAATATAGTAATGACGCCTGAAAATGTAAAATTGTCTTTTGTAATGAGTGTAGCTGTTCGCAGACTTGGCTATCGGATGAACTAATTTTTTATCACGCTTTTGCACGGAATTGCTCCTTGGTAAAGACTAAATGCGGAGATATTAGTCAGGATTAGAAAGTCAAAATAAGCGGTAGAATTACACCAAGTAACTTGCGATTTAACACGTATTACATTGCAGGCATTTAACGATCTCAATCACGAAATTTTGTGGGCTTAAGAAAACGAGAGGGCCTACATTTTAATGTTTTTCGTAGACACCTCTTTCATCTCCCTGCACTATTTGCACAAGCACAAGGAGTGTTTGCCCAGAGGGCATTCTGTCTAGATTCAAGGGGAGAGCATCGCATGCTTGATGTAAGGACCAACTCCCTACTGGAATATAATCAAATATCGTTAAACTGTATTCTTGTGACTCAGTCCAGTTACGACGCTTCAATACATATCCACCGCATTGTCTAGTCTAATTTTGACTCCATAAAGTCTGTCATACATTGAGAAAATTCAACAAACCAATAATAATCACGCATGAGCCATCACAGTGGTCTATATTAAAGAAACTTAATCACGGGAGAAGTAGTGGAATGGCGCACCAAGAGTAGGATGGATGGTACTAATATGCCTTAGGCAACTGGGTGACGAATTATTGGAGACACGAAGAAGACTCCAAATTGTATCAAATGGACGCTAAGACAGCGGTGCTCATTTGTGCAGACTAAGTTCTTACCCTTTCATAACGCGAATGATTCAGACTTATTTGTTTATGGACATTCCCTATCTTGATGTCTGAGAAAACTAGAAATACATGTACACCTAATCATAGAGAAAAATTAAAAGCAGACATATTTCCAAACAATGCCAAATATAGCCAGCACATTAGTATCTTTTTCTTAGTTCAAGGGAAAAAAAACCTCAGTCATTTTCAAAACTGGTATTCTGTGCATTCCATTTCACATTACAAAAAGTCCAACCTCAGAAGTCTTGACTTTGCTGGGGACACAAATTTGAGTTTCGTTTTTCTATTGTTTCATGGCAATGAGAAATTCATGTAATACTAACATTGTCTACATTCTGGAGCTTATCAAACCACGGCAGAGGGTCAAACATTAATTTCACCTCACAAACTCCCCTAGAACAAAAACCCGGAGGGAAAAAAACAACAACAACCCACCTGACAAAACACCCAACTGGACATGACCAGGCAGACAAAAACCTCATCGGCCAAAATACAAAATAACACCACCAACAACAACAACATCGAACACAACCCAACGGGACAAAACTCATTAAACTGCCCGAAAAAATACACCAGAATTACACGAAGTTTATAGCAGCGAACATTATGAAATGTAACATGATTGGAGTATCAGATCCGTCAATCCCGTGACTGTCAATTCATTATCATTATTGATACTGGTACAGTAGAAATAAACAAGAACTGAAAAGTTATCCCAATCTGATCAGACAAAACATAGATCTAAAGATAATTTTCAATGATTCATTCTGTCTTATTTTTACGGTGCTGGTGGAGGTCTATCTATGTACGACGAGGCATGTTAAAAATTGAATTTTGCCCGCAAAGTATTATCTTTTCTGTTGGATACCCCCTTGTATCACTATTACTAGAACACCAGACATAATTACAGGACACTATTGTGAGGACACGGACATCAATATTGTTATTATTGAAATGTAGCTTTAAGGCATTTTTTTTTGTTAGTCGCAGAAAGTGTAAGACCCCCAGTACCAATGTAGTGTAAATAAGAACAACATAACAACAACAACAACAACAACAATTATACCAACAACAATAACAAGGGCAAAAAGAAGATTTTTTCTCAGATTTTCACGCTTTCATGAGCAACAGGTAGACCATCTTTGCACGGACTAAATGTTCAAAATTCTGAAATTAACAACAAACTCAAGGCTTAAACTAGAGCTAAGAAAGAAAATAAAAAAGAAAATTGCTTTATTAATACTTTTCACAAATCAGTCAATGTATGGACATCAGTGATGAAGAACTCTTTCAATAACATTAACCCATCGAGGAATGGCATGATGTTATACTACTTTCCTTCCGGCATTCTCAACAGCCGCAACGAGAAAATAGTGCAACAACAACAAAAAACAAAAAACAAAAAGACTGTCCAGATTCTTACAGGTATGATAAGTAAATATATTTCTTACCAGTCTATTCCGGCTTCTTTAAAATCATCAGCCTAATTATTGTCTTTGACTAACTGATGGATCTCTGTGTATTTGGTTTCATTTCGAGAGTGAAATTAATGAAATCAGCCACGGCCAAATAATAATGTTGAGTAACTCAAGCGTTAAATCCTGCACGTACATTAGCACGTACATTAGCTAATTTAAATTATGCCTAACAATTGCTTTGTAGAGCTTGATCTAGATCTTGGAGAAGCATTTTATGTGTGATGTGACAAAACGACAGTGGCGTCAGAAACATTAGACTTTCATTTCACAATGACCTATTGGACAACAACACGGAAATAATGTGACGTAATACGTTATCAGTAGCATTTCAATACAAGCCAGTGTTATTGTAGCTGACTTCATTGGCTTTAAGTTAAGCAAAATCTGCTTTACGGCCATGTGTCAAGAGATTACAAAACGAAGCATCACTTACATGTTGATTGAGACACCACTTGTCCTGAAAGGCACAGGATGACGGCAAATGATATAAGAGCCTGGCGTTTAGTCGTCATCTTGTTTTGACAAGTTTCCGATCCTTAGAACGTGTTGAGAAATTCCTACCTACACGGAGGCAATCAGTGGATCATACCTCCTGCAAGTAATGCCCTCGCTCCAAATGAAGTACGGATTCGTCAAGACAGTACAAAGACATGTGTGACTCAGCGTCACTATCAATGAAGCACACGAAACCAGGATCCAAACCCTCCTAGTTCCTCCTTTTAGCTTTCCTTCTATGACGCAAACTCCTCTTTTGGCGTTGATCTTAGGTCGCCATCATGAACAGCAACACAAAGACGAGGACGCTGCATTCAAGTTCACACAGAAGAAAAAAAAAGTGAAAAACGAAGTACAGTTGTTGTGAGAATGGGAGTGTCACTATTAAATCTAACAACGTTTTTTTTTTTTTTAAACGTACTTTGAAGGGTACAAAAGACAAGAACCAGGGAATGCAGGCATGTAGGCTACAGATTTTTAGTCTACATCTTTGACTTAAAATTCAGTGCCTACGGCCTTTACTGTGTGTCCCAAACACGGAAATTTTCCGTGTAAACATAGATTCGCTCGGGAAATCTATTGACAGGAAAGAAAAGCTCTGAGAATGAGCACATTGCAAACAACTTAAATTCTGTCCGTGAAGGCAGCTTGCAAATATGAGTTCTGGGTAGCCTTTAACTACAGGTACATACATTTTCAAGACCTTTTGCACCAAATTTGTATGGACTCTCAGCCCAGACTATACTTGGCCTCTGTACAAAATACTCCTGGTCCGGAAAGATTAACTAGCATTATGTTTGATGAATGTCGAACGTCTTCAATAAACGTGAAATGTTTGCCAGCGACGGCTATTTTTCTCCAAAGAGGATGTCATGTTCTTACCTTTAGCGCCAACAGCACCTTGTTCCCGAACCCTTAGTCTCTCCCCATATCTATCTTACCTTCAAAAGGACACGCTACATGCAAGAAGAATACAAAAACAGTTTTTCCTTTTTGGCTAAGCGATAATTCCCCCAGGACTGGCTGAAGATATTCACATAGTATATATATTTTAAAAAATCATTTGAGTTTAAAAGGCAAATAGGCTGAGTCGGCCGTCCGGCAATTTAAACTCTCAAGATTTCGATGATAGTTCCTGGATTATCATCACCACATAAATTATTATCTTGGATTCTGGACTTTGGGCAAACAAGCTGAGCCTAGACAATCCCAGACTTTGCAGGGACATTTTGTACTGTAAAGTACTGATTTCATGTACTGTGCACCAAAATGTTCCTTGATAAATACGGAATATATTATTATCTAACATGACAAAGTAGTTAGTACGGACCAATTTCACATTTTTTGATGAGCTACAGCTGAAGACCAGTTCGAAGAATCTCGTACCTGCGATGAAAAATTGGCCCAAGTACATCATTCTGTCCACGTATACCTTGAGATCAAGAAGTAGGACAAGAGCAACGTAAAAAACAAACTGCTTAAACAACAACAATAACAAAAAACAAAAAAAAATACATCACAAAAGTTAATAAGTACCTGAACTGACCCAACCATAATTTATGATACATTAGTTCTCAAGTTTGCTCAGCAACTTTGTGTCAGATTCATTTCAAAAGCTCATAAATCGCAGGTCTATTTTCGTGTTCTGTCAACACGAGGCTGTTCTAAAGACAGGAAATATCTACACGTACAGGAATGCGTTCTTCCTCGCTCTGCTAAGCTGTTCGGAATGTAGAGAAATGTCTTGTTGACCAACAACAGAGCCAGGATCAAAACTTTTACAACCTGTCGAACTCAGACAAGTGGCAAAGCAGCAAGGACGGCATCAATACAAATGTTGGACTGTATGATTTTGTTTTTATTGAAATGCCAGAACAAGTTATGTTTTAGTTCTTCCAAGATTCAATAGGCCTACACACCTACTGCTCCCTCTTCTCCCAGTAAAAATTATTTTATTCTTATAGTTAATCATTATCGTCATTATTATTTCCTTTAGTCACACACAAAGATATATGATTACAGATGGAATGATTATTTCTTTAAATGAAAAATTGTGTTTTTAGACTTGCATTAATATTCACATGATTAGGCATGTATTTGTCTTATGATGTTAGTTTGATTAATTATCTTGTTGTTAACAGTAATAAACTATGCGTTTATAGTTTAAACATAATGTTTATCATCGTCATCATATAATAATGGAGCTTGGGCCCAACTTTACGACCGCAAGGGCTTTTTTTACTATGCAACGTAGAGAAATGAAAATTGGCACATGTACGTAAAATTTATTAAGCCCGTACGTGTCGAGCTAATTTTTTCCCGAAACTCTTTACTTTTCCCAGAAATTCAGTTATAATTATCAGTTATCAATTCATGATTGCGAATACGACGTAATAATGTACTTCCGTCAATTTCGTCATTTCCGCCTCTTACCGGAAATGTAAACTAGAGTTCACGATCCAGCCACGCCAAGAAAACTTTGATAGTGATACCGAGTATAGTGTTATACTATACAGATGAGGTGAGTGCCATTCATTCATACCAAGAAAACTGTGCGTAAATATTTAGATCATTTTTTACGAACACATGAGCCCATGAAAAATGCTCGGTGCGCACTACTGTGCACTGTGTACTACTGTAATACTATCCTATCTATCTATTGATCGCCGATTTTATGTGGATGAACCAAAGTGTCTCGACATCAATGTCTTTGTGCTGATTCCTTTCGGTCTGGAGTGGTGAGCTTTGTTTTTTACTATTCGAAGAATGGGGCAGTTACTAGTATTTTCAATGCATGCTCAGGTGTAGGATGAATAAAGTATCATCTGTGTTTAATCATTCTCCCCTATCGACATTTCTTCGTCTTTCAACATAGTATACTGACCCGAAACAAGTAACGCACACACAAAATAATGATTTCATAGTGCCTGGATTATTGAAAAGTAGTCCATAGTATCAAAAATCTTCTTGTTGTCATCGAATATTAAATTTCGACCCATCACTTCTGATTTGTAACAGCATATGTAGAAAATAATCCTTTGGCACTCCCTCATTTACGGTTTGGAGTTGAAATTGGCCAAAGTTTTTGACTCATTCCGTGCGTTCCCCACTCTCTGGTTTTTAGTCTCATAACATGGTCCGATTGTCACGTGATCAGCGGAGTCTTGCTATTGGCAATCTGCAGGCGGGGTGGTCAGTTAATCGTGTGGAAAGGGGTTTAGGGGTCCATAGGACCACCATCACAAGACTTCAAGAGCGGTTTCATGCCATGGAACTGTTGCCGATCGCTCAAGGACAGGTCGACCAAGAGGGACAACTGCAGCCCATGATCGACTTATTGTGCGACAACATGTCATGGAACCGTTTCGAATGGCATCTCATACTGCTATCAACTTGCCCGTTGGCAATAGAGTCTGTCCTCAAACAGTGCTAAATCGTTTGAGGGATGTTGGATAACGGTGTCGTCGGCCTGTTGTTGATGCAGTTCTACCCCCTCGTACCGCTTGAATCCATCGTATCTGGCCAAGACTCATATTAGACACAACCAGCCTCCTCTGCCCAATGCTGATCAACACACTTTTGGACGTTATAAAGAACTTTACAGATTTTACAGCACTCATCTTTCGTGTCTTTTAATTTAGATATTCTTTTCACTCGAATGAAAATAACGGCTGATCAAAAGCTTCAGTTGTCCAGTAGCCAGAGCCACCTGAGTGTGTTTGTATGTATGTGTGTATGGAGGGGGGGGGGAGGGGTGGACAGAAGAACTTAAGGACAACAGCAGCTTTAACAGGTAAGGTCGGATGAATAGAGAAAGGAAGAAAATTTTCATTTATTTTTGAAGTAGGGCACTACGTTGTTGTGGGCATCCCGGAGAGCAGATCGTGTTATTGATTTCGAAATCCTCAGTTGTGCCAAATCATCTTTTACAACCACGAACCTCCTGTTATAATATATGTGTTTTCTTCAGTTTTATCTCACCCCCAACACGTGCAGACCCCCTGTCTAATATGACCGCGCCTGTTGTGAACGAACAGACTGAGACCCCCATCAAACGCCCGCCTATTTGTTACAGTCCTTACCAGGATCCGAGCATTCTTTGAAATGCTCCCTTTGTGACGCTATAATGAGACACCCGTGCGACATGACAAGCATAAGGATGTGTGGAGATGAAAGAAAGTAACCAAAGTCACCCCACCTTCACTGCACATCTTGGTTTCACGCTGGCCTGCTCAGCATAATGCTGTTGCCCCCCCCCCCCGCCACACACACCCCTCACACACACACTCCAAGAGCACCAATTCACACATACACTCCCTCTCCAGTACTTAAAAACAAATTATATATTTAATATAATTATATCACAACTCTTTCTTCTATCAAATAACGACACTTTTTTTCCTTCAGTAATGGTAAGTATGGCTCAAAATGTCGAATGGAAGGATAAGGAATCCCTAAACTTGCCTCACAAAACATTGGGATTGCATTTGAAAGTATTATCGCATCAAGAACAAAAATCGGTTCACTAGGAAAGAAAAATAATATGCCCCTCCATTAGAATTTTGATTCTCTGCCTTGACAGTCAGAGTCCCCCCCGCCTTTACACCAAGGACATCGCGGCGGCTACAGAAACTTGTGCTTTGTTACAGTACCGTAAACTGCATTTTTGTCCTCGTGGGCCACAAAGGTTTAACCCTCAGCATGCCTGACGTCCGAACTAGCGACTGTATTCTTTTCCCTATATGAAAAGCCAGAAATATATCCGGAAAGTAGGAATCGATATGGCAACATGTCGTGCGCTTTTGTGAACATGTTGGCGTATTAAAATGCAAATTAAAGGTACCATGATCTGGGAAGGGAGGCTCTTGGAGAATTCACAAAATTTTGTGAAAAAAAAAAATCCAAATAAGTAAAATACAATTAGGTACAAAGAAAAAACATCATTCCTCGGGTCTTTTACACGAGAATCGGCTTAATTATGGTTTTCATGTGATTAGTGTTGTTATTCAAATAAGATGCAGTTTCTTTTTTTTTTTTCAGCCTTGCTGACCCAAACACCCATTTAAAACAATATTCATGTTTCTGGGAAATCTTCTGTTTTACTTTTGTAGCGTCTTACTGTTCGCGGGGACGATCGATATTGTCTCACCCCCCTCCCGTATTGTTCACCGCACTCGGCGACCTTTCTCCCCTTTCCCGCAGTAGTTTAATTTTTTCCCTTTGGTATCTCGCGGTATGTTAGGTCTGACTGACCTGTTTTGTTAATTGTAGGATAATCCAGAATGTACCATAGTATGTGAGATAAACTTATTTACGCTAGGTTGGCCTTGAAATGATGTAATTCGATAACGTGCTTGTGTGTGATTGGGTGGCTTCAAGTGTCCCGAAGGTTCCAGGCCAGTCTCGGCCTAGTTAGGGGGTCAAGCCGGTTCGCGAATGTTCTGTGAGGATGGGTATAAATACCGGCATGTAGGTGTGCAAGATCTAGTTTAATCTATATGGTCAGATTGTATTCCTTCCCCGCTAGACGTACGTAGGTTGTGAGATATCACGTTTCCATCTAACAGTTATTAGACTTTAGTATTTAGTGTTCGACGGATCCCGTTTTTCATTCATTTTTACAACAGCTCGTGACAGTTTCGTTTTTTAAAGGGTAGCAGTTCAGATAATTTAACTCTCCCTACTATAACGTACTGAAATTTACATCAACTGTTAAAACTTTACTGTCGCAGTTTGAGTTTAATGTCCCGATGTCGGAGCAGTGAATGCACCACTTTCATTATTCTCTCAATCTTGCCGTTTTCAATGACTGCGCCTAAGCTGTTTGTCTCGTCATTTCTCTCATACCTCTTGAAAAACAAATAACTTTTGAATACCTTTGACATCAGAACATTCACTTAAAACTGTAACTATGTATGTTTTCAGGCACTCATGGCTTTGCCGACAGAATGTCACGTTTTTGGGACACGTTCCGTCCTCTCCGCTGGTCACTTCCCATGTTTAGGACAATCATAGGACTTTCAGCATCTGCTGTCCCAACTCAAACAATAATAGCGCATTTTTGATACATGGCAGGTTTACTCAGTTCAATATCCTTCAAGATCAAAAACTTCAGACTTCCATATTTCTATTTTTCACATCTTCTGAAGAATTTGCATTGTGCTGTTTTTTCATAGATAAAGTTTAATCATTATGCGGTCATGCATTTTGAAAGTAGATCACAGTATGGTTTTCATTTCAAAAGATGCACTTTGCACCATGTAACAGAAAAGAGAAAGAGAAAGAGAGAGAGGAAGAAAGAAAGAGAGAGAGACAAAAAGAAAGAGAAAAGAGAGAGAAGGAGAGAGAGAGAGAGAGAGGGAAAGAGAGAGACTGAGACAGAAGACAGAGAGAGAGAGAGAGAGATGAAGGATAAAACATATAAACAATAATACAGAAAACATCTGAAGAACCTCAATATAAATCACAAAACAAATAAATTGCAGACAGACGTAAATGCTCACACAAACAAACACAAGTGCGCGTAAAAAACCTACCTGATAAGCAGATGGCACCGACAGTGACATTACGATTGGCAATCTTGTGTGAAAAGATTATATTGTAGTTAACAATGGGATACATTTACATAGCGCTTGTCTCCACCAAGTGGGCCAAAATCGCTTTAAAATGAAATAATAATTTCTGTCGCCCTCACTGCTCCCAGCTCCCTCCCTCGATCTCTCTCATTTATATAGCGACTCTCTCCACAAAATGGGCCCAAACAGCTACAACTCTCTCTTTCTCTCCCTCTCTCTCTCTCTCTCTTTCTGTCTGTCTGTCTGTCTGTCTGTCTGTCTGTCTGTCTGTCTGTCTCTCTCTCTCTTATATACTTACAAATTGACTTTCATTCTGTACAATACCATTCTTAGAGAAACACCCTGAACAAGCACAGGTGAAATTTACCGGAACAGCACTGGGAAATGGCAGTATGTCACCGCACAATAGGACCTATCCATGCTCGTGGTCCGGGAACAATATAGCTGACAACACAAGTCTCTGTTGCCGTCTAGCATAGCGCTGTCCGGATTCCCACATTGTCCGAGGAGGCTGACCTTCTCTATCATTTTACCATTCATAACAGTCCCCCATCCGACCTATTTCTCCTGTGTTTCGTAAGTTCAGGTTTAAAGGAAAGGTGGTGGTTTTACATTGCACCCCACTTGCATTATGACACTAACAGAAAGTTCGCCTACGAAATAGAATTTTATTACCTGTGATAAGGTATACCACACACACACACTCGCACACACACACGCATACGCACACGCGCGCACTCACACGTGCACACACACACAAATTAGTTCTTCAACTGCCTCAGCTACTGTTAAAGTAGTATTCGTGTACAAATAACACAATAATATTTGATAATTACTGAAAGAATTAGATGTTACTCATGAAACACGAGTTTCTACAATCCAATCTTTTATTCGAACTAGTGAACCCATTAACTCGGAGGATACGTCAAACTTAAAGTTGAAATTTAGCAGCAGTATGCAAAAGAGGCGAAGAACAAAAACAAGCGAAGAACGAAATTTCCTTTCATGCTTTTCTATTCTACTCGACGAAAATGGGTGTGTGGCTTGAAAGAAAATCGTAAATTAGTTTTAGTTATATTAGTTTTATTGTAAAGATTGATTTTATCCAAAATGGATGTGTATAAATAATTCATAGTCAAGAATTGAGACTAGAACAAATTTTCGTAGTTTTTAGCCACGTAGCCACGAAGCTTTAGATGCCCACGTATTCGCCCTTCGGCCTCACCCGCCCTATTACACCACCATTTAAAGGATCCACCACTGGGAGTCAGACACCTTTCCTTTAATTCGACGACAACACAGTGGGGCGGGTTTTCAGGCCAGTGTGGTTCTTTTATAATGTCTGACCTGGCCCTAACAAGCCGGCCGACCTACAAAATGGGGAAAAAAGAAGAAAGTAAACAGGTGACCGGTAAAAAAAAACAACTATTTTATAGGTTGGTAAAGTGAGCAGAGACAGTTCTCCACAGTAGGGCCAAAGAATGTAGAAGTATTTTCTACAATCTTTGGTAGGGCCAGGAAGTCTTTATACTATAAAGTAACGCAGTGCATTTTGACGTCCAGGATCTGCTACCTTGCATCGCATAAAAACTAAGTCGGAATACTAAACTAGTGATAATTGCACAATTTCAGATTGTTAGTTTGCCTCCAAACTCTTGTGGAAAATTAGTGCATCAAGAATCCAGTTTCAGTGGAGTGGCTGCATCTTCGGCATACTTTTTACTTTACAGGGTAAGATTAAAACTAACTCTATAGGTGATTGCATGAACTTACTTCAAGCCTTCTGGAGTTAAAAAAAGAATAAGTTAAACTGTCAGTAAAGCCAGCATTTGTCTGAGTAGGAAGTGATAACGCTATAATGCGTACCGGTGTAGCAGGCCAGATTATACCCCCGCCAGACTATACCCAGGGTTAAACTGGCCTAGCCCAGAATATACCTCGGGGTATATTCTGGGCTAGGCCAGTTTATGCCCCGGGGTATACTTTGGGCTAGGCCAGACTATACACCCCCCCCCCCCAGTCCAGATTATACCCCCTACTTTTTTTTAAAAAAACAAGTCAAGACCACAGTTTATTTCAACTTTAGTTTAAATTGTTCATCATCGCTGTCATCAGATATCATATTGAAGCACACATTCTTGACTCTTGTAAATTATGATACATTTAAGACGAAATAAACATGCACTAAAAAGCAATGATATACAAAGGATTGAAAATCCATTAAAAAAAACTGATGTGATTAGGCTTTAACACTAATTTTACTTGTGTCCATTGGTATTATTGTTGTTGTTGTTTCTTTATTTTATAATAATTAGTTGTCCACGAGTTAAACATGTAGGCTACTGTATTTTTTGTTTGGCACCACTGACATACACTTAGTGGCAAGGTATGAAATAATTATAAGACTCATAAATATAAAGTCTTCTGAATTTTTTTTATAATTTTTCAAAAATCAGAAATATGCTTGATATGTCAGAACAGTTAGATATAGATCTACATACTAAGTTACAATGATGCAGAGAGGCCGGGAAAGAACACGCGGAGAAAAAAACAACATTTTAATAACCCAACTGACAGATCATCCAGCAGACATTAAATACTTCCCACAAAACTAAATACATACTAAAATTTTTTCACATGGTGCTTAACCTGTCCAGATCAATTTGAAACGTTACAATATGCTAACCAGTACTGTACAATAATAGCAATAAGAACACCAAAATTAATCATCTTATTTACTCTTTAAAATATAGAGATTATAATCAATATCAAAATCATCATCATCGTCATCATCTTGGAATAACATAAAGATAAGTGGGAATATAAAAATGACCTACACATCATTCTAGAATCTATAAGCAGCAATGTGTATGTACCAAAGATATGTGAAAAATGTGTTAAATCTTTTCAACTATTCAAGTAGAACTGGACAAAAAGCTTAAGTAAAGTAGCTTTGATAGTCTTGTAAACTGACAGATGAAATCCACTGAGACAACAGTGCATTGTAGAAAATAATTACAGTGTATTACGGCAAAAATTCCATGGATCATGTTGCGTTAACATTTCTTGTTAGAAAATTTTTTGATAGCTCATTTGTAGAAAGGTATACATTTCATGTGGCTCATGGTTTAAGGCTTGCATTGTATTATCTGTTTCGCACTGGATGAAGTAATTAACGGACTCATAAAAATGAAGTCATTTTAGGGAATTTTTGTGTGCAAATACACAGTTGTTAAATCTCTTGGCAAGGGACGTATCTAGCTTAGGAAAGTTAAGACAGACAAGGTTTTTTGTTTTTTGTAATATTTTATTTCACTCGCGAGTGACATACCCTTATTCACTATAACACATAAGTTCAATCTTTCAAATGCCTTGCAAACTAATCCAGTGTCTTAAACCATACGGTACATGAAATGTATACCTTTCTACAAATAAGCTATCAAAGAATAATATTCACTAACAAGAAATACTGTTAATGTAACATGATCCATCGAATTTTGCCTTACATGCTATAGATCTAATTAATTTTTTACAATGAACTACTTTTGTATCAGTGGACTTACTCAGTCGGTCTACACAACTGTCAAGGCTATTTCATTAAAGCTTTCTGTCCGGTTCTGTTTGAATAGTTGAAAACATTTAACACGTTTTTTATACATGTATATAGTTGATACACACATAGCCTATTGCTGCCAATAAATTCTAGAATGATTTGTAGGCCTACACTGCTGTTTTTACATTCCCTCTTATTTTCAAGAGTAAATAATAAGATTTGGTGTTCTTATTGTTATTACTGTATATTACTGGTTAGCATTCTGCAACGTTTCAAGTGGATCTGGACAGGTGGAGTTCATCAGGTGAAAATGTTTAGTGCCTTTAGTTTTATGTGAAGTATTCCATGTCTGCAGGATGATGGAACTGAACCATCTGTCAGTTGGGTTATTATTATGTTTTTTGCTTTTTTCTATGGATTGTGTGTTCTTTTCCGGCCTCTAATTCTCTCTGCATCATCGTGTTGGATTAACTACGAGTGGGTAATGTGGTTACTGCGTGGGTTCAATAGTAACTCCCTTAAGGATACACAGGATTAACAAACACAGGGTTCTGCTGGCAATCTTATTTATTCAAAAAGCCTAACAAAGGTATCACTACCAAAAAGGCATAGGAAAAACTCTACCGAGAAAAAGAAAAAAAGCCAAGAAAAAGAAGCCAACAAAAGAAGAGAAACCCAGAAAAGAAGCCCAAAAAAAGAAGCCCAACCAGCCATAAGCCAAAGTTTCTCCGGGTCCTGTGCTACCGCTACATGCCTTATGGGGCGGGGTGGCGATGGCAAGCGTCGGCAAGCCTCTGAGCTGCTACGGGCCCGGGTTGCTGGGCTGGGTTCACTGTGCTGTCGGCTCTTGTCTCTGCGTCTATGATGGAGTGTGTTGACCACTCGAACCGCATCTTATTTATGAGCCCGCGCGGACGTCCGAGAGAGCTATTACGTAGCCCGTGTTGCACAAGTGAAAGGCTCGGACATGGAGTCCAGCCCGACAACATAACCGGTTAGGGTCCTAACACAATCGAATTTACAGTACGGTTAAAAGGGTGCACACAAAAGTCAATTAGGTATCCCAGTAAACTGCAGAAATTACTCTAACGACCCCTCCAGCAATAATTGAATAAATTTGACCCAGGTTGGATTTATCGGGGATAACATGCGTCTAACTCATAGTTTGCTTTAAATCCGAGACCCTCTTATTAATTATTTCAATAGGATATGTGCATCAAAGTACAACAAAATTGGTACCATTATAAATTGGAAACTTGCTGCTAAAATTCTAACTGACTACTTTTACCAGAAACCCGGTAATAGTTTTAATATAAATTTTCAAAGTGTCAGGACTAACAACATTCGACAATTTTGTGCGGGATACTTTCGTCCATTAATACGACGTATCTCCATTGATAACAAACGTTATCATGAGTACCTATTTTGTACCGATAGGGTATTGTCTACTCTCAAAAATGAATTCGGGTTCCCGTCCTTCTGTCGGTGGATAACAACGAGTGAGCGAGTTGTAAGAAACTTAAAGCCATGATATAAGAGTTGGAAGCCCGGTGGTCAACATTTCCAACTGACCAATCAAAATGCGCGCTTTTCACCGTGATGTGAATAACGGGTCCCGCGCTAGTATTACAAGGGAAATAATCCAATTAATGGTACTCTGCCAAGTGTCCATAAACTACTATGAGTGGCCGTCCCTCACTCACGCACCAGAGTTACCATGAAAGCACATTAAAAATAGAAAGTCGTTCATCCTCTCACATTCTCCCCTGCTAAGTCACGTAGTCCCTTACGTGACACATACATCAATTCAAAGGTTTACAAAAGACCACTGAAGGTATAAACAAACTCTAAGGGGCTATGATACCATCACTTAGAGTAGAACAATTGCAAATTACACACGGTGAACCGAAGTACAACAATGGTCCATCCTCTTTATAACTACTAACAGGTGGCGTGAACCGGCTAAGTTACTACTGGCATCCTGAAGATGTACACAACAGTCTCAGCTCTGGCTGTAGTAAGTTACATCATATGGACAAAACAACAGGTCCCAGACCTGCAACGGTGGTCCCAGACCACTATCAGGGTTAACGTAGGATCGAACAGTACAAAAAAATGCAATATGCTATAAGGGCACTAGGGCAATGAAAAAGGTAAGGTCAACATAGGCATTAAAAGTAATTGTGACTAAGCTGTGGAGAAAGCTAACATGGGCATACTCTCTAACTTAAAATCTTGAGGCGAGCTCACTTGAATTCGGTGGTCTATCATCTGGCCTGATGGAAACTCGGGGGGTCTTGATGGGTGCGCTCCCCTGCTCTTTCTGCACTCACAGTCAATGTCTAATGTTAATCACTAATAAGAGTCAGAGGTCCAATCTCTGGGGTTGTCTGTGTGGGCGGCTGGACCGTCGCACAGGAGGTAGGCGTTGGGAAGTTGTCATCCCAGGTTGAGGGTCCGGTCGGGCTGCAGGTGGCTGGCAAGGGTGGTGAGCCGGGAAGTACCAGACATCGGTCGACGCAGGCAGTGGAGGCGGGTGCTGTGGACGTGTGTTGACCACTGGGGGGTGAAATAACCGCAAGAGGTCTCCGTTGACCGCAGTGGCATCTCCATCTGGGTTTCTGATGGTAAAGTAACCACCATGAGGCGGGGGAACAGACAGGACGGTGTGCACAGGACCGGGGTACGGGTCCTGGATCTTGTGTCGACCAGGATAGTGGTGCTTGACAAGGACATGGTCGCCCGGCTGAAGATGGGCGGCGTTGTGGGGGGTTGTCCTTCGTGCGTCCTGCAGAAGGTGCGTGGACTCCACCTTCCTCGCTACCTTCGCCCTCAGTCCGTTAAGCCGTTGTATATGCCGCTGGACGTAGTCGCCTACCGAAATGGAGGCTGGTGTCTCGTCGCCCAGATAGACATCTAATGGCAGACGTGGTTTCCTGCCAAACAAGAGCTCGTAAGGGGACACTCCAGTGGAAGAATGGGGGGTGGCATTGTAACAGAAAGTTAATTCCGGCAGGTATTCTCGCCATCTTAACTTCTGTTCTGGGAGTAAGGTGGACAGCAGACTGAACATAGTGCGGTTGAACCGTTCGCACTGGCCGTTGCCTTGTGGATGATAAGTGGTGGTGCGGGACTTGGTGATGCCATAGTGGCTGCAGAGCTGGCGTACCACTTCAGCCTCGAACTGCCGTCCCTGGTCGGAATGTAGCCTCTCTGGAACCCCATAGTGGACAATCCACGAGTGAATGAGGTGGCGAACAACTGTCGCTGCTGTCTGGTCCTTGGTTGGCACTGCTACTGTCCACTTGGTGAAAACATCTGTCATGACCAGTATGTTCTCGTAGCCATCAGTAGTGGGCTCAATTTTTGCGAAGTCCATGGCCACAATTTGCAAGGGGTGAGTGGCCACAAGATGACCAGTGGGTTTGGCGACACGGACAGGGGGATGCTTAGACCGCTGGCACCGCTCGCACTGTTGGCAATACTGTTGAACCATACTGGTTTGGTCTGGCCAATAGGTCCGTTGTCGTATATGGACGAGTGTTCGCTCGGGGCCTTGATGTCCGGTGCCGTCGTGTGCAAACCTAATAGCAGTTTCACGATATTTGGATGGTAAAACTACCTGTTTTACTTCTCCGTGGACTGGGTCGAGAATCTTCCGCACTAGTATGCTGTCGTGGATGGAAAGCTTGTGCCACTGTTTCAGTATGGCGAGGGTGTCACTAGTTAGGTCTTTGCGCTCTATGGCTGTGGGTTTTTGTTGCGCCCTTACTGCTCGGTAGACAACTTGGATGGCTGGATCATCTTCTTGGGCAGCTGCTAGGTCTTCGTTATTGAGGGAGGGAATAAGGGCTTTGGCAGGAGACAGGTGCAGATGGTTCACAAACACCTCCTCTCCAACCGTGGTGGCAACTTCCAATGGGAGGTGTGTGGTAGACTGCAGGCAGGCGGAAGCAATAGTTACCAATTCATCAGCGTCCTCGTCGGGTGGTGCCGGAAGGGGGTGTCGGGACAGAGCATCAGCATTCGCATTTTCCTTCCCCGAGCGGTACTTGATATCAAAGTTGAACATTGCGAGCTCAGCTATCCAGCGTTGTTCCACTGCACTGCGTTTGGAAGACAGAATGTGACTTAGGGGGTTGTTATCGGTGTATACGGTGAAGCAGTTGCCCAGCAAATATCCCCGGTATTTCTCGGTTATGGCCCACTTCATTGCTAGTAGTTCCAGCTTGTATGAACTGTATCCACGCATCTTCCTCTCGTTGGGCCTCAATCCTCTGCTTGCGTAAGAGATTACACGTCGTCGTCCGTCCTTCTCCTGGCTGAGGACAGCACCTAGACCTTCATGGCTAGCATCTACTTCCAAGACGAAAGGCTTGTCGAAATCAGGGTAGGCCAACATTACTGCGTCGCTGTAGAGGGCATCTCGCAGTTCCAGGAAGGCTTGTCGGCATTCAGTCGTCCATAGCTCACCCAGTTTTTGGTGCTTCTTGTAGCTGCCTTGGTTCTGCTGGTTTGCCTTGCTGATGACTTCATGGAGGGGGCGGGCTATTCTGGCGAAATGCTTTATGAAACGACGGTAATAGCCCACCATCCCCAGAAAAGTCCTTAGGTCTCTCATGGTCTTCGGCATAGGATATTCCGTTATGGCGCGGACCTTGTCTTCATCAGTAGAGATCCCCTCATTCGAGATAGTGTGTCCTAGGAAGGGTACTGAAGAGCGGGCAAATGAGCACTTGTTGGGATTTAACCTGACGCCAATGGTGCGAAGTCGAGTGAAGACAGACTCCAGTCTCTCCAGATGTTCGGTAAGGGTTGGCGAAAAGACTAACAGGTCGTCCAGGTAGACCAGCAGTATCTTGAATATGAAGTCACTCATTGTGGACTGCATCAATCGCTGGAAGGTGGCCGGGGCGTTGCATAGACCAAAGGGCATCCTATTGTATTCGTACAGGCCAAAGGGGCAGATGAAAGCAGTCTTCTCTCGAGATTCTTCCGACATAGCAACTTGATGGTAACCACTGGCGAGGTCTAGGGTTGAGAAGAATTTTGAGCCACCTAGTATGTCTAAACACTCGTCAATCCTGGGAAGTGGGAATGCGTCCTTCCTGGTTATGTTGTTCAGCTGGCGGTAGTCGACACAGAGTCTCAGCTCGCCTGACTTCTTGCGGCAAACAACAATGGGTGAGGCATAGGGGCTACTACTTGGTTGGATCACGCCACGACGCAAGAGGTCCTCAATATGTTCTTGCACTTCCTTCAACTGAGATGGCGGGATCCTTCGGTATGGTTGGGAGACTGGCGTGTCATCCGTCACTACTATATTATGTTGCACTCTATCCGTATATCCCAGTTCAGCGTCCGTCCAGGCAAAGACATCTTGGTGTGTGACCAGTAAGTCCCTTAGCGTGGTTTGCTCGTGGTTGTTTAGGGTTGGGATTGAAACCATCTCGGTAAGCTTTTGTAGAGCCTCAGGTGTGGGGCCTTGTCTTGGTGGGTGATTAACGGGGGACCTCGGCGACTCGCAGTTGACGTGGTTGACATGTACAGCAGGACTGGCAGGGTATATCTTTCCCAGAGGGGCACGGGCTGGCAAAACAACATCTTCATCCGTCTCATTCACGACTAGAACCTTCAGCTTCCCATCTATTGGAGTCACATAGGTTGTCAGAACAGCCAAGCCTCGGCGTGGACCATCTACTATCGCTTCTAAAATTACCGTCTCTTGGTTTCGGGTATTGCCTCCTGTTGCTACTACTGTCTTGACGGTGCGAGCTGGTATCACCGTGGCTTGCTTGGGGGCTCTAGCGTAGGGGTGCTGCTGTTGTGAAAAGTTTGGTGGGGGCAAGGTTACATCCAGATGGTTTAGGACATTCATCCCTATCAGGCACGAATTCAGGGCAGGACCGTCCCCGCTCAGGACGAAGACTATTCGATCTTGGGCTGTCTGTCCATCCACTGTCACATCAGCAACCATGTACCCCTCATATGGAATGCTGAGTCCATTCGCCGCGGTCAGTTTGTAGTGTTGAGTGGGCCTCTGCAATTTTCCCTTGAAGTGCCGCTGGTAGATCGCCGAGGTGACAGTCGTGACTTGTGATCCGGTATCGATGGTCCCAGTGACCGGTATTCCATTCAACTGTACCGTCCTGACAGGGAGCTCCCCAACCGCTCGTCGTGTGAATGAGTCCTCACTTGACCCATCTGTAGCCGGACTCTGGTCTACAGGGGTCGCCCTTGCCCCTGTGGCTTGCGTCGATAGCGGCGGCAGTCCTTTGCGAAGTGTCCCTGTCGTCCACACTGGAAACAGGCTCCTGGTCCCCTCTCAGTTCGTTGCCCCCTCGTCCTTCTTCTCCGGTGGCTGAGTGGCTCCTCCTCAGCCAACCGAGACAGGAGAGCTTCCATTTTCTCCAGCCTGCCGTTGAGATCAGCGATGGCCCGGTCGCTGGTGTTAGCAGTGGCGGCGGCGGAGTGTTGGGGTGGCCTGTTGTCAGCCCTGGTCGCAATGGCTTGGACGTGGCTGTCGGGGTGTCCCCTGTCGTCATACCAGCGGATGGCAGTGTTCCGGATGTCCAGGAAGGTGGCATCTGGATGCTGGAACCTGTATTCACGGAGCTGGGCCGTGAGCGATTCGCTTGAGAGGGCCCCCATGAAGATGTCCCTCAGGATGCTCTCTTCATATATGGGCTCCCTCAGGGCAGACTGGCGCTTGGTAAGGGCGTCGAACATATCCCTCAGCCGATGGGAGAAACCCCTCACCGTCTCCCCTGGTCGTTGGCGGCACTGGCTCAGGGCTATGAACAGGTCGCTGGGTGACCGGTGTTCTCCGAAAGCCTCCAGTATACACTGGAGAGCTCTCTCAGGATCTCGCTGCACCTCCCGGGGGTGGCACTTGAGTTCCGCCCTCACCTCGGGGCCGACGCTGTTTAGAAGGATGGTGAGGCGGCGGTCCTCGGAGAGTTCTGGCCTGCTGGCTTCATGGCTCCCTGGTTCCTATGGGGTGGGGCAGGGGTTGGCTGGCTGGCTGGGCCTCAAACTAAAAATTTCCATGGCTGGGTTCTCTACACTACAAACTAACCCTTCTGTGTATCCCACTTCTTGACACCAGAAAATGTTGGATGAACTACGAGTGGGTAATGTGGTTACTGCGTGGGTTCAATAGTAACTCCCTTAAGGATACACAGGATTAACAAACACAGGGTTCTGCTGGCAATCTTATTTATTCAAAAAGCCTAACAAAGGTATCACTACCAAAAAGGCATAGGAAAAACTCTACCGAGAAAAAGAAAAAAAGCCAAGAAAAAGAAGCCAACAAAAGAAGAGAAACCCAGAAAAGAAGCCCAAAAAAAGAAGCCCAACCAGCCATAAGCCAAAGTTTCTCCGGGTCCTGTGCTACCGCTACATGCCTTATGGGGCGGGGTGGCGATGGCAAGCGCCGGCAAGCCTCTGAGCTGCTACGGGCCCGGGTTGCTGGGCTGGGTTCACTGTGCTGTCGGCTCTTGTCTCTGCGTCTATGATGGAGTGTGTTGACCACTCGAACCGCATCTTATTTATGAGCCCGCGCGGACGTCCGAGAGAGCTATTACGTAGCCCGTGTTGCACAAGTGAAAGGCTCGGACATGGAGTCCAGCCCGACAACATAACCGGTTAGGGTCCTAACACAATCGAATTTACAGTACGGTTAAAAGGGTGCACACAAAAGTCAATTAGGTATCCCAGTAAACTGCAGAAATTACTCTAACGACCCCTCCAGCAATAATTGAATAAATTTGACCCAGGTTGGATTTATCGGGGATAACATGCGTCTAACTCATAGTTTGCTTTAAATCCGAGACCCTCTTATTAATTATTTCAATAGGATATGTGCATCAAAGTACAACAAAATTGGTACCATTATAAATTGGAAACTTGCTGCTAAAATTCTAACTGACTACTTTTACCAGAAACCCGGTAATAGTTTTAATATAAATTTTCAAAGTGTCAGGACTAACAACATTCGACAATTTTGTGCGGGATACTTTCGTCCATTAATACGACGTATCTCCATTGATAACAAACGTTATCATGAGTACCTATTTTGTACCGATAGGGTATTGTCTACTCTCAAAAATGAACTCGGGTTCCCGTCTTTCTGTCGGTGGATAACAACGAGTGAGCGAGTTGTAAGAAACTTAAAGCCATGATATAAGAGTTGGAAGCCCGGTGGTCAACATTTCCAACTGACCAATCAAAATGCGCGCTTTTCACCGTGATGTGAATAACGGGTCCCGCGCTAGTATTACAAGGGAAATAATCCAATTAATGGTACTCTGCCAAGTGTCCATAAACTACTATGAGTGGCCGTCCCTCACTCACGCACCAGAGTTACCATGAAAGCACATTAAAAATAGAAAGTCGTTCATCCTCTCACAATCGTAACAAAAAATACAATGTATGTTTCACTCAGGGCCAACCAATTATCAAAATAATAATAATAATAATAATAATAGTATCAACAGACACGAGTGAAATCAACGCTAAAGTCTAATCATATCAGTTTGAATGGATACTGAACCCTTTTGTATATCTGTGCATTTTAATGCCTGTTTGTTTCCTCTAAAATGTATCATGATTTATAGGAGTCAAGAATGTATGTATGTATACCAATTTAAACTAAGGCTGAAATAAACAGTTATTATTATTTCTTCTAAATTATATTATAATTTATGGGTGTCAAGAATGTGTCCATGTATGTGTTAATATAATATTTGATGACAGTGATAAAGAACAGGCCGAAATAAACTGGGGTCTTGACTTGTTTTTTTTTTTAAAGTAGGGGGTATAATCTGGACTGGGGGGGGGGGGGTATAGTCTGGCCTAGCCCAAAGTATACCCGGGGCATAAACTGGCCTAGCCCAGAATATACCCCGGGGTATATTCTGGGCTAGGCCAGTTCAACCCCGGGTATAGTGGCTTTTTCTTTACATCTATAAACTTCTATACACATGTGTAGATAGAAAACAAGGTAATTAACAGTACCACTCACACTCATGTTGATTATCTTTGGACGAAGAATTGCAGAGACAACGAACTACGTCTATGTTACTTTGACATAGAGAATATCGCCCAAATATTAGTTTAGGCTTTTATAATCCTAATATCATTATACTCGGTTCATCTCCTTAGCGCCCAAACTTTTGTATTTATGAAGTTGATAAATGTAAAAACTGCTACTATTGTTCTGTATCGTAGGTTTAAAGATGTTAGGATCGGTTCTGAACATTCTGGACAATTCGAGCTCCCCTGCTGCACCTACTCTGTTCGCTGTGGCCTTCGTCTTATCTTTGTTGGTTGTTTGGGAGTTTTTGCCGAGAGCCAAAAGAACCATACCTGGCCCTATAGGGATACCAGTTCTGGGAAATTTACTGCAGCTGGGTAAAAAGCCCCACAAAACTCTTACAGAATTCAGGTAAGTTAATTTAGTTTGGTGACTTTGTTAATGTAACCGGAATAATGAAAGAAACTGTATTGCCAAGTTAAATTAAGGATATAATATTTCTTTCTTGGCAAGTCCAAATCACTTATACTTATATTTTTTTCAAGCTTGTTTTCCTTTTGATAACGTACAGTGGACCGTGGATATTATATCGCCGTATGGCAAAGCAAAACTTTTATCAGTTTACGCATGAAAGCATTTCTTCTCAGTTTTCTTCCCCAAGAAATGCGGAGTCAACCTTTGACAAAGAACTTGGTTTCTCAACTTTTCTGGCAAACGGCCACAGATTGGCTTTAAGAGCTTTTAGATTCAGCTTTTAGATACATGCATAAACTATACAAATGCTGTCGTGTATACATACTTCGCAAGTTCAAGGTGGATCTGACATTCTAGTACTAAAGCATCCCTTTACAGATTGTGCACAGCAGCGGTCACTGAGGTCGCGATTTCCTCTGGGTTCTTGTGTTTACACTGACTAGAATTATTGTCATTATTTGGTCTGAGTTAATTTTAGAATTTACTTCAGACAGTGACCTGAATAAATCTTTTCATAATGTCAAGCACCATTTTCATTTTAGTTCCATATGAAAATATTGCCATATTTCACATACTATATGAACATAACATAAATTTACATTGTATGTAGACACCAGTATGGCGACATCTATCAGATCACCATGGGCAGCCGCCCTACAGTTGTCCTGAATGGGATCTCCACCATCAGACAGGCCCTGGTGAAGCAGGCCGAAGACTTCGCTGGCCGACCAGACTTTTATTCCTTTCAGTTCATTGGCAATGGGAACAGTATGGGTTTTGGTGACTACGGCGGCAGATGGAAGATGCACAGGAGGTGAGTTGAGACTTGATGAAGACGCTCTTGTGTTTGTTAAAAATCTTATTGTACGCATGGACAGATGTTTCGTCACCACAGCATGTCAGTGGTTAAATAAAAGGAGACACTGAAATGTATCTCTGTATATGATTATTAAACAAATAATGAGAAAGATGATGAAGATGATGAACCATTGCACAAATTAACAAGGCCATTAAGTTGTTGATGTATGTATGTAAATCTCTACTTTGCATCTCCTAGTGAGAAATCTGGGTAGTTCACAAGAAAGGTATGCTAATAATTTTGAAAAATCTCTGGCCTCTCTCTTGTGCATTAAAATTTAACTTAGGTAGCCTTACTTTTATTTGTTCTCTGTCAAACCAAGGTCTACTTCGCATTACATTTACATACAAGGAAGACACTGGGTTGTGGTGGTAAACGGTTCATTTGAGGGCTTTTGTACTCCTCTATAGAATTGCCCAAAATGCACTGGCCACCTTCAGTAACAAGAAGACTAATCCTATAGAAACAACCATTGCTGCAGAAGCAGAGGTTTTGGTGTCAAGACTGCTGGACTCTGCAGACAAACCTCAGAATCCTCACACAGAAATTTACCTATCAGTTGGAAGCATCATTTGTGCCATTTGCTTTGGAAAAAGATATAAGTAAGACAAAAGACAGTGGTTAGCTTTATTTCTTGACCATCCAGCTAACATTCACTTTAGTATATAAGGGCTATTTTTAGTCGGATTAACAACCTGCCAAACTGTAACAGGGCGACAGACAGGCAAGGTATAGCTAGCGTGGGAAGATAGCTAACGGCGGGGAGACAGAGTTATTGTAGGCCAGAGGGGGAAAGTAGCCGATGCGACTGAGGCGCTTTGACACCCGAAAAGGGTGGTGTTTACTTGACCGCCGTACTTGTCGATCAGATCACCTGGGAATTGCTTGGGGGGTAGAGCTGTTTCAATAGTATTTGACGTGGAGCCGACGGGGGTGGCTATTAGGATAACTAATGCACACTCGGTGGGCGTCTTGGGACGCTACCTGACTGGGTATAAATCCCCGAACGCTCCTTCCAACTTCAGACCGCTGAGAGCACTCACCAGCTTCGTGCCGAAGAGGAGACCACAACTGCAACTGTAACTTTGTACTAGTCTTGTGAGTGGGGAAGGTCAGGGAACCCGCAAACATCCTTTGTCAGAGCGTGGTATCTTTGGTATCTTGTCGGCATTTGAGCTGTTGCTGAGTGGTAAGTTAATTGTACGATGTATGTGTATTTTACTTAATGTTCATGATTGTAGAACCTAAATCTAGTGGGTTTACTTTGGTATAACTACTGCCTCTGAGAGAGTCACGGAAACGCCGTTACATATATGTTACGAAACCTTATAGGATGGGGTCTGTTAGAGAGAGCGTTATTCTTCGTGGGGAACGTGTAAATATCATTAAAACTGTATTGGTCGTTTATTCTATTGCCTATATGGGAGCCTATGGAGTATGGGAGCTGCAGCCTGACTTATAACAGTGTCAGCGGTTAAAAGTGTTAATGATGAATATCCGTCATGGAGTAAGTATGGAAGTCATGCCTTCCAGCAGTAGATTAGGACTTTGCGATTGTTTTTCTACAGAGGAGGAAGAACAACACCTTCTTGGCTTCTCAACTTCTTGTACTTTGATTAACGACATCGTGGCTTCTTGGCTTCCCGACCTATTGGTACCTGCCGATACCTGTTGATCTAACTGCGCAGTCAAGCCAGGGTAGAGAGGAAGAACCAGTGCCCAGATAGCGCCATACACCCCTAAAGGAGAGGTTTCCTTATGCTGAATGTTCCCATGTGTTTTATAAAATGTGCTAGAGATTGAATATTACGAAGCCATTTAATTAGCATGTACTGATTTGCATCAACTTCATTCCATCGAAATTCACATGAAATTGTATGACCTATGTTCCTATTATTATTGAATGAATTAATAATTATTGTATATATGTAAGCAATACAGATATCGTTTGTTATAACTTATAGAAGAGAGATAGTTGATTATTTAGTGTGTTTGTGCCGTGCCCATCACGGCTGGTGTCAGAAGAAAGTTAGTGAGAGAAAGTGGAAACATCACAATGGTGTCAGAAGTGGGATCCTGCTGGTAAATAACATTTAATTTTGATCTGGGTCGTGTCAAGGGGCTATTGTGTGATTGTGTGGACAGGTCATCTGCCCTGAGGCGAGTGAGAGAGATTGACATTTAGTGCCTGCGACATGCTCTGATTTTACCTGTGCATTGACTGTTCAATTTTATCTTTAGTCACAGAGAAAATTGTTGTTTGCTATTGCAGGAATATTGTTGTTAACTTCACAGTTACGATCCACGCTTTATTGTTAGCTTTGTTTACAGGTCAATTGCTGATGGACTATCTGGGCGCACTGAAGCTTGCCAGACAAGAAGGCATTAGTGATGAGGAATTCAAAATTAGGTGGGACGAAGAGAAAGCCCAAAACCGAGAACAAAGGGCTATCGAACGAGAAGAAAAGGAGCGCGAACGAGAAGAAAAGGAGCGCGAACGAGAAGAAAAGGAGAAGGAAAGACAATTTGAAAGGGAGAGAATGGAATGCGAACGGGAACTAGCCAAAAACGGGTGTCACAATGGTAAAGGGAATGGAAAATCTGCTGCCCCGAAGGTACCTAAAATTGCCATTTTTGATGACTCGCGCGAGGATCTCGACTCGTATTTGAAAAGATTTGAAAGGCTCGCGCAGGCAAATGATTGGGAAGAAGACACCTGGGCAGACATGTTAGGGGCATTGTTAACTGGCAGGGCGTTAGATGTTTATTCCGGTCTCAGCGATGAAGACAGTAGGGATTACGAGAAGGTAAAGAAGGTGTTGTTCAAGAAGTATCACCTCACGGCAGAGGGTTATAGGCGTAAGTTTAGGGAGAGTCGTCTAGATAAGGACGAAACTTATACGCAGCTGTCCGTGAGATTGCAGAGATATTTTGAGAGGTGGGTAGACCTCTCAGAGGCAGAGAGAACTATGGAAGGGATTACGGATCTGTTAGTCAGGGAGCAGATGTTGAAGATTGTCGACTGTAATCTTTCCATATATTTGAAAGAGAGGGACCCCAAGTCCGTGCATGAGTTAGTTGAGATGGCGGACTTGTATAGTGAGGCTCATCAGTCGAAGCGAGGGCTGGAGCAACAGCAGAAGTCAGGTAAGAGGGTTGAGGAGAGCAGAAGTAAGGGTTTAGGAGTGAGTAAACCGGTATGCTTCAACTGTGGCTCTCCCAATCACCTGAGTAGGCAGTGTGACCAGGGCAGGACGAAGAAGGGTGCTGCTGCCACTGTCGAGGACAACCGAGGTAAGTCCCAGCGTGAGAGTGGGCGTGGTTGTTTTGTGTGTGGGTCACTTCTCCATATTGCGAGATTCTGTAGGAAGAGACAGAAAGAGACGACCGCAGTCGTACTAACCAGCGATGAGGAAGCCGATGACAGTCAGTGGGAGTCATCGGGCAGGGCGAATACTCAACCAGGGGCTGAGCAGAGTGTTGGGCCACAGACCTTCATTTCTTGGGAGACGGAAGGTAAGAGTATTGAGTTAGAAGGTTCGACAGAACATGAGCCCGAAGACGATGTTCCGGAGAATGATTTATCCGCTCCATTTTTGGAGAAGGGGAGGATAGGGGATAAAGAGATTACTATCCTTCGTGACACGGGATGCACGTGTGCGATTATAAAAAGGGACAAACTGCCTCCTAACAGCTTAACTGGGAAGAACAGGAGTTATGTCCTGATGGACGGGACGAGAAGGTCTGCTCCTGTCGCGGAAATGTGGGTAGAAACCCCATTTTATACTGGGCTTCTCAAAGCGCTAGTAGTGGAAGACCCAGTGGCCGATTTGATTATAGGAAACATAAAGGGGGCGTCTCTTGAGAAGATAAGTGTGGTACTCACGCGATCTCGCAAGGTGGAGATTGACAAGGAAGAGCATGAGTGTGAGAATGCGAGTGCGAAAGTGAGTCAGACCACAGATAATGAGGAGGCCAAGGGCAACTCAACGGAGGAGGTAAGGGTAGGGGCCAAGATAGGGGAACTCACACCAGGTGAGATAGCCCGGGCCCAGAGAGAGGACGAAACTTTGAGAGTTTTAAGGGAGAGAGCCACGTTGGAGCAATCGGCTGAGGTAGGTACTCACATAAAGGAGAGTAAGGGAATTTACTATCGGGTAAAGAAGGCCGGGGCTGGACGTGCTGATGTGGAGCAGTTGTTGGTACCTAAGCAGTACCGAAGTGAGCTGATGAAGATAGCTCACGAAGGAGTGTTCGGGGGACACTTAGGAATTTCGCGCACACAGGACAGAATAATGCAGTCGTTCTTTTGGCCTGGGATAGGTGCGGACGTAGGTCGTTTCTGTCGATCGTGTGACGCGTGTCAAAGGACATCCAATAAAGGTAGGGTGACAAAGGTACCCCTAGTGCCGACACCCCTGATCGACACGCCCTTTTCGCGCGTCGCCATAGATTTGGTTGGTCCACTTCCGCGTACGGAACATGGGAGATCGCGTTATATTTTGACGCTAGTAGATTATGCCACGCGTTTCCCGGATGCCGTAGCCTTAAGGGGGATATCAGCTGAGCAGGTCAGTGAAGCGTTAATGGAAATATTTTCTCGGTTAGGCATACCAAAGGAAATAGTTTCAGATAGGGGATCACAGTTTACCGGTGAGCTGATGAGAGAGGTCAGTGCACTTCTCAAGACCAAACAGATATTCTGCTCGCCCTACCACGCGATGGCCAATGGTCTGTGTGAAAGATTTAACGGAGTGCTGAAGAATATGCTTCGCCGAGTAGCTCATGACAGACCCAAGGACTGGGACAGAATGTTGGGTCCACTGCTGTTCGCGTATCGCGAGACCCCACAGGCCAGTACAGGTTTTTCGCCGTTTGAACTAGTGTTCGGTCACCCTGTGAGAGGACCACTTGCAATACTGAAGAATTTGTGGACTGGGGAAGCGGAGTCAGAAACGAGGTCATCGTACGAATACGTGGTAGATATGAGGGAACGATTGGAGGATGCCATGAAAGTCGTAGCCGAGAACAGCAGCGTCGAAAAACACAGGCAGAAGAAATACTACGATAGGGGGGCCAAACAGAGGAAATTCCAAGTGGGCGATTCCGTCCTCATACTTCTCCCAAGTGACGGATCGAAACTACAGATGACTTGGAAAGGGCCTTACAAAGTAGAAGAGCAGAGAGGGTCAGTGAACTACATGGTGAACGTCAAGGGGAAGAGACGACTGTATCACGCGAATATGCTGAAGAAGTATATTGAGAGGGAAGACGAACAGGAAAACACAGAGGCAATAGCTGCAGCTATAATTGACGAGACCGATGAAGGAGAGGAAGCGACTTCGATGCCTCTGGAGACAGTCATGCCTAAGCTAGAACAGACCGAAACCTACAGGGATGTACAGTTAGGGGACACGCTAGATCAGGATCAGAGAGAACAGATGCAAGAGCTCATGGAAGAATACAAAGATATATTTACCGATGTACCGGGGCTCACTGACCTGATCAAGCACAAAATCCCATTGCTAGATCAAAAACCTGTGAAGGTAAGACCCTACCAACTACCGTACTCAACTAGAGAAGCTGTCAATGCTGAGGTAGGCAAGATGCTTGCGGCCAGAATCATCGAACCGTCCGGGTCCCCGTACAATAGTCCAATTGTATTAGTTAAGAAGCCCGATGGTCAACATCGTTTCTGCAACGACTACAGGCGGCTAAATGTTGTGACTGCCGATGACGCCGAACCGATGCCTGAGGTAGAAGCCATTATTTCCAATCTAGCGGAGGCAAAATATTTCACCAAGCTGGACTTGACAAAGGGCTTTTATCAAGTTCCGATGGCCGAGGAAGATAAACACCTGACGGCGTTCGCCACACCGTTTGGGCTATACCAGTACAGGGTCATGCCGTTCGGGTTGAAGGGATCCCCCGCCACATTTAACAGGCTTATGAGGAAAGTATTAAAAGATGCTGGCGAAGGGGTAGATGCATTTGTAGACGACTGTCTTATACACAGTGCAAATTGGCCTGACCACTTGGAACGTTGTCGGAATGTCTTCGAGCGACTGAGACGGGCAAATTTAAAAGCTAGACCTACCAAGACGCTAATAGGGATGACAGAAGTCGAGTACTTAGGCCATAAGCTGGGACAGGGGACTGTAAGACCGCAGGAGAGTAAGGTGCGAGCCATTGTCGACTGTGACCGACCGACGACCAAGACACAAGTGAGGAGTTTCCTGGGGCTAACGGGGTACTATCGGAAGTTTGTACCAAATTACAGTGCAATCTCGGCGCCGTTGTCAGACCTCACAAAGAAGTCCCAGGGCACAAAGTTCGCGTGGGGACACGCGCAGGAGAACGCGTTCAATGCCCTAAAAATTTGTTTGAGTTCCGAGCCGATACTACGGATGCCAGACTGGAACAAGGAACTGATTCTCCAGACAGACGCATCTAACCTTGGAGTGAGTGGCTGCCTACTTCAAGAAGACGAGGGTACGAAGTATCCAGTTGTATATGTTAGCAGAAAGTTGAAACCTGCGGAGAAGAACTACTCAACAATTGAAAAGGAATGCCTGGCCATAGTTTTCGCCGTTAGTAAGTTGCAGGCGTATCTGTATGGGAGAAACTTCGTGTTAGAGACGGACCACCGACCTCTAACTTGGATGCGAACTAAAGACCAGAAGAACTCGAGGGTAACTAGATGGAACCTGGCGCTGCAACCATATAACTTTCGAGTCAGCAACATCAGGGGGCGAGACGCTCTATGGGCCGACACTCTATCTAGATTACCAGTAGATTAAGAATTTTATTAGCCGATTTTGCCAGGGAAAATCGACTTAAGTGGGGGCGATTGTAACAGGGCGACAGACAGGCAAGGTATAGCTAGCGTGGGAAGATAGCTAACGGCGGGGAGACAGAGTTATTGTAGGCCAGAGGGGGAAAGTAGCCGATGCGACTGAGGCGCTTTGACACCCGAAAAGGGTGGTGTTTACTTGACCGCCGTACTTGTCGATCAGATCACCTGGGAATTGCTTGGGGGGTAGAGCTGTTTCAATAGTATTTGACGTGGAGCCGACGGGGGTGGCTATTAGGATAACTAATGCACACTCGGTGGGCGTCTTGGGACGCTACCTGACTGGGTATAAATCCCCGAACGCTCCTTCCAACTTCAGACCGCTGAGAGCACTCACCAGCTTCGTGCCGAAGAGGAGACCACAACTGCAACTGTAACTTTGTACTAGTCTTGTGAGTGGGGAAGGTCAGGGAACCCGCAAACATCCTTTGTCAGAGCGTGGTATCTTTGGTATCTTGTCGGCATTTGAGCTGTTGCTGAGTGGTAAGTTAATTGTACGATGTATGTGTATTTTACTTAATGTTCATGATTGTAGAACCTAAATCTAGTGGGTTTACTTTGGTATAACTACTGCCTCTGAGAGAGTCACGGAAACGCCGTTACATATATGTTACGAAACCTTATAGGATGGGGTCTGTTAGAGAGAGCGTTATTCTTCGTGGGGAACGTGTAAATATCATTAAAACTGTATTGGTCGTTTATTCTATTGCCTATATGGGAGCCTATGGAGTATGGGAGCTGCAGCCTGACTTATAACAGTGTCAGCGGTTAAAAGTGTTAATGATGAATATCCGTCATGGAGTAAGTATGGAAGTCATGCCTTCCAGCAGTAGATTAGGACTTTGCGATTGTTTTTCTACAGAGGAGGAAGAACAACACCTTCTTGGCTTCTCAACTTCTTGTACTTTGATTAACGACATCGTGGCTTCTTGGCTTCCCGACCTATTGGTACCTGCCGATACCTGTTGATCTAACTGCGCAGTCAAGCCAGGGTAGAGAGGAAGAACCAGTGCCCAGATAGCGCCATACACCCCTAAAGGAGAGGTTTCCTTATGCTGAATGTTCCCATGTGTTTTATAAAATGTGCTAGAGATTGAATATTACGAAGCCATTTAATTAGCATGTACTGATTTGCATCAACTTCATTCCATCGAAATTCACATGAAATTGTATGACCTATGTTCCTATTATTATTGAATGAATTAATAATTATTGTATATATGTAAGCAATACAGATATCGTTTGTTATAACTTATAGAAGAGAGATAGTTGATTATTTAGTGTGTTTGTGCCGTGCCCATCACGGCTGGTGTCAGAAGAAAGTTAGTGAGAGAAAGTGGAAACATCACAATGGTGTCAGAAGTGGGATCCTGCTGGTAAATAACATTTAATTTTGATCTGGGTCGTGTCAAGGGGCTATTGTGTGATTGTGTGGACAGGTCATCTGCCCTGAGGCGAGTGAGAGAGATTGACATTTAGTGCCTGCGACATGCTCTGATTTTACCTGTGCATTGACTGTTCAATTTTATCTTTAGTCACAGAGAAAATTGTTGTTTGCTATTGCAGGAATATTGTTGTTAACTTCACAGTTACGATCCACGCTTTATTGTTAGCTTTGTTTACAGGTCAATTGCTGATGGACTATCTGGGCGCACTGAAGCTTGCCAGACAAGAAGGCATTAGTGATGAGGAATTCAAAATTAGGTGGGACGAAGAGAAAGCCCAAAACCGAGAACAAAGGGCTATCGAACGAGAAGAAAAGGAGCGCGAACGAGAAGAAAAGGAGCGCGAACGAGAAGAAAAGGAGAAGGAAAGACAATTTGAAAGGGAGAGAATGGAATGCGAACGGGAACTAGCCAAAAACGGGTGTCACAATGGTAAAGGGAATGGAAAATCTGCTGCCCCGAAGGTACCTAAAATTGCCATTTTTGATGACTCGCGCGAGGATCTCGACTCGTATTTGAAAAGATTTGAAAGGCTCGCGCAGGCAAATGATTGGGAAGAAGACACCTGGGCAGACATGTTAGGGGCATTGTTAACTGGCAGGGCGTTAGATGTTTATTCCGGTCTCAGCGATGAAGACAGTAGGGATTACGAGAAGGTAAAGAAGGTGTTGTTCAAGAAGTATCACCTCACGGCAGAGGGTTATAGGCGTAAGTTTAGGGAGAGTCGTCTAGATAAGGACGAAACTTATACGCAGCTGTCCGTGAGATTGCAGAGATATTTTGAGAGGTGGGTAGACCTCTCAGAGGCAGAGAGAACTATGGAAGGGATTACGGATCTGTTAGTCAGGGAGCAGATGTTGAAGATTGTCGACTGTAATCTTTCCATATATTTGAAAGAGAGGGACCCCAAGTCCGTGCATGAGTTAGTTGAGATGGCGGACTTGTATAGTGAGGCTCATCAGTCGAAGCGAGGGCTGGAGCAACAGCAGAAGTCAGGTAAGAGGGTTGAGGAGAGCAGAAGTAAGGGTTTAGGAGTGAGTAAACCGGTATGCTTCAACTGTGGCTCTCCCAATCACCTGAGTAGGCAGTGTGACCAGGGCAGGACGAAGAAGGGTGCTGCTGCCACTGTCGAGGACAACCGAGGTAAGTCCCAGCGTGAGAGTGGGCGTGGTTGTTTTGTGTGTGGGTCACTTCTCCATATTGCGAGATTCTGTAGGAAGAGACAGAAAGAGACGACCGCAGTCGTACTAACCAGCGATGAGGAAGCCGATGACAGTCAGTGGGAGTCATCGGGCAGGGCGAATACTCAACCAGGGGCTGAGCAGAGTGTTGGGCCACAGACCTTCATTTCTTGGGAGACGGAAGGTAAGAGTATTGAGTTAGAAGGTTCGACAGAACATGAGCCCGAAGACGATGTTCCGGAGAATGATTTATCCGCTCCATTTTTGGAGAAGGGGAGGATAGGGGATAAAGAGATTACTATCCTTCGTGACACGGGATGCACGTGTGCGATTATAAAAAGGGACAAACTGCCTCCTAACAGCTTAACTGGGAAGAACAGGAGTTATGTCCTGATGGACGGGACGAGAAGGTCTGCTCCTGTCGCGGAAATGTGGGTAGAAACCCCATTTTATACTGGGCTTCTCAAAGCGCTAGTAGTGGAAGACCCAGTGGCCGATTTGATTATAGGAAACATAAAGGGGGCGTCTCTTGAGAAGATAAGTGTGGTACTCACGCGATCTCGCAAGGTGGAGATTGACAAGGAAGAGCATGAGTGTGAGAATGCGAGTGCGAAAGTGAGTCAGACCACAGATAATGAGGAGGCCAAGGGCAACTCAACGGAGGAGGTAAGGGTAGGGGCCAAGATAGGGGAACTCACACCAGGTGAGATAGCCCGGGCCCAGAGAGAGGACGAAACTTTGAGAGTTTTAAGGGAGAGAGCCACGTTGGAGCAATCGGCTGAGGTAGGTACTCACATAAAGGAGAGTAAGGGAATTTACTATCGGGTAAAGAAGGCCGGGGCTGGACGTGCTGATGTGGAGCAGTTGTTGGTACCTAAGCAGTACCGAAGTGAGCTGATGAAGATAGCTCACGAAGGAGTGTTCGGGGGACACTTAGGAATTTCGCGCACACAGGACAGAATAATGCAGTCGTTCTTTTGGCCTGGGATAGGTGCGGACGTAGGTCGTTTCTGTCGATCGTGTGACGCGTGTCAAAGGACATCCAATAAAGGTAGGGTGACAAAGGTACCCCTAGTGCCGACACCCCTGATCGACACGCCCTTTTCGCGCGTCGCCATAGATTTGGTTGGTCCACTTCCGCGTACGGAACATGGGAGATCGCGTTATATTTTGACGCTAGTAGATTATGCCACGCGTTTCCCGGATGCCGTAGCCTTAAGGGGGATATCAGCTGAGCAGGTCAGTGAAGCGTTAATGGAAATATTTTCTCGGTTAGGCATACCAAAGGAAATAGTTTCAGATAGGGGATCACAGTTTACCGGTGAGCTGATGAGAGAGGTCAGTGCACTTCTCAAGACCAAACAGATATTCTGCTCGCCCTACCACGCGATGGCCAATGGTCTGTGTGAAAGATTTAACGGAGTGCTGAAGAATATGCTTCGCCGAGTAGCTCATGACAGACCCAAGGACTGGGACAGAATGTTGGGTCCACTGCTGTTCGCGTATCGCGAGACCCCACAGGCCAGTACAGGTTTTTCGCCGTTTGAACTAGTGTTCGGTCACCCTGTGAGAGGACCACTTGCAATACTGAAGAATTTGTGGACTGGGGAAGCGGAGTCAGAAACGAGGTCATCGTACGAATACGTGGTAGATATGAGGGAACGATTGGAGGATGCCATGAAAGTCGTAGCCGAGAACAGCAGCGTCGAAAAACACAGGCAGAAGAAATACTACGATAGGGGGGCCAAACAGAGGAAATTCCAAGTGGGCGATTCCGTCCTCATACTTCTCCCAAGTGACGGATCGAAACTACAGATGACTTGGAAAGGGCCTTACAAAGTAGAAGAGCAGAGAGGGTCAGTGAACTACATGGTGAACGTCAAGGGGAAGAGACGACTGTATCACGCGAATATGCTGAAGAAGTATATTGAGAGGGAAGACGAACAGGAAAACACAGAGGCAATAGCTGCAGCTATAATTGACGAGACCGATGAAGGAGAGGAAGCGACTTCGATGCCTCTGGAGACAGTCATGCCTAAGCTAGAACAGACCGAAACCTACAGGGATGTACAGTTAGGGGACACGCTAGATCAGGATCAGAGAGAACAGATGCAAGAGCTCATGGAAGAATACAAAGATATATTTACCGATGTACCGGGGCTCACTGACCTGATCAAGCACAAAATCCCATTGCTAGATCAAAAACCTGTGAAGGTAAGACCCTACCAACTACCGTACTCAACTAGAGAAGCTGTCAATGCTGAGGTAGGCAAGATGCTTGCGGCCAGAATCATCGAACCGTCCGGGTCCCCGTACAATAGTCCAATTGTATTAGTTAAGAAGCCCGATGGTCAACATCGTTTCTGCAACGACTACAGGCGGCTAAATGTTGTGACTGCCGATGACGCCGAACCGATGCCTGAGGTAGAAGCCATTATTTCCAATCTAGCGGAGGCAAAATATTTCACCAAGCTGGACTTGACAAAGGGCTTTTATCAAGTTCCGATGGCCGAGGAAGATAAACACCTGACGGCGTTCGCCACACCGTTTGGGCTATACCAGTACAGGGTCATGCCGTTCGGGTTGAAGGGATCCCCCGCCACATTTAACAGGCTTATGAGGAAAGTATTAAAAGATGCTGGCGAAGGGGTAGATGCATTTGTAGACGACTGTCTTATACACAGTGCAAATTGGCCTGACCACTTGGAACGTTGTCGGAATGTCTTCGAGCGACTGAGACGGGCAAATTTAAAAGCTAGACCTACCAAGACGCTAATAGGGATGACAGAAGTCGAGTACTTAGGCCATAAGCTGGGACAGGGGACTGTAAGACCGCAGGAGAGTAAGGTGCGAGCCATTGTCGACTGTGACCGACCGACGACCAAGACACAAGTGAGGAGTTTCCTGGGGCTAACGGGGTACTATCGGAAGTTTGTACCAAATTACAGTGCAATCTCGGCGCCGTTGTCAGACCTCACAAAGAAGTCCCAGGGCACAAAGTTCGCGTGGGGACACGCGCAGGAGAACGCGTTCAATGCCCTAAAAATTTGTTTGAGTTCCGAGCCGATACTACGGATGCCAGACTGGAACAAGGAACTGATTCTCCAGACAGACGCATCTAACCTTGGAGTGAGTGGCTGCCTACTTCAAGAAGACGAGGGTACGAAGTATCCAGTTGTATATGTTAGCAGAAAGTTGAAACCTGCGGAGAAGAACTACTCAACAATTGAAAAGGAATGCCTGGCCATAGTTTTCGCCGTTAGTAAGTTGCAGGCGTATCTGTATGGGAGAAACTTCGTGTTAGAGACGGACCACCGACCTCTAACTTGGATGCGAACTAAAGACCAGAAGAACTCGAGGGTAACTAGATGGAACCTGGCGCTGCAACCATATAACTTTCGAGTCAGCAACATCAGGGGGCGAGACGCTCTATGGGCCGACACTCTATCTAGATTACCAGTAGATTAAGAATTTTATTAGCCGATTTTGCCAGGGAAAATCGACTTAAGTGGGGGCGATTGTAACAGGGCGACAGACAGGCAAGGTATAGCTAGCGTGGGAAGATAGCTAACGGCGGGGAGACAGAGTTATTGTAGGCCAGAGGGGGAAAGTAGCCGATGCGACTGAGGCGCTTTGACACCCGAAAAGGGTGGTGTTTACTTGACCGCCGTACTTGTCGATCAGATCACCTGGGAATTGCTTGGGGGGTAGAGCTGTTTCAATAGTATTTGACGTGGAGCCGACGGGGGTGGCTATTAGGATAACTAATGCACACTCGGTGGGCGTCTTGGGACGCTACCTGACTGGGTATAAATCCCCGAACGCTCCTTCCAACTTCAGACCGCTGAGAGCACTCACCAGCTTCGTGCCGAAGAGGAGACCACAACTGCAACTGTAACTTTGTACTAGTCTTGTGAGTGGGGAAGGTCAGGGAACCCGCAAACATCCTTTGTCAGAGCGTGGTATCTTTGGTATCTTGTCGGCATTTGAGCTGTTGCTGAGTGGTAAGTTAATTGTACGATGTATGTGTATTTTACTTAATGTTCATGATTGTAGAACCTAAATCTAGTGGGTTTACTTTGGTATAACTACTGCCTCTGAGAGAGTCACGGAAACGCCGTTACATATATGTTACGAAACCTTATAGGATGGGGTCTGTTAGAGAGAGCGTTATTCTTCGTGGGGAACGTGTAAATATCATTAAAACTGTATTGGTCGTTTATTCTATTGCCTATATGGGAGCCTATGGAGTATGGGAGCTGCAGCCTGACTTATAACAGTGTCAGCGGTTAAAAGTGTTAATGATGAATATCCGTCATGGAGTAAGTATGGAAGTCATGCCTTCCAGCAGTAGATTAGGACTTTGCGATTGTTTTTCTACAGAGGAGGAAGAACAACACCTTCTTGGCTTCTCAACTTCTTGTACTTTGATTAACGACATCGTGGCTTCTTGGCTTCCCGACCTATTGGTACCTGCCGATACCTGTTGATCTAACTGCGCAGTCAAGCCAGGGTAGAGAGGAAGAACCAGTGCCCAGATAGCGCCATACACCCCTAAAGGAGAGGTTTCCTTATGCTGAATGTTCCCATGTGTTTTATAAAATGTGCTAGAGATTGAATATTACGAAGCCATTTAATTAGCATGTACTGATTTGCATCAACTTCATTCCATCGAAATTCACATGAAATTGTATGACCTATGTTCCTATTATTATTGAATGAATTAATAATTATTGTATATATGTAAGCAATACAGATATCGTTTGTTATAACTTATAGAAGAGAGATAGTTGATTATTTAGTGTGTTTGTGCCGTGCCCATCACGGCTGGTGTCAGAAGAAAGTTAGTGAGAGAAAGTGGAAACATCACAATGGTGTCAGAAGTGGGATCCTGCTGGTAAATAACATTTAATTTTGATCTGGGTCGTGTCAAGGGGCTATTGTGTGATTGTGTGGACAGGTCATCTGCCCTGAGGCGAGTGAGAGAGATTGACATTTAGTGCCTGCGACATGCTCTGATTTTACCTGTGCATTGACTGTTCAATTTTATCTTTAGTCACAGAGAAAATTGTTGTTTGCTATTGCAGGAATATTGTTGTTAACTTCACAGTTACGATCCACGCTTTATTGTTAGCTTTGTTTACAGGTCAATTGCTGATGGACTATCTGGGCGCACTGAAGCTTGCCAGACAAGAAGGCATTAGTGATGAGGAATTCAAAATTAGGTGGGACGAAGAGAAAGCCCAAAACCGAGAACAAAGGGCTATCGAACGAGAAGAAAAGGAGCGCGAACGAGAAGAAAAGGAGCGCGAACGAGAAGAAAAGGAGAAGGAAAGACAATTTGAAAGGGAGAGAATGGAATGCGAACGGGAACTAGCCAAAAACGGGTGTCACAATGGTAAAGGGAATGGAAAATCTGCTGCCCCGAAGGTACCTAAAATTGCCATTTTTGATGACTCGCGCGAGGATCTCGACTCGTATTTGAAAAGATTTGAAAGGCTCGCGCAGGCAAATGATTGGGAAGAAGACACCTGGGCAGACATGTTAGGGGCATTGTAAACTGGCAGGGCGTTAGATGTTTATTCCGGTCTCAGCGATGAAGACAGTAGGGATTACGAGAAGGTAAAGAAGGTGTTGTTCAAGAAGTATCACCTCACGGCAGAGGGTTATAGGCGTAAGTTTAGGGAGAGTCGTCTAGATAAGGACGAAACTTATACGCAGCTGTCCGTGAGATTGCAGAGATATTTTGAGAGGTGGGTAGACCTCTCAGAGGCAGAGAGAACTATGGAAGGGATTACGGATCTGTTAGTCAGGGAGCAGATGTTGAAGATTGTCGACTGTAATCTTTCCATATATTTGAAAGAGAGGGACCCCAAGTCCGTGCATGAGTTAGTTGAGATGGCGGACTTGTATAGTGAGGCTCATCAGTCGAAGCGAGGGCTGGAGCAACAGCAGAAGTCAGGTAAGAGGGTTGAGGAGAGCAGAAGTAAGGGTTTAGGAGTGAGTAAACCGGTATGCTTCAACTGTGGCTCTCCCAATCACCTGAGTAGGCAGTGTGACCAGGGCAGGACGAAGAAGGGTGCTGCTGCCACTGTCGAGGACAACCGAGGTAAGTCCCAGCGTGAGAGTGGGCGTGGTTGTTTTGTGTGTGGGTCACTTCTCCATATTGCGAGATTCTGTAGGAAGAGACAGAAAGAGACGACCGCAGTCGTACTAACCAGCGATGAGGAAGCCGATGACAGTCAGTGGGAGTCATCGGGCAGGGCGAATACTCAACCAGGGGCTGAGCAGAGTGTTGGGCCACAGACCTTCATTTCTTGGGAGACGGAAGGTAAGAGTATTGAGTTAGAAGGTTCGACAGAACATGAGCCCGAAGACGATGTTCCGGAGAATGATTTATCCGCTCCATTTTTGGAGAAGGGGAGGATAGGGGATAAAGAGATTACTATCCTTCGTGACACGGGATGCACGTGTGCGATTATAAAAAGGGACAAACTGCCTCCTAACAGCTTAACTGGGAAGAACAGGAGTTATGTCCTGATGGACGGGACGAGAAGGTCTGCTCCTGTCGCGGAAATGTGGGTAGAAACCCCATTTTATACTGGGCTTCTCAAAGCGCTAGTAGTGGAAGACCCAGTGGCCGATTTGATTATAGGAAACATAAAGGGGGCGTCTCTTGAGAAGATAAGTGTGGTACTCACGCGATCTCGCAAGGTGGAGATTGACAAGGAAGAGCATGAGTGTGAGAATGCGAGTGCGAAAGTGAGTCAGACCACAGATAATGAGGAGGCCAAGGGCAACTCAACGGAGGAGGTAAGGGTAGGGGCCAAGATAGGGGAACTCACACCAGGTGAGATAGCCCGGGCCCAGAGAGAGGACGAAACTTTGAGAGTTTTAAGGGAGAGAGCCACGTTGGAGCAATCGGCTGAGGTAGGTACTCACATAAAGGAGAGTAAGGGAATTTACTATCGGGTAAAGAAGGCCGGGGCTGGACGTGCTGATGTGGAGCAGTTGTTGGTACCTAAGCAGTACCGAAGTGAGCTGATGAAGATAGCTCACGAAGGAGTGTTCGGGGGACACTTAGGAATTTCGCGCACACAGGACAGAATAATGCAGTCGTTCTTTTGGCCTGGGATAGGTGCGGACGTAGGTCGTTTCTGTCGATCGTGTGACGCGTGTCAAAGGACATCCAATAAAGGTAGGGTGACAAAGGTACCCCTAGTGCCGACACCCCTGATCGACACGCCCTTTTCGCGCGTCGCCATAGATTTGGTTGGTCCACTTCCGCGTACGGAACATGGGAGATCGCGTTATATTTTGACGCTAGTAGATTATGCCACGCGTTTCCCGGATGCCGTAGCCTTAAGGGGGATATCAGCTGAGCAGGTCAGTGAAGCGTTAATGGAAATATTTTCTCGGTTAGGCATACCAAAGGAAATAGTTTCAGATAGGGGATCACAGTTTACCGGTGAGCTGATGAGAGAGGTCAGTGCACTTCTCAAGACCAAACAGATATTCTGCTCGCCCTACCACGCGATGGCCAATGGTCTGTGTGAAAGATTTAACGGAGTGCTGAAGAATATGCTTCGCCGAGTAGCTCATGACAGACCCAAGGACTGGGACAGAATGTTGGGTCCACTGCTGTTCGCGTATCGCGAGACCCCACAGGCCAGTACAGGTTTTTCGCCGTTTGAACTAGTGTTCGGTCACCCTGTGAGAGGACCACTTGCAATACTGAAGAATTTGTGGACTGGGGAAGCGGAGTCAGAAACGAGGTCATCGTACGAATACGTGGTAGATATGAGGGAACGATTGGAGGATGCCATGAAAGTCGTAGCCGAGAACAGCAGCGTCGAAAAACACAGGCAGAAGAAATACTACGATAGGGGGGCCAAACAGAGGAAATTCCAAGTGGGCGATTCCGTCCTCATACTTCTCCCAAGTGACGGATCGAAACTACAGATGACTTGGAAAGGGCCTTACAAAGTAGAAGAGCAGAGAGGGTCAGTGAACTACATGGTGAACGTCAAGGGGAAGAGACGACTGTATCACGCGAATATGCTGAAGAAGTATATTGAGAGGGAAGACGAACAGGAAAACACAGAGGCAATAGCTGCAGCTATAATTGACGAGACCGATGAAGGAGAGGAAGCGACTTCGATGCCTCTGGAGACAGTCATGCCTAAGCTAGAACAGACCGAAACCTACAGGGATGTACAGTTAGGGGACACGCTAGATCAGGATCAGAGAGAACAGATGCAAGAGCTCATGGAAGAATACAAAGATATATTTACCGATGTACCGGGGCTCACTGACCTGATCAAGCACAAAATCCCATTGCTAGATCAAAAACCTGTGAAGGTAAGACCCTACCAACTACCGTACTCAACTAGAGAAGCTGTCAATGCTGAGGTAGGCAAGATGCTTGCGGCCAGAATCATCGAACCGTCCGGGTCCCCGTACAATAGTCCAATTGTATTAGTTAAGAAGCCCGATGGTCAACATCGTTTCTGCAACGACTACAGGCGGCTAAATGTTGTGACTGCCGATGACGCCGAACCGATGCCTGAGGTAGAAGCCATTATTTCCAATCTAGCGGAGGCAAAATATTTCACCAAGCTGGACTTGACAAAGGGCTTTTATCAAGTTCCGATGGCCGAGGAAGATAAACACCTGACGGCGTTCGCCACACCGTTTGGGCTATACCAGTACAGGGTCATGCCGTTCGGGTTGAAGGGATCCCCCGCCACATTTAACAGGCTTATGAGGAAAGTATTAAAAGATGCTGGCGAAGGGGTAGATGCATTTGTAGACGACTGTCTTATACACAGTGCAAATTGGCCTGACCACTTGGAACGTTGTCGGAATGTCTTCGAGCGACTGAGACGGGCAAATTTAAAAGCTAGACCTACCAAGACGCTAATAGGGATGACAGAAGTCGAGTACTTAGGCCATAAGCTGGGACAGGGGACTGTAAGACCGCAGGAGAGTAAGGTGCGAGCCATTGTCGACTGTGACCGACCGACGACCAAGACACAAGTGAGGAGTTTCCTGGGGCTAACGGGGTACTATCGGAAGTTTGTACCAAATTACAGTGCAATCTCGGCGCCGTTGTCAGACCTCACAAAGAAGTCCCAGGGCACAAAGTTCGCGTGGGGACACGCGCAGGAGAACGCGTTCAATGCCCTAAAAATTTGTTTGAGTTCCGAGCCGATACTACGGATGCCAGACTGGAACAAGGAACTGATTCTCCAGACAGACGCATCTAACCTTGGAGTGAGTGGCTGCCTACTTCAAGAAGACGAGGGTACGAAGTATCCAGTTGTATATGTTAGCAGAAAGTTGAAACCTGCGGAGAAGAACTACTCAACAATTGAAAAGGAATGCCTGGCCATAGTTTTCGCCGTTAGTAAGTTGCAGGCGTATCTGTATGGGAGAAACTTCGTGTTAGAGACGGACCACCGACCTCTAACTTGGATGCGAACTAAAGACCAGAAGAACTCGAGGGTAACTAGATGGAACCTGGCGCTGCAACCATATAACTTTCGAGTCAGCAACATCAGGGGGCGAGACGCTCTATGGGCCGACACTCTATCTAGATTACCAGTAGATTAAGAATTTTATTAGCCGATTTTGCCAGGGAAAATCGACTTAAGTGGGGGCGATTGTAACAGGGCGACAGACAGGCAAGGTATAGCTAGCGTGGGAAGATAGCTAACGGCGGGGAGACAGAGTTATTGTAGGCCAGAGGGGGAAAGTAGCCGATGCGACTGAGGCGCTTTGACACCCGAAAAGGGTGGTGTTTACTTGACCGCCGTACTTGTCGATCAGATCACCTGGGAATTGCTTGGGGGGTAGAGCTGTTTCAATAGTATTTGACGTGGAGCCGACGGGGGTGGCTATTAGGATAACTAATGCACACTCGGTGGGCGTCTTGGGACGCTACCTGACTGGGTATAAATCCCCGAACGCTCCTTCCAACTTCAGACCGCTGAGAGCACTCACCAGCTTCGTGCCGAAGAGGAGACCACAACTGCAACTGTAACTTTGTACTAGTCTTGTGAGTGGGGAAGGTCAGGGAACCCGCAAACATCCTTTGTCAGAGCGTGGTATCTTTGGTATCTTGTCGGCATTTGAGCTGTTGCTGAGTGGTAAGTTAATTGTACGATGTATGTGTATTTTACTTAATGTTCATGATTGTAGAACCTAAATCTAGTGGGTTTACTTTGGTATAACTACTGCCTCTGAGAGAGTCACGGAAACGCCGTTACATATATGTTACGAAACCTTATAGGATGGGGTCTGTTAGAGAGAGCGTTATTCTTCGTGGGGAACGTGTAAATATCATTAAAACTGTATTGGTCGTTTATTCTATTGCCTATATGGGAGCCTATGGAGTATGGGAGCTGCAGCCTGACTTATAACAGTGTCAGCGGTTAAAAGTGTTAATGATGAATATCCGTCATGGAGTAAGTATGGAAGTCATGCCTTCCAGCAGTAGATTAGGACTTTGCGATTGTTTTTCTACAGAGGAGGAAGAACAACACCTTCTTGGCTTCTCAACTTCTTGTACTTTGATTAACGACATCGTGGCTTCTTGGCTTCCCGACCTATTGGTACCTGCCGATACCTGTTGATCTAACTGCGCAGTCAAGCCAGGGTAGAGAGGAAGAACCAGTGCCCAGATAGCGCCATACACCCCTAAAGGAGAGGTTTCCTTATGCTGAATGTTCCCATGTGTTTTATAAAATGTGCTAGAGATTGAATATTACGAAGCCATTTAATTAGCATGTACTGATTTGCATCAACTTCATTCCATCGAAATTCACATGAAATTGTATGACCTATGTTCCTATTATTATTGAATGAATTAATAATTATTGTATATATGTAAGCAATACAGATATCGTTTGTTATAACTTATAGAAGAGAGATAGTTGATTATTTAGTGTGTTTGTGCCGTGCCCATCACGGCTGGTGTCAGAAGAAAGTTAGTGAGAGAAAGTGGAAACATCACACAAACTTAGAAACGCTTTTTGTATAAAATAATATGACCCATGTTATTAGTGCTATAGGCGAGGGCATTGTTAAGTTGTATTGTATTGCAACGGTCAGTGTCCATATCTGTTTTCTCTGTTTCTCTAGTATTGCATAGTATACTGTATGTAATTACAGAGTCTGCATCTGCACTGTAGTTGTCTCATGACTTGTTTAACTCTGATGCTAATGCGATCATTGTAGCCGTGGAGACGGTGAGAATCTAAGCCTTATAGCCTAATAACCACCAGTAAACTGCTATATTTTAGGTGTAAATTTGTTACAGTCCCTGCTGTATTTAACAACTCATCCAAATGCTCTTTGCAGGAGAGACGATCCAGATTTTCTGCGTCTTGTCAAACTGAATGATGAGTTCATGGCCTTTGCTGGAGCCGGCAATCCCGTTGACATCATGCCCTGGACTAGGCATTTAACAAAAAGGTAGCAATGGAAACATGCATAATAAATGACTTACTAGTCAGTTATGAGTTGAAGTTTCTGGGTGTTAGCAGCCCAAATCTTTTAAAAAACAACTTTTAAATCACAAGACTTGAGTTCGACAAGCTCATGAGTTTTAATGGTTGTGGACCTCTATGATTAGGCACATCTTGCATCTATATAATATATGCAATTCACTAATTCTTTACCTTTGAACGTGGGAGGCTTTTTAGGTAATCTTCAGTAACCAGATGTTGCATGTAGGTTTTAAATACCATGGAGGGTGCACCAAAGTTTGGATTTTTTTTTACTTTTTTTTTTTAGTTTGCTTTGTGTCACTGACTGCTCACCTCCAAACCCGTTTTTTCATGAGCACATGACCCGTGGCATGAACACTTCATGCCGACTGACTTGAACTACTTACTATTGGAACACAGGAACATGTTGCTGCTTGCTTTGGGAATTATTTCAGTTCGCCAAGGCAAGATGTAGAGAGGGTAGAAAGTGGTGGGAGGGGCAATGGATGGAGGATCCATGTGGAGTGTGGCTTTTAAACTTGTTTTAAATAAAATGGCTATCAATCATTTAGACTAATCTGTCAAAACCTTGCAAAATCTACTCACAGGTCATTTGGTGGCTTCCTTCGAATTTTGAGAATAATGGACAAATTTTGTGAAGAGAAACTGCAACAACATTTGGATACCTATGATGCCAATGTTGTCCGAGATGTTACTGACTGCCTTATCAAAGCAACGCATGACACAACAGAGGAGGAGAAAGAATCAGTGGGACTGACAGATGAGCACATACTGACGACTGTCCAGGAACTGATTGGAGCTGGGTTTGATACTATTGCTTCTACACTGCAGTGGTCAGTTCTGTACATGGTCACTCACCCTGAAGTACAGGAGAAGGTAAACTTCATGACATTACAATCATAGTTCAAAGACAATTGAGCAGTTTTTGCTCTTTTTATTGTGTGTGTATTTTGTATACTTCTTCAATCCCATTTGGGAAATTTGCCTTTGTGTCATGACAGCCCAGTTACAAATGGAGGAGACACATTGTCGCCACAGTGCAGTGTCTGTCGGTGGGTTTTTTTTTTTGGGGGGGGGGGGGGGGATTAATTTGATTTAATTTTGCCCAGGCAGCGGCCTGTTCGGCCTGCTCTTTTTGATTTCCAACTGCCAAGGTATCTTTAACGTGCACATGGGCCCTCCAAGATTTTCGTCCTTATTTGAGAAGGCTAGGTGCTTGATCCTACCTCCCACAGGATCAGGGACAGGAAAATATGAGGAAAATCCCAAAATTCCAACATGCCTGCACCGACCGGGATTCAAATCCAGTATCTTTGGCACGAGATGTGTCCACCTTGCCTCTAGACCACCATGTCAATGAATGATAAAACTGTATAGCGTCTGTCTCCACAAAGTAGACCAAAAACATTTTACAGTGAAATAGTAACAGCATTCTCTCTTTTTCTCTCTCTCTCTCTTTCTCTCTTTCTCTCTCTCCCTCTCCTGCTCATTCACCACATCTTTCTTAGGTACTTTTAAATATACTTTCATGCGTTACAAAACATACAAGACTTAAAAGGAGATACCAATAGATATTTCTGATACAGGGCTGACCTTAGCTCTGATTCGATTTCTCAAATAAGGAATATCTGTCAATCTTTTGGGGAGTGCAATCCATACATATGGACCACAATATGAAGACAAAGAAACAGAGGTAACTTAGCATGACTATCATTTTGAAGCAATGCTCTTTCTTTGGCAGCTAATGATAAACTGCTACCATCTAAATAATTCATAGATCTTTTCAGTTTGCTGTCATTTTCATGATTGTGTTTTATTGGCAAATTCAATTTCATTCATGATTTTACTGTGGCCAGGTTTATCAAGAAATTAACACCCATATCGGCACCAAGAGAGCTCCAAGACCAGAAGACATGCCCAATTTACCTTTCACTGAGGCTGCAATAATGGAAGTGATGAGACATTCCTGCATCTTTCCATTTGCTCTTCCACATAGCACCACACGAGACACAGTTTTGGAAGGACATTGGTAAGGTCCACGTCATTGTTGTTATTGCCATCTGTTTAGTATTTTTTTAAAAGCATGGTTTACCAATCTGTAGTTTAAAACAAGTTTTGTATTCTCAAAATTTCATCACCAAACAAAAACATACAGTAAAATCTGTTCCTGATCAATATATCTGCTAAAACCGTGGTTTTTGTGCCAAAATAATAAAATGAATATTAAGTGTGAAGAAAAACATCCTTTAGAATGAAGTTTGATACAAACTGAATCATAGTATTTTTCACCAAAAAGTTTTGATTCCACTTTGAACTTATCAGAAGCGATTCATTTTACGGAATGAAGTTATGGAAGATGGACAAACTGGTAGACAAACGAACAGAATAATAACCAGTAAATAAAACTTGAAAATGTCTTGATCAAAATGCTCGTAGAGAGCAGATCTACTTACAGTAGATGAGTTTATGTGTTTCTTTGCACATAATTGCTTACTTGAAAATACTGTGGGTCTTGTTTATTGTTAAAAGGTTCTGGATTAAGTACAGAATGTGTTCTGTGGCACAGAAATTATTTCAAAAATGTTATTGATAGTTCACACATTGTTTTCAATTTTGTCCTGGTGTATTGCATTCTTTTAATATTTATAAGATCCAGCGTCATTTTGTTACAGATTTCGAAATATCATTTTTATTTATTTATTCATATGGTTATTTATTTATTCATATGGTTATTTATTTATCCATATGGTTATTTATTTATTCATATGGTTATTTATTTATTCATATGGTTATTTATTTATTCATATGGTTATTTATTTATTCATATGGTTATTTATTTACATGATTATTTATTTATTTATCTATCATTTATTTATTTATTTAATTATAGTTGTTCATCCTTTTCATAACTTATAGAAACTCTTTGATAATTGTAGAAATACTTGTTTAGAAAAATGTCTGTTCATGTTTCTTTCCAGCATTCCAGAGAAAACACTCGTATTTATCAACCTCTGGTCTGTGACGAGAGATGTGGAGTATTTTTATGAGCCTGAAATATTTAATCCTAGTCGGTTTGTGGGTTGTGATGGGAAAGTGGACAAATCCAAACTGGATAACTTCTTGCCTTTTGGAGCTGGGCGTCGGAAGTGCCCAGGAGAACAACTTGCCAGAATGGAAATCTTCATGTTCTTCACTCGTCTGGTCCAAAGGTGTAAAATGTCCACAGCCAAGGGAGATAACCCTATAATTGACAGCAAATACGGCTTGACGCTCAAGCCATTGGATTTTAATGCAGTTTTCTCCCCTAGATAAACCCACCAAACAGAAAATTCTCAAAGTTCAGTCCGATCAATTTATTACCGAGAGACCATTACACAGCACTGATTTTGCATCACTAATCTGGGGACAAGGTGGGGACAAGGTGGTCTAGAGGCACGGTGCTCGCCTCTCATGCCAAGGGTCCCGGGTTCTAAACCCGGGCAGTGCAGGCATGTTGGAAATTGGATTTTTCTCATATTTTCAAGTCCCTGGTCCTATTGGGGGGTAGGATCGATTACCTAGTCTTCTCGGATAAGGACGAAAAAATTCGGAGGGCCCGTGTGCACGTTGCGCACGTTAAAGATACCTTGGCAGTTGGAAATCGTAAAGAGCAGGCCGAAAGGCCGCTGCCCGGGCAAAATTGAAAATTGAAATTAATAGATTAAAAGTTATCCATATCACCCCCGCCAGAATTTATTATTCATCATTAAATATATATTGTTATTAATAAATATTCAAATATTATTTGAGTTGTGTGTTGTGTGAACTGATGTGAGTTGTGAACTGCTGTGAGTTGTGAACTGTTGTGAGTTGTGAACTGCGCCTAACAGGCTGCGTTACAATTTGCTCTGAGATAGAGAGAGAGAGAGTGAGCGAGACAGGGAGAGAGAAAGAAGCAGTGCAGTGTGTTGAGCGCTTCGCCGGCAGCTCCATTCTGCTCTGTGGTTGACATGTTGTTTCTGTAAAGCGCATAGAGCATTTTAAATGGATATGCGCTATATAAATGCTATACATTATTATTATTATAATCTGCTTCCACCAATACTGGACACATTCTGTGAGCCTTGACAAGTTTTAACACAAACAGAAACTCATGATTAACCCCAAAAGTACCTATATGAAATGATTCTATTTTTAAGTAAAGCAAGAAAGGTTTATTGGTGATTAATGGAAGTTGCATCTTATATAGGACTCAGCCATGCACTTTGATATAGGACCTTTAGAACTAGCATTTTATGGAACTTGGAATCACCTATTTAAAGTGTACACTAGTTTGCTACTGTGGATAGTTCTCCAGCAACCCTACGCAAATTTGACGCATGGTATTAGCGTCAAGTTTGCACATAGGAATAATGTCGTTCCTATGTAGATCCACTGGTTACGACATTATACCTGATGTAGGGAATCTGCCCGTACGGTAATGCCCCCAACTCCGTGGAAGGGCCATCATACGATGCTGTATTGTTTGCATCATTATACAGGTTCATTATTACTACATTATAGGTGTTATGTTCTATGTATTACAGACTATCACATGCTCCTAGTGGCTTGTAATGTAAAAAAAAAATTTCCATGCACAGATTGTAGCTGTATCCACCCAGTTCCATTCAAAGCTGAATTTTCATAAAGATCATATAACGTAACTTCTATTGGTTATCGATTATTAATGGAACATACTCATGAAAATCCCCTTTTTGAATAGTTGTAAGATGAAATTCTGAGACATTCCCCCCTGTTTATTGCCAAACTTGCATGTTTATGAGCCTTTAGACCATGTAGAGTCCTGCCTAGCACTCTGTCAGAGAGCAATAACTGTGTACAAAGGGTGCATGTACATACTGTTTACTGGAAAATAAATGATTGTCTTACATTGTATATAATGTATATAATTATATAGTACTGTTGCCAGATATCCCACAAACATGCTTAAGCACAGGGCTGGATTGAGACCTTTACAGGCTCTAAGCACTTAAAAGATTCTGTACATATGGAATTCAAAATATAGACAAAAATAAACCACTAAAAATAAAAACCTGAGTCTTACACTTATATCCCAGCAATTACCTTTTTTCATTTATATTATGAGGGGGGGGGGGTGGTGTTGTAGACCTGGTTCAGTTGCACCCTATGGTAAATCCGGCAATGAAAAATTTCAATGGCGGTCCCCCCCCCCCCCTTTCCTTGATTCCCTAAGCACGTATTTATTGTGCTTAATGGTTAATCCAGCCCTGCTTATGCACAACACAATCCTTTTTCACTTGTTCAGAGCCTGAGGAAGGAATGAACCATTTCTACCCTACAGTGACTGAAAAAAGTATTTTCTGCTGGAATAATATCTAGGTCAACTTACAAAATATTAATCTGATGTGAGATGTGACATTGTCAGATAACTAAGAATTCCAAGTAAAACATGATTGCCATCCCAAAGTTTGCTTTTCTCTCTGAAGGGAAGTTACATACAAAATTTCAGTATAGTACGTTTGTGCTTCCAAGTGCTGGAAATATTATACCTAGTTCAGATGTGCTTTAGCAATCTTCCTTCTGTCTGGAGATTGCCCACCTCTTCACTGTAACTGACAATTATATAATTTTCTTCTTGCAAATAAAACTATGCCCATACCAGTTGCAGAGTTCTCGACTTTGATTTAAAATGTGTGATTACTTCATCGTGGTTGTTGTTCCAACTGTCCCATTTTAGTCATTGTTTCTGCCACAGCTAGGTGTAAGTGTTTGCAATGAGTGAAGTAAAACATATCATAGGACAAATAAAAAAAAAAGTAATGATGAAGCTGATGCAAGTGGAGATGAAGAGAAAGACAAAATGAAAAGTGGAGAAACTGTCAATAAAACAGCTATTTTCCTCCATAAACATGCCCCAATTAATTGATCAAATGTTTCTAAGCTCGCCTGTGACTCCGTGTCGATAGGGAAGTGGAAAGTTGAATTCACCAAACTGATTGGATTGTTTTGGGAACACAGGAAGCCACGCCCACGTCAAGAGTAGATTTCTTTAAACAAAAATCTATTAACTTCTCCAACACATTCTGGGTTTCCATAGTGGCCACTCCTTTCTCTGGTCTAATGTAATGGAAAATAAAATGATCCATCTGCAGAGAAGGAAGCAAGTGTTTTATGTTAAATTAGGTCTGAGAATGCTGTGAATGCCGATATTGTATTAGTGCTGGAACTTATGAAGCAGGAAAACGGAATCGGAAATGTGAAAGTAGAGCAGAAAGACAACACCGTCAGCCACTGAATGAGAAAAAGGACAGTACAAATTGTGTAGATTAGGCATCGCCTTATACAGAAAAATAGCGGAGAGATGTATACAGAGGGATATTAAGAATGACGGATCGTTGAATTTTTTGTTTGTTTGTTCTGTATGTTTTGTTTGCATTTTATATAGGCCTACTTCTTTAATCCGACTTCGGAAATCTGCCTTAGTGTCACTGCAGCCCAGTCACAACTGGAGCAGACACGTCATCTCCACAGTGCAGCGTCGGTCGGCGTTTTATTGTTTGTTTGTTTGTTTTGAATGAGACAACCCCCACCCCCCTAAAAAATAAACGGAAAGGAAAGAAACGGAATGGTTTTGGAGTGAGTCAGGAAGAACAAAAAAAAAAAGGCTTTGAAAAGTAAGCTCAAGTGAAAGAATAGGTCGTAATATTGGAGTTCCATTTCATACAAAAACAAAGAAAGCCCATTCTTAAGTAAGACGGCTAGTTAGGTATGCCATATCAAAAATAGATCCACTGATGATAATAGCGAAAACTGCCATTAACTGCGTTTTGTAAAGTGCATTTTTATGCCGATAATATTGTCAGCAGTGGCAGAAGAAAAGCGAGAGGGGCGAAAGAAATGATAAGCTTTAGTGACAATAGGCTACATCTAAAACTAATGTCGCGATGTGGATTAGATGGGGAGAATTCGACTGACACTCTTTCGAGGTCCGCTCCCACAATCGACGAACACAAAAAAATACTTGCACTCTAAAAACTAAATAAATCAATTGCTTTGATTTTTAGCAGAACTGTAGGGCAGTTTAATTACAGGAATTAATGTAACAAATATAATTATTAATATAAATATCAATTCAAAGGCAACTGAATCTAACTAATGAAACTACAGCTTTCTATAAAGACTAACTTATTCACTCTAACTACTTGCAGATCATATGAGTTATATGCCAAATAGAATCCGCGCACGCGGCGACGGATATAACAGTTTAAATTCTATTAATTCAATGAGACATGTTATGATATGGACATTTCCTCTAGACACGCCATGGAGAATGCTTGTACAACCATGCGTTGTCTGGCGGTAGCTCTGAAACTGTCTTCAAAAGTAAGTAGAACGGTTCACTTTCATCATTACAAATTAGTATGGACTCTCACCATGAGGCCCTCACTAGGAGTGAGAGCGCTGGATGTAAACGCTGTGGGTTCATATCAAACCAAGTAGCTTAGGCTCTGGAGCTTTAAATCAGGCTCCTCACAATATGGACTGCTCAACTGCGTCTTAAATGTCTCTCATCTGGCTGAGGACTATCGCCGTCCACCTCGTAAATGGATTGTCTACATGTGGCATCTATCTAAGCTCTGCACGGGTTTAAATACTAAAGCTATGTCTCGACCTTCCGTCCAGATTCATACATTTGATTGATGCAACCACCTCTAGCTCAGCTGCCGAACCGAGTTATTTTAAGTAACAGCCCTACGCAACGACCTTGGGTCGACATCAAAGGTCGAATCACTCAAGACAATAAAATGTAATTTTATAGCAATAAATTCTTAACATGTTCAAAACCCCGAGCTTTTACTCTGGATCACGGATTTTCTGTACGTCAACAGACGTCTCAATAACATTTAATTCCTACTCACCCCTTCCCTCTCTACTAAACCTAGTTCAAAACACGAGATATAAAAAGTGCTCAGTCCTGCACACCTACGCTGTCCGTCTATCCTTCCCCACACCTTCTGTCTATCTATTAGGAAAAAAACTGTTCAAAACAAATTGTTTACGAGACCAAGTTATGCTGGCTCGCACAATAATTACGTTTGTAAAAATTACTCACTGCTCTCTCACAAAAATTTACTCAGTGGAAACATTTATTAATCAAATCTGTTCTTGACAACTAATATAATCTTATTATGCATATACTGTAATGATATACCATTACATGAAGAAAAGATGAAAAAAACTAGATTTACGCACGAGAGCAGTTGGAAAATATGACAAATTCAAATGTGAAATGTCCGATAACCATCCTCAAAGAGCTGGATCTCAAAAATCTTGATAATAAATATTGGATCACGGAAGATTCACTAAAAACATGATGACAGAGAGACCGTTATGTGTGATGAAGCAGAATGTCCAAAGTCCGGGCTTTTAGGCTTGAGTAGATCATAGTTAAAGCCCTGAGACATGACGGCCAAAGCCATTCCCATTCAAAACAAAAATCATACAAATACCACTGCGAAAAACTAAAGGGGAAGACATTACGAAACTACAAGCATAAGAAGCTTCAGCACAGATGATGTTCGACTTCATTTGAACCATGAAAAAAAAATTCATGACGTATATTACATTGACCTTTTCAATAATGTGGAGCAGCCTAGATACAGAGACTGTTTAGTATTATTATTTGCCATATCTCCCGAAGTGCCACTGAGATTAAATCAATCTGTGACAAAATCATACGCAGACAATTTTAGTTTGTAATAAATTTCTTCCCTTTCATCTTCCTTTCAATCTCAAATTTCTGCCTCCAGCAAGAAAAGTAAAGATGTGAAAGCCAAAGATTACGAACATTAAAAAGCCGAGTGCATCATTTTTCATGTGGATGTATGTGCAGCTCGAATACAGCCACATAGAGCTTTTGAAAACACATCTCGCACGACATTTTTATTTTGCATTGAATGGCAAACTATGTGTGTTGAAGAAGTAACGGATGAGACTCCCCAGACTGCCCTTTTTAATCATTCCACACTCGAAGGCTGAAATTATACTAAAACAGTGCACTTTCAGAAAGATAACCGAACTATTTATAAGGTGTCACCCTCATAATTGTCATATCCCCTACAGACAAATTTACGGCGAAACGAAAATAATAGCGGAAGTTACCCCGTATCTTGAGACTTGAGACAACAATTGGGTTCTGCTGTGAAGTTACTACCAGAACAAGGACAGGATTTAAACCATCTGTAACTGCCATTTGCCAACAGCAAAAACATACTCAAAAAACACACAACACTTCTCAGCTGCAAAACGAGCACCCTACTCCCAGAAATAACCGCACTACCAACTGTTTTGCGCTACACCATCACTCTAAAAACTAACCCATCATCTGCTTGCATATTTTATGATATCGCCAGCAGCGACGAAAAACCACCATTGATTAAGCGCAAATTGTGTCCACAATGATGATACGCTTTAGCATCATTCATTTACGACTTACCCCCTGGAAGTAATTCTTCTGTCGCCCTCTGGCAGCTAAACAGATTTCTTTTTTACTTCTCATGGCTTCCCGTATCTCTTCTATAGCGCTTTAAGCCTAACAAATACCGGACAAACACAAGTACAAACTGCATAAAAGAAACATTTATTGGTAAGGGCGAGAGCAGTTACTGTCTTAAATTAATGGAAGAGAAGCCCTACTGTCTGGAAGTCTTACCTGCAACAGTTGCAGTAGTTCTGTGGCTCACTGACGTATCCTTGTTTTAGCCCGGCAATGAGAAAGCAGATCTTTCTTCTGAATAGGGGTGCGGCCTATAACACGTTGCTCCATAGGATAAGATTACATTCACAGATTTCATAAAAGGTAAGATTAAGTGTGTCATCCCCATTTCTTTTTTTTTTTTTAACCTTTTTTTTGGTTTATGATCTGTCTTCAGTATTTATCCATATTGCTTGCCTGTGATTGTGGCATGTCAGTTGCTAGATATTTTCTCATTCTGAAACAGGTGAACGTTTACTATCTTCGGATAAAGAGAAACACAGCAAGTTTCAAGTGAACACTTACGCCGCGTCTTACACTAAATTTGAATGGCTATCTGAAAGGGGCTATAACTCATGCAAAATTGGACTTACCCGGATTTGGAAAAACGCTTTTTAGTTATTTAGACTATAAAATTTTCATTACATGTACTAGATGAGCTACCTGACATTATCCGGGATAAACCCGTAAACCCGCTGTTCTCTCTCTCTCTCTCTCTCTCTCTCTCTCTCTCTCTCTCTCTCTCTCTCTCTCTCTCTCTCTCTCTCTCCCTCTCTCTCTCTCTTTGGTCTAGAAAGCTTCCCATTATTCTAGTCTTACTACAGATTTCATGCGCAACAGAGCACTACGCACTCATTTCTGGTAAGGAAATTGCGCGCACCGAATTGAACACGCTTTACGGTGCGGTGGGTTTACTGCAGCGAGCCAAAACAATGATCATTGTATTTAACATTTTTACAACTTTTTATTAAAAATACCTGAAACTTGAATCAACACAATCTGTCGATATAAAAGCGATTGGGCTGGATTGGTTGACACTTAAGAAAAGTAACTTCATAATTTTTGAAATTGTCATTTTAGACTGCAGGGTAGAGCAAAAAAAAAAAAAAAAAGGTCAAAATTGCACCACAATGAATTACTCCCGCCACTATAAGATAGGCCTACATAACAATAGAGTTAGGACTTTAAATCCAGATTATGTTTTCCACTTTCTCAGACGTCCATACCATCAGTTAAAGCGGCCACAGTCAAATTGTTCACACTGATATCTTAGCTGTATTGTACCTGTTCATATTAACATGTACTTTTTTTAAAGTAAAGATTACCTAAGGCTGGAATCTATTTATTATATAGAATAAATATGTATAGAATCAGAAAATAATCAAAGAGGGCACATCAACGCGCCATAGACGAAAGTTTCGTGACATTATTGCCTATGCAGTAGGTTATTGAGGAGAATCCGTCCCTGCTCGTAGGTAGGTTTTGTTTGATGAGTGATAATTGTTGTGAATGAGCAGGCAAACGTAAGTCAATGGTGATAATGAGTGAAGGAGAAAGAACTTTATACGGCACGTGAACGACTTGCATAACAAAGCAATCTTCTTTTTAATTATCAATACTATATTATTATAAAACTGTTGACAAGAGGTTATTAATAATACCGATTATATGACTATCATGGGTGGTTTCTTTCCCCTTCTGCCCCCCCCCCCACTTCCACTGTAATTGCTGCTATCACTAATTCACCATCATTATCACCATCACTGCCATCCATTTTACTAAAACGGCTGTGCGTGACACTGGCGCTATTGTTGCTGCTACTACTGTAACGGTACAAAAACTACTCTTACTACTTGTGTAATTAGTGCTACATACACTCTACAACAACAACTTCTACTGCAACCACGTGTACTTCTAATCACAGTCAATGTTATGTAGTAACTAAGCTGGCCGATGGGGTTGTCAATGTTTTCGAATTTCAGTACAACATCGTTGGCTGATAAACTAACATAGACAATACGGAGTGACAATAAAACTGGCAAATGTTATGGCTGTAATAACTGTCTTTATTATTTTATATTCAAAGCTGAAGTTCATCAAAACAGATTTGGAATCCAATACAATTTCACACTTCCATACTCGACCTTGGGCCACGTTTGAAAAATAGGACGAAACAGCTGAGTCTATCTGAGCGAACAGAGATGATTGCGTTGTCTTTTGGAGGCAGTGCGAGAGAGATCAATCATACCTTATTTAGAAAAAAAAAAAGATAGTGGCCATGCAATATATTTTGGAGCCCCCCCCCCTCCCTTTTTTTTTCTGAGCGCTACAGCCTAAATGACAATTGCAAAAATTGTAATATTAAAATCTTAAAGTGTAAACTTGTAAACTAATTTAAATGCTTTATCCCTCTTGTATGGACTTACTGTGTTTATTCAGGTTTCAGGCAATCTTTTTAAAACTTTATAATGGCGGGAAAATACAATAATCTCTTTCTGGCTCCCTCTGCTAAGCCCACTGCAGCGGAGGCTGTTTGTGCAATTCCCTCCGCCTAGAAATGAATGTATAGCGTCCCGGCGCACCGGCACACATAGAATCTTCTGTATCAAGATGTACATTATTAAGAGGAATTTTCTGCATCAGAGAGAGAAAGAGAGAGAGAGAGAGAGAGACAAAGAGAGAGAGAGAGAGAGAGAGAGACAGAGAGACAGAGAGAGAGAGAGAGAGAGCTGAGGAGTACAGCATCTAGTGTTAAAAAACGATTAGTGACTCAACAGATAAAAATATAGGCGTTGGACAGGATAGCCAGATGGAGTGAGCGACACGCAGATTGAATGATTAAGGCAGGCTTTAGGATAGATAGATAGACAGACAGACAGACAGACAGACAGACAGACAGATAGATAGATAGATAGATAGATAGATAGATAGATAGATAGATAGATAGATAGATAGATAGATAGATAGATAGATATCGTGTTTGCATGTATTGACATACTAAAGGACCCCATGAAACAAAGAGGAGACGCCTCATTTCTTCATGAACATCAAAGCCCTATAACTGTGCATATACCTCAGGGTAGACCACTCTCAATTTGCAATCATGTCCGCCAAGCCATGGAACGCGAAGCTGATCATCACAGGTAATTCATCAAATTACTTCCACTTCCAGCCGATGCAGACATTACTAAATGAACAAGAAAATTGGAGGCCCATAAAGGCCTATTTAGTAACTGGTTTGCCTAACCATGGCTAGGAACGGCTGTGGTTAGATCGTGGCATTTTGAAAAGTCATTTATCTGCGAAATTATCTGGAAAGGATTAGCGCAGGGAACCATATAAATAAATTGAAACAGTGACCGCGGCAAATTCAGTGAGTGACTTGAATACCGTGGATGACATTTTAAAGGGGGTTTTCTCCTGCTGAGATTTTTTGGAGAGGTGAGACCAAACAGAGAAAGAGCTGTCTTTAGAAGTGGAAACTGAAAATTGGATTAACATCTTGAAAGGAAAAGAACTCTTGATGGTGCCACACCTCTCCAAACAACTATGACATGTTTCTGAGCTCTGAGACTATGCATGCACGATGAGCACATATTATGACTGAGTTATTCTCGTGGGACAAAAACCTTGTCATGAATCGTTTTTTACTTCAAATTTAGTTGTACATTATTACTGTTACATGTAACAGAAATTGTGTTTGTTTCAATGGCACCTGGGTATGATTTGGGTAAGACCTTGGTAGGTTACATTTTCTTACGCCAAAATCAGAAGGTTCATTAGTATTCTTGACTGGTAATTCTTTGAAGACTGGAACCCTACATTTAATTAATGAACAATCTGTTACCATTCATGTTGAGAATTTTCTACTTTCCGTTTGTCAGCTTGAGAGCAATAGTAGTTATAAGTGCTAGATCAAATTTGGCATTAAATATGGCAGACATTAGATGCTCACGGTAACACAAAGAACGCAATGGTTACGGCAACAACCGTCAAAGAATTAAACAGCGCACACAAACTTGAAAAAAAAAAGGAATTATGGTAGATAATTTTGTGGATGTCGATACAATATCCCTTAAAGAGGGATGTCAATTTTTTTTTTTTAGTGGTGCAACATCTCTCAACAGGGAAGATATGTCCACTCTTGAATGGGGTTATATGAAAGGACAACACTCAGCAATTGTAACAACCAGTGGTGCAAAAACAACAATAAGAACAGAGGTTTTGTAGTAACTTCACTATGATGGGTAATGAAATGAGTGAAATGGTGAGGGGATGGGAATGGCTGGGGAATGGGCAGGGAGGAACGGTTTGGCATCTTAGCTACTTTGCTATTCCATAATAGTCAAAGGTCATCTTTCCTCTATTTTCTTTGAGAAAAAGGAGGCGAAGGAGAACAGCAAATTATCACTGGCTGCTCCATCGATGATCTAAACCTTCGCTGATTATAGCTCTAATGGCACACGCTGTATGTCGTAACGCACTCAGGAACACACGGGCCTATTAATCTCGAAACCCCCTTCATCCATTCTCCGTGGCATTTCTTCCAGGAAGAGCGTGCAATATCCAGGAAGATCTCCCAGTCTAGTCAATAATCTCAGGCAATGATCTTCAGTCCAATGGCTTACGTCAAACTCTGTGTTGATGCTTCTCGCGACATTATGCAAAAGAGTCCAAACTTTCAACGTGAACTAAGCAGGTCTTTCGGGATAACATGGCAATAATTGTAGATTTTCCTCATCGTAACAGTTTTGTACCACATGAAATTTACTTGAAATATCCCCCAAGACGTGTGAAAAAAATGATTTGAGAAACATTTCTGAGTCCGAGTGACAGTGTTTCTCTGGTATGGATTTTTTAAAAACAGAGCCAAGGCCAGGGCGTATCGATGCAGAAGACGGATAGAAACTGTCAAAGAACAAAAATACCCAACTATTATGCATTTCCAGTGCATGATAAATGTGCATCAGAAACATACCCATCCACCTCATTGATAGTTTGTGTATCTGGAAGGGCATTTCCCACAGACGAAGAAAGGGGGGGGGGTGGAAAGAGGTCGAGGAAGAGAGTAAATGAAAAACACGCTGTGAATAAACTGACAGAGGGAAAGAAAGAGGGGCAAAAGAGGAAAATATCCTGACAAAAAATGAGAAGGACATAAGCAGAGGATAGAAGTGTAGACTTTGGAGAAGGACGACACAGATCACCAGAAGAGGAAAGAAATTGTGTTGCAGCCAAAGCAATGACAAAATAATGTAATTGGTAAGGGATAACAGATTAGCTTGATTAAAGATAACTTGTGTGCCAAAAAAAAAAAAAAAAACACAAAAAAAGTAAATGAATAAGATATAATTTTCCTAATGGTCTGAGAGGGACTACAAATCGGTAATCCTTAAATGATTAGATATTGACGAACTGAAAATTTAGGATGATATAAAAGTCAGTATCTTTCTGATACGCTGCAAACTTGAAGACGCCAAGATGTCTCCAGTGTGATATAGAAACTGGCGTGTCTAAAGACTACGATTACTATAGGAGGGTGCAATCGGTACTAAATTCCAGTCTTATCATTTCCATCAGGCTAAGTGACTTCACAATACTGGGAATAACTGTGTCATTGTCACCTCACTAATATTTAAAGACACATTACCAAAAGTTAATTTCTTTTTAAATTTTGTTGAGTATGGTGTCAAACATTTTTCCGCCAGTGCTGATATTCGCGTGAAAGTCAAACGGGCTGTAATTTACATTTAGCAAAGAAACAAGTTACAAAATTGTGACATAGTGTGTAGGACACACGAGACAACCTAACATGAAATGTTTGTTACACCTCATGCCTTGTCCGGCCTACGGCATGGATGTACTTGACCCATTTTTCTCTATCCACCGAAGTCCACCGTTGTTCAATTTTTCTCCCTTTCTACTCGCCCTACATACATCTCTACCGTACCAGATGGTATTTTCTCCTTCTCTTCCTTTGATCAAGCCAACATAATGTGTCACGCAAACATGGTCGTGCAAGGACCCATTTCCTTCTTCTCTGAAACTCTTCCCGAATGTGAGCAGAAAAAAAGTTAGTACTTGGAAAACCATTGAACCTAATTCAATATTACCCAACTCTGGGCAGGCCAAGAAGAGGCGCATTACGCAAATGTCTGGACAGTAATTTAGAGGAGGATAGAAATCCGGGCAATGGGCCGTCAAATGTTTCATAGGGTGATTTGTTTAGGACATTGAACGACACTGAACTGCTCAAGACGAAAGTATACTATCTGGAGATATCATGAACTGAAGTTTCCACGAGCAATTCTGTGGGCTGGAGAAGAAAACATCGCTCGCGGGATTTCTTTCTGTACTATCTTGAACTGCTTGTCATTGTCTTAGGAACTAGGAAAAGACGCCCGACGGACAAAACGATCACGTACTGTGCGTGAGTATTTTTTCACAGCCATATGACAATGACGTAGGAAGAATCAAGAAAATCGAGTGTTTTTTTCTTTTTTTTCTTCGTTTGAGAGGAGGGGGAAAGGGGGGGGGGGATAGACAGATTTACTTTTAATCTTCTCAAATATTGTACAGTCAGTGCTAGATCTAAATGTTTAATTAACCTAAACCAATGAAAACTGGTCTCAGCCTTTAGAACCCAGCAGTGAAGGCACGACGGCACGGAGCACAGGCTGTCCTTATTAGAGAGGTAAATTATGAACATTCGAGCATCTCTTCTGAACCATGATAATATATGATAAAAAATGACCTTATACTTTGTTGACAAGCAAGCATTTCTCAACAAGCGACTACTTGATGACCTGGACCATTTCAACCATGTCTGAGCTGTCAGACCTCGCCATTAGATGTCGAATAATTTTTTCAGTCAGGTTCATATTTAGTTCATTACCGTACTTGTACTAAAGGATGAGTTGGAAAACCTTTCCAAACTTGAAAAAAATCAATAACAACTCAGTTATTGAAACCGTTATAACCATGTTATGCCAACTGACGTCGAGACCCTTGAGACAGAAATGGATAATGGAAATGGTTTTCTCTGAATACGTGGGCGCTTAGTAACATTTTATGTCATGTTATTAAGCTGGACTTAGTTTCGGATTAGATATTAAAATTTGACTGTCTGCGAGATGGATAAAAAGGACATTTGACAACAAGTAAACAGGATTAGTTGTCTGTGCACAGCAAACACTAAAACGCGGGCTTAAAAAACTCTCAGTGTAACGATCAACTATGATAAGGTGACTTTTTAGGGTGAGAGTGAAACATTTTGGAATATTATTTCAACATTGTACACGAGGAAAAGACTAGAACTTTCATGAAATAAGTTTTTTTTTTTTTTTAATGAAATATTATAATGGGGGATACGATGGTCTAGAGACAAAGGTGCTCGCCTCTCATGCCGAAGATACCGGGTTCAAATCCCGGTCGGTGCAGGCATGTTAGAATGTTGGGATTTTTCTCTTATTTACCTGTCTCTCATCATATGGTAGGTAGGATCGAGCACCTAGTCTTCTCGGATAAGGACGAAAAACTCGGAGGGTCCGTGTGCACGTTGCGTACATAAAAAATATCTTGGCAGTTGCAAACCGAAAGGAGCACGCCAAACAGGCCGCTGCCCGGGCAAAATTAAATAAAACTTATCCTTACCACTCCCCTTGCCAATGAAAAAAATACCACCGACCGGCTCTGCACTGTGGCGACGACGTGTCTGCTCCACTTATACTTGGGCTGCAATGACACTAAGGTAAATTTCCTATAATGGGATTAAAGAAGTAGGTATACAAAATAAAAAAATACGAAAATAATACATAAACCAGGAGGTAACTATTATTCAGTCTGCTGTGCTTCTATCCCTGGTCCATGAATTTATATATTTAATTGAATTACCAATTTAACGATCAAGTCATATGGATATCACTGAATCATGTTACATCAGAACCATAATCTTGCATCAGTTGGTATTCTAGGTAAAAGTTTCTAATGGGAAAAAAAAGTGTGTATTATTTCCACCGCTTCTGTCACTGTTCCAAAAAGTGTCTTCTAAAATGTCCAAAAGACGAAAGATAATATAAAACTAGAGTTTTACCAATCTCAGGACCACAACAGGAGGGATGTTACTGGATTCACTTACACCATGGTACCTATCATTGTTTATAAAATCTGCTTAGAAATTTTTAGTGATATTGAGTTGCTATGACACAGGTGCTGAACATCAGGCTTGTTGACTGCGAGAATAAAATACCGAGAATGAAATAAATAAATTTTTATTTATCTAGATGGTCACATGGACAGAGGAACAGACAATATAAACGGGGACGTCTCTAAGCCAACCTCTCCCAATTAGGCCCCCACGCAAGGGTAATCTAGTCTTGCCAAACACACAGCAACACATTACAACAAACACCTAATACCACATTGCACGTTTTACAGCTAGCAGCAACCATTATAATTATCGGGGCCCGCAGCTCTTAAGGCCGGCCCTGCATATATAGATGAAGTGTTCGACTAGGACATACTGAAAAGAGCATCATGCCCAGTATGATCTTCACGTGATGACGACATCTTACTTCATGTGCCAATAACCGCACCGACCGCAACTAATATTGGCGCAGATGACCATACTGCCCGACACCGCTTCCTTCTTTCTCTCCATAACATCCCCCCCCCCCTTCCTTCTTCCCGATGAAGCCCGCCGGTGTGTTTAACGTCCTCATCTTCACATTACTCACCCTCCTACTCCAAGCGTACTTTTCTCTTTCTTATCCCACCCATTCCCCCTCATCTCCCCCCGCCCCGCCGCTGTCGAGTTGGACAGGTCAACATTTCCACTACGCCGTGAATAGCGATGTGAAAAGAGAGGTGAATAGGAATAGTTCCATTTCCTTTTACTGGGTTATACTTTTTCATTCATTCTTTTACCAGACACACGTGGTAAAGCAAAGCTGTGTCAGTGACATAAATTCACGTGCATCAAATAGATCAGGTTGCGGCGGAAAAACAGTTGTGACATTCAACTGAATTAGGTAATTTGCTATCGCGCACGTTCACGCGAGAGGCTGAAATCAGCCAGGGCGCCGTAAAATGGTGTCATTTTTTCTGAGTAGGAAATCTGAATATTCCTCTTTTCACCGGGCTGAATAAAAAGAAATGCAATGCTTAAAAACTGAAACAACACAGTATTTCTTTTTAACATGTGGTCGGTGAGACCTGTAAAAGTCTCAATTCAAGCGGTTCTTAAATCATATGGTAGACACTTTGGCACTGGTGACGGTAAAGTGGGTCCTACTTTGCCCAGGATATAAATCAAAATGTTAATATGTTGAGAATTGATTAACTGGATTTTTTTTTTCTGTGATATCCAAGCGTTCTCACCCAGGACTGGAAGTCTTTAGCGGGTAAGAAAATTACACAGTGAGGACAACAGATGCGAGCAGAAGCACTGATTCTGACACCACAGACACCAGAGTGCAATCATCTTGTACTGCCTACCATTGGATAAATTCTGTTTTTGCATGAATTTCGAGGTGTTAAGTTATCAGTGAAGATGAAGTTTTACTGAATTTTTATTCAAAGATTCAAAGATCTGCATTGTTTTATTCAGTGTCAAGCCCACAGAATTCATGAATTCAGGTAAGTTCCCCCCCCCGCCTTATTTTTTTGGTGTGTTTTGTTTACTCTAAATGTTAAAACATTTTATCATGTCGTTAATTTCCTCCGTTGTTATATATAATACATTTTTAAATGTGGTATATCTAGTCCCCTCCCCCCCCTCCCCCCCCCCCCACGGATCCCCATTCATTTCCCTCAGTTTTTCATATTGACATGTGTTTCAAATTAAAATTGGATTTTATGGAACAGGAAGAGGACGAAGAAATGATTTATGATTCCATGTTATGGACACTGGGAACATAAAGAACCGAGTGAGTCCTTTGTCCGTTACGAGTTACAAACTCGTGCATGACCCATTGATTCATTGATACGCCAGGCAAATTACAAATTCACTGTCCGTGTCACAACCAGTACCTCATTGTCATGGGCATTGTGCTAAGGGGTGAAGATTTATGGATAAGGATGGAGTGATAGTAATTAATCATAACACGCTAAATCTCCCATGGTCAGAACTCTGTGTGACACATGGGACTTTGTGACTGAGACGTATCTAACAACAAATACTGTATTATACATAGTGCTTTGAACTTCCAAGTTGTTTCAGAATTTGCAGTGAAGCACTCTGTTCTTACATATGAATAGGATTTATTAACAAATTTTCCACGGATCTTTAAGTTGAAGGAAGTTAGGACAAGACAAATTGTTTTTCACCAATCGGCCAAAATGCTGGCCTTGTTTCTTGATATTTTCTGACCATCTCAGTCATTTATGATACTTTTGTTTTTCTGTTTAGTGTGGTGGGTATTTTTAAAAATAAATATGTGATGATATGTAGTTTTTCATCTAGGGACATTTTTTTCTAGTAATGGGGCTAACAAGAAAATATAAACACATAATATATTTATGGTCAATGAAATTTCAGTTACTGGTGCCCAATAAACCACAGACGTGCAAATTAATGCTGCTGATGTACTGAAAAGTCCCCGGGCTAGTGTGGGCCAAGCAACAATAAAAACGTAAAAGCAATACATGAAATATTTGACACAGGGCTTCCCATATATTTGCCTATAAAAAGATACACAGAACACACGCACTGTCTAGACGTGAGTCATGATATGGGAGCATTGCTCATACTGTATACATTTCATACTCTGAGATGGCTCTGTGCCCACAGTTCCTGTAATATTTAATCTCAGCAACGTAAGGCCTTTTTAAACTTGGAATTGTACCTGCTTAAACCTGTGGAACTTGAAACAACACCCCAACCCTTCCGCCAATTTAAATAGGCAACACAGGAAACATCCATGAGGTCCTCTATACTGTACTGCCGTTGCTATTATTTTCCACTAAAATGCAAAGAAGTACGCCAGGAACCGAGAGCTTGGTTTATTCCCTGAAATCTCTGTAATGTCTTAACTCTAAAACATATGACCAAAGCTTCTTGCAATACCTTTTTTTTTTTTCTCACGGGCTAGGGACTACTCTTAGGAAATTTGGACTCTGATCGTCTTCATTAAATCGAAGGGTATTTACCAAAATGTTATAAACAGGATTTTGCTGATTTTGAGGTTTTCTCATGAAAGTGGTTCTCTTAATTTCATCATGTGTAAGTGTCATTCCATATCAGTTAAAATTTTCACGAGATATGTGTTTGTGACGTAATGTTTTATGCGTTTTAGCCCTTTGCCGACCAAACTTCAACCTCCATTTTCTCGAAAAGGCAAAAATGCCCATACAACAATATAGCAAATACCCGACAAAATACTCTATGCCTAATCTTAACCTTCAGCCCTGAAGATGTTTCCCAACCGCCCAGGAAAGCCGGCTTTGTTTACGTAACCATTTATATGACAATGTGCGTCAGGCGAGGCCCTGCAAGCAGACACTTTGTAAATATACGCTCAGCTACACTGGAAAGTTCTGATACAGTCGTGAGACGAAATAAACATGCAGACAGACAGTTTCATGGACAGACAGGAGACAGAATGAAAACCCAAGAGAAAGAAAGAATTCCAGTGAGACAGAAAGTGGAGCCAAAATAAATATGGTATTTTATTATAAACGAACAAAATACACCACTAGCAGCGACAAACTTCGGGTAAATGTGTGTCACTTTTTTAGATTTTACTTTTATCAGGATCAAAGTTAACAGGAAAGCGGTGCTCTTTCCACTTGCTCATAAATATAACTGTCTTCGATGATTCATGATTTATTTCATAGCCATAACATTAAAATTTTCCAAAAAGCAGATTTAGCGAGGTTAATAAAACAAAACTAAACAGCACATTACAAACCTCCCCATGCCAGTTCTCTACAGCATGTTGCCTACTGTGGATCTGGTACAGCGATAACATCACGAAGTAAATACCACGTTTTCAACTAGTGAGACCGTCTCGTTAGCGGTGGTTAAAATTCAAGACTGAGTCAAAACCGATGCGAAAGACTTGACTCAGTGGGTTACTAACCTTAAACTTCTCAGGTAATCTTGGGAACTTTCCAAAGTTAAAAGCTGTGCTGCATGGCAATATCTATTGTTGTTAATATAATTCCTCCTGATAAAGTGACAAAATATTATTGTAAGCTGGACTTGACGTGCGGGAGGGTTAATATAATTCAGAGGAGTCTGTTTACTATTTCAAATATTTTACAAATATAATGCCGTTCATTTCATTGCCATGGGAAACTTTTTGCACTGGGACATATGGCTATGACAATGTTTTATGGTATTCAGAGAATCGTTTCCAGCAAAACAACCGACTATATTTCAACGCTGTCCTGTCACATGTATGGTTGTGAGAACAGAGCTTTACTCTGGGGGAGGGGGGCATGGCAAGAAGATCAGAGAACCACCCATTTAAAAATGCAAAGTATAAGATAATGTTATTAGTACAAATGCAATAGCAGCCACAACAGTAAGAACAAACAAACAAACAAACAAAAAGTATCATGACGACAATCGGTACAACAACAACAACAACAACACTACAACACGATTGCTCAGAGTTTTAACTCCGTCCTCAGTTCTAAAAGGTCAGATCCAGCAGAGTCCACATTCAGTTCTGTCTGCCCTTGGTTTTCATTCAGTCTGCCTCTACTACACCCCTCCCCACCCCCCCCACCCCACCCCCATCCCCTTTCACCCGGTGCCCTTGTAGGAGACTGGTTTTTCCTTCTCTTTTGTTCACTATTTCCTGATCCCAGAAAATGACGTAAGGTCACGTTATATCATTCCAGTCATTGATGTCTGAATTTTATAACCACCATTTGGATCAGTCAATACGATTTGGTTCGCTATGATTCACTGCTCCAATGGGAGAGCATTGGTTGCTTTTATTTGCCTTTTTCCAAGTGATGCCTTCATACAGCTTATAGTGATCTATGTGGGTCACTCGTTTAGTTTTGGTTCGCTTTAATTCACTGTTCTTCTTGAGAAGCATTGGTTACATGTGTTTGCCTTTCTCGATGTGTTGCCTTCTTACAAGTTAGTGATCTATTCTTAGCGTCTTTCTTACACCAATGGTGGTCCAAATTAGATTTGGCCCGCCATAAGTCAACTGCCCTCCATGAAACAATGGTTGCATTGGTCGTTTTCGAAGTGATGCCTTCATAAGCTTAGAGATCCATCTTAAATAATAGGGTGTTTCTTCGCACGTTGTCCTTATTCTAAGTGACTTATAACAGGTAAAATTACACTTTAATGGGGATTATGATTGAGGATAGGGTTTAGACTGAAGATTTGTAGATGGATTTGAATGTTTAGTTACACTCCTATAACAACAATTCACACAAGACATGGAGTGCCCACATCCCGTAAAACAAAGGAGCACAAACTAACGCTCACTTTAAACATGTAAAAAATTACTCCGCTGCTCTCGATGGAAAGATCACAGAACGTGCCAGTTATGCACAGCACGTATCAATAAAGTATGCACTGGAAAAAGAAAACACTGAGTTCCTTAATATCAAAAAAGTCGCCCCAAAGTAAAAATCAATCTAATAGAACTCATCCAAGGGACCACCTCTAAGGCCGCCTTTAGATAGGGCTTCATTTTTCACTTTTCATTTTTCACTCTTCAATTTTCACTTTTCACTTTTCACTCTTCATTTTCTTGATCGTTTACATAGATGATTCACTTTTCACTTTTCACTCTTCATTTCCTTGATCGTTGGGGTTTTCCCAACACATACACGTGGTCTAACTTTTCTCAGGTCAGCACCAGAACCAGATTTATTGTTGTAAAGATGGACAGCTCCGATGAGGAAGATTTGCTTTTACTTTTAGCATTAAGGAGACGAAAAAAGCGCAGACGAACAATCTGGTGCCGAGAACACTTCCTTCTGCGAAGTGAGAGGGGTGATTTTGAGCGAACGTTTTGCTCTCTCATGACTCGAAAGGATGAGACTTTATTTTTCATGAGGATGTCCTATGACACATATGACCATCTGAAAAGTCTCATCCTGCCACATTTGCAGCCAACTGGATCAAACTGGAGGACATCCATTTCCGCCGAGGAAAAGCTTGTTCTGACGCTGAGGTAAGTGCAAAAACTTTAACTTTTACAAATACGGAGTACAATATATGCGACGATACCTTCTTTGTTTGAAAGGCAAACAAAGAAGGTGTCGTCACATCTCACTCAACCAGACTACAACCCAATAAAATGCAGCCAGAAATAGCAAAGCCATTTGATGATAGTTTAATGAATTCAAAAACAAAGGGGAGAAGTAGATATCTAGAGGTTAACACTAAACTAATCACTGGGTCTTGTATTGAATGGCGTGTAATACGCGTCCAGTGGAGAGTGTGTGTGTGAGCTGGGGACTACTCGTTGATAGTTGGATGTACCCGGCATGTACAAATTGGCCTGTCCTGCCCTCTTCCTCCTCAAGTCTTGAATGATATTCACTTGAAAATCCATATAGTCATCTGTTGTTAGCTCTTCCACCATTGGCATGAGCGATTTCATGAAAAGGAAACGAGGTGTTTCCTTGCTTTTTTCCAACTGACGTTGCCGTATCAGGAATAATATTTCATCATCATTAGTGGACTGCCTCTTTTTTCCTTTTCTCGTCTCAATTCTGCCCTCTGTCGTTTCCACTTGCAACTGGCTGGCACTGGCATCCCCCATCACCTCCCCTGTCAGCTCTTGGTCATGTTGGACTTCTGCAACACCTTCACCTGTCACCTCATCCAACGGAGAGTCGCAAACACTGTCCTCTAGCGCCAGATTTCCAGACGTTGGGCGGGTTCGCTTCACTGGGAGAAGGAACTGAAGGTCTTTTTCAAACTTCCACTCCTTCTCAGTGTCAGCACCGCTACCAGATTTCTTATTCTTTTTTTTTAGCACGTTGCAGAAGCCTCTCATAAGCTGGTCCCATATGCTCTTTGAGTTACAGCTGCAACCTATGGGTACAGTGAGATAAAAGTGGGGCGATTACTGTTAGAATTGATATGTTATCCATTTCAAAAGCATTAGTAATAGTACTATTAGTAACAGATGTTTAGAGTTTCATTAAATTAAAAGTGTCTTAATGTATATTTTTTCCGTATGTATTGCAGGTATCTTGCAACTGGATCATCTTTCTCTTCAATGAGCGTACCATTTCACATGTCGCTAGCATCTATCAGTATTTACGTGATGGCTACCTGCAGAACTCTTTTGGGATGTATTAGCACCATTGGAATTACCGGAACCAAATGAAGATCAATGGCAAAAGATTGCTAAAAAATTTGGAGACTTGTGGGATTATCCTTTTGCAATCGGTCCTTTGGGTGGGAAACACATTGCACTTCGAAACCCTGCAAATAGTGGCTCGGCATATTACAATTATAAAGGATTCCCAAGTATTGTACTTTTGGCTCTTTGTGATGCAGACTCTTGTTTTATCTTGATTGACTGTGGCCAATATGAAAGAATCAGTGATGCTGGCGTATTCAACGCATCTCGTTTATCAACATTGCTTGAAAAAAGGGAGCTGAACATTCCAAAAACTTCGTTTAAAGTGAGTGTTTCTAATCAAACTATTCCTCATTTGATCATTGGAGATGGAGCATTCCCGCTAAAATCGTACATTATGAAACCTTTTGCAGCCAGAACCCTAAACGCCAAGAGAAGAATATATAACTACAGGCACTCAAGAGCACGACGAACAGTGGAATGTGCTTTTGGCATACTGGCTAGTTAGTTCGAAGTATTCCAACGGCCAATGCGGGTCCAGCCAGACAAAGCTGTTAAAGTTACAAAAGCAGCAGTGGCACTGCATAATTTCATCCGTCGGCGAGAAGGTGCTATGGGCGATCGAACATCCACCATCAAATACGACAATGTTGAGCCTAATGAAGAGAATTTTGTACCTCTTGCAGCCATTCCACACAGTGGAAGGGCTACGGACGAAGCTGTTATTATCCGAGATACGATTTCAGAATTCTTTAGTGTACCAGATGGAGCAGTGTATTGGCAAAATGATCTTGTATTTAGAAATGTGCAACATCAAACTGACTAGCTGGCTTAAATTCAAACGACGCAGAAGAGAACAGATAATTCTTGAAAGACATTTTCGGATTCACTTGTTCGATTTTTAGATTATCACCATCATCATCGTCATCGTCATCATTATCATCATTACCCTCACCATCACCACGATTATCACCACCCATCATCACCATCATCATCGTCACCATCATTATCATCATCATCGTCATCGTTATCATTAGCATCATCATCATCATCATTTCCATCATCTCGATAATATTTTCAAAAGGATTCTTTTTTTGCCTATATTTCTCCATGTTTTTTATTTTTTTTAATCATCTACTGTTTGATATTAAACCTTTGAATTGAATTGTAATGTTGCAAGAAAGAATAGATTAAACTTTTCCTTCTCATGTTTACATACCTTCGGGTGGTTGAATTGTTTTATCAAGTTCCTCCCACACTTGCTTTTTTTGGTCCTTGCTTTTGTAATCTGGATGGCGTGGATCCCACAACAATGGCTTGTTTCTCACAAGGTCAATAATTAATTTTTTGTAGTCATCCATATTTAGACGCCACAAGAATAATAATTTGGAAGAATTTAGCAGTGCTGTGATGTCCCAATTACTGTTATTACTGTGTAGCCGTGTGCCCCACCCCACACACCAAATACGGTAGGCTACCCCCAATGCATAGACACTGACATTGCACATGCCTATGACCTACTTCCCTTTTTACCGGGATTACCAATTATTTATTTAAACTTAAAAACTTAATAATCATATAGTATTTAGTATCAAATCACACTAGAATTTAATGAGAAATTCGATTCTGAACTCAGATTTTGACTTTTTGACAAAAAGTGTGTTTGAAATGATAAGAGCCACGCCCCCACTTCTCTTCATTCCACGGTAGAAATGAGCACGTTCACTCTTGTTGTCAGGAGGGCTATTCACTTATTCATCGATGAAGAGTGAAGAGTGAACAATGAATCTCTATCTAAAGGTCCCTCTCTTTTCCTATATTGCCATTTTCGTTTCCTGCATGAAGAATGAAGAATGAAGAATGAAAAGTGAAAAGTGAAGCCCTATCTAAAGGCGGCCTAAACTGTCACCGCTTCACTTGCTTTCGCAGCTCCGCAATAATAAAAATCTGCATGGTCTTTATTCATGCCAGATTTTACGGACGCCCGCCCAGGGGTTTGAAGTTACGCACATGATTAGGCCTGGGCGAATTATATTGATAACTGGTACACAGTGTAGTGGGGTAGTTGTTACTGTATTCTGTACTTACTTCCACATGAACGAAAGAGAACAAAAAGACGGCAAAAATTATTTATATGAAACAGTTTAGAGATCAGTGACAATTTAGGAAGTCTGCAAGTACTAAAGTAGACCACGCTACAAAGGTTTGGGAGGGATTATCCCAAGAAAGTAGTAGTGGGATCATGAAAAACCAAGCCATCGGCATTAGAAGAGCTATTTCTCATCTTCCCATCAAATGTTTTATAACATCTCCCTACTAATGAGGCACTTGCTAAAAGCTGGCAAATGTACCCAGTAAGCACAGAAATAATTTTGAAATTCTGCCATTTATTGCATTGTTGTATGCAGACCAGTGGTTTAGCGTGGGTTGCCAGCGCCTGGGACAAGGTACGTATTTGTGCCCGCCTAACCCGAGTCCCTTCCGCCAGTCCAGTAGTGAACCCATTGCCCTCTAAGCACATGTACTGAACTGGAAGAAAATTAAAATAAAATGCATTTATCGCTAGTATAGCCAAAGTTATTTGAAATCGCCAGGACCTGATTTGGGTATAGTTTGGACAATAACAATATTGAAATCTCTCTCAGCTGACAGTCGACGGTATCACCAGGTTACTCAGTCTTTCTTGGCTCATTGTACATCTCTAATATTTTTGATAAATTTAGGTTTTGAGAAACTTCTTTCACAATTGGTAGTTAAGACCGTGACAGTTTTGAAATTCTGCGCACAGGGCAACCACCCATGTGGCTTCCGCCTACGATACACCACTGTATAATGTAGACAGAGAACTTGAGAGTACCTCACTACTAGCAAAAGAATAAATTTTTTTTGCATAATAAGATAAAGAGTACTTTTTTTTTTTTAATCTGTCCCCATCCCTTATTTTTGCAGAACATCAGCCTATAGCCTCTCACCTATTCGTGTAAAATAAACAATGGATTATACTGTATAGGTGGACATGGCGTCACTGACTCAGTTTGTTTACAGCCACCGTCATATTGATGGTATTCGCTGTAGAAAATGCCGATCGTTCACGCTGTGTTCGGTGATCGCGATTGGTACAATTTTGAAAATTCTGATCAGTAATTCCCCAGTCTCATCTAATTACCAATCTCCAACCGAGCCCAGGATTATCAAACAATAGTCACAGCAAACTGCCATAAAAGATGTAACATTAATCATCTATGTTAGACTGAGTCACTAGGCTCTGATAATTTTTTATTTATTTATTTTGTTGTCGTTGTTGTTGTTGTTGCATGTCACTGTGAATCCATCATGTGACTTTCTGAAAACATCTTTAACCGCTTTCAGCTAAAAAGCGAAATAGCGATTTCAGTTGGTTATAACATAGAACATATAGAGTTTTTTTGTTCTAGGACATGAAATCCATCAGTATTTACCTGTCAGCACACACCCGATTCATGTCACAAAAGTTTTTTAAAAAAACCAAAGGGCTTTCTCAGTACCCATAATTCAAAGAAGCGACGGAAAGGAAACATAAGTGTCGAGCAAGATTCTTAGTTGAAACAGAATGATGAATGAGCGAAAAACGCACTTGCTGATCAAAGCCAAAAACTGAACTAGCATTAAAAGATCATCAGTTCGAAAGGGTAAAGCTTTGTGCCCTGTCTATCTGGAAGACTGTGCTAGCGATACGTGCTGTTTCATCAGACTGAAATCAAGTTTGTCTTTGTTTTTCCTTTATGTATAATTATATTTTCGGGATTTAGCACAGTGTTTGCAGTACCCGGATTTTCTGTCTACGTGAACAAAAGTTCAGTGAACATTCGACCGAAAATATTTCAAACTTTATTATGAGCAATGACATAATATGATGGGACATTCGTAATGGCACCAATAAAAATAAATGAAATGTAACAACAACAACAACAACAAAATAAACATTACATTTATTTTATGCTGATTTACTCTCTCTCTCTCTCTCTCTCTCTCTCTCTCTCTCTCTCTCTCTCTCTCTCTCTCTCTCTCTCTCTCTCTCTCTCTCTCTCTTTGTCTCACAACAAATATAGACACCCATGCACCCGCATAGAAGCCAAAAATCAAAAGGGATTCTAAATCTGGACACATCTCAAAGACAGGCCAAATTCTTCGTAGACTTCCGTTTTGTTGCAGGGCCCGTGGCCATTATAAACTATTTTTCGTTGCCTCACTGCTCCGGTGTGGAAATATTCGAAAAAGTCAATGTATTCGTTAGGCTAAAGTTCAAAGGCGTCATGCTGAACTTCAAGTTTTCGAAATACTCATGCCAATACGGTAAGAACGGCAGTTAATATTTCCTTCTGAGACCTAAAGTATATAAAATTTGTAGACAGACTGTTATTTTGCGAACTGCTTGAATATGACCTGGCAAACACTTTGCTCTATGACCATCCCAATTTCAGACGCCGCCAAAGGGTAAGAAAGGAGCGATGACCAAAGACACTGTATACCAGGGATGGCGAAACCTGCCTAAGAGCCACATACCATAAACTTCATATGTTCGATCGAGAGCCACATACGATAAACTTCATATGTTCGAGAGCCACATACGATAAACTTCAGATGTTCGAGAGCCGCGAGATATGAACAAAATTTACACACACGTTATCATTGTTACATGCACATTTTGTTACATAAATATTATATATTAAATATTAACAATTACATGTACGCAACAATATTTACTCACGTATGCAGTTTTTAAGCTGCTAATTGTATTAGTTTCAGTAATCACAAAGTACGCATATGTACCAACTGTTTTCAGTGTTTTCATTGATGATTGTTTTAACTGTACCGAATGTATTAAACTCAGTAATGAACTGCTGGAACATCTAAGAAAAATGTGCGAATTTGCATTTCAGGAACACAGTTAGGCTGCCAAAAATAAAAATAAAAGGGTAAAAAAAAAGAGAGACATTTAATGATATTTACTTGTCTTAGAAATTATCTGGCCGAAACATGAAGGAACACATTTCCGAGGGCCGGATACTGAAGGTCAAAGAGCCGCATGTGGCTCGCGACCCGCGGTTTGGCCACCCCTGTTATATTTACCAAGCTCTGATCTTCTCCATTCCAACCACCCGCACCCAAAAAACAACGCTTGGGCAGCTACTGATCGCCAGAAGCGAAGAAGTCGCTGGCGTTGAAAAGGTATCAAGCTTTTATCAGATGGGGTTTTCTCATCACTCAATGACTTTTCTCTCTTACCCACTGCAAAATGGCAACATTAACCCCTACTCGATCATTTACCCTGGCCAATGGCTCGTGGGCGAAAAATGTCATTATTGCACTCGTAGCCACTAGCATCAGATGACCCCAATCCACGGACAGTGAGAACTGGCCTGTGTAAGAAAGGGAAAAGGCTCCTACTCTTTCATCCATTCTGTCCGTGAGCATTGGAGAGGTTATTTTGAAAGTTAAGGATGGTCATCTCACACGGAGAACAAGGCAGGGTGGATATTTATAGATTACGTAACTGACGCAGTTTCCCAAACTGGACGTTCAAATGTTCATCAAACATTGGCTTGACTGGACGTGTTGACACAGCAAATCACATTCATCATATTGGATTATGGGTCGGTCCGTTCTCAATGTCTTAGATACAAGACGTCCACGGCATTATTTTATTTTCAAACTGATGGGAAATGTTAGCATCATCCTTCATACAGGCGGTGATACACACACACAGACACACACACACTTAATTTTTTCCACCCTCATCCTCCCCTCCCCATCTCCATCAACATTCTTCTCTTTTCGACAGCTCCAGCTTTTCTCTGAGTCTCCTCTCCCTTATGCCATGCCCGTCTCCTCCGACTTTTTGAAGTAAATTTGTCCCAAGGACCTAAAAATGCTGCAATCAGTCTTGATTTTAAACACATTTCTGTCAAATAACCACAACCAAAAGCCTGAGTAAAATGTATAAACAATAACAGTCGGAAGGGGGTTAGGCTATCTTTATATTGTTTATGGTTCATTATGAGCATGATGAGAAGAGGGACAGCAAAGAATACATCTGACGTGATACTGCGTGTCGTAAGAGGCGACTAAAGGTGCAAAGGTCCTGGTCTCCCGAGAAGAGCCAGTTGGCGGTGGGCCAACTACCCACCCTGTAAAAATAAACCAGTTACAGAAACACAAGCAAATACTTTAAGTCAGTCTTTTATCTTGGGAGAAGGGGGAGCATCTGCACCTGTAGATTCAATGAAGGACAATGGACAAAGCCGAAAGGACTCCACTGGCCCGACTGCTCCCTCATCAAACAAGTCACTCCGGATTGCGTCGTGGAATGTCCGCTCCATGTATGAAGCGGGAAAGAGTGCCCAGGTTACAATGGAGATGAGGCGATACAGACTGCACATACTTGGAGTTAGCGAGACCCGCTGGATACAGTCCGGACTGAAACAACTTAATTCTGGGGAAAAGATTTTGTATTCTGGAAGGGAGGACAAAAAGCATACAGAAGGAGTAGCGATCATCTTGAGCAAGCACGCCCAGAGGTCACTGAGGGGATGGGAACCCTACGGAAGGAGAATTATATTGGCATCATTTACTACAAAGAACAAGAACATCAACATGAACATTGTGCAGATATACGCCCCAACAAACGAAGCAACCGATGAGGACAAGGACGATTTCTACAACCAGCTTCAGGAAATAGTTGACACATTGCCAAGAAAAGATGTGAACATTATAATGGGAGACGCCAATGCCAAGATAGGACAGGACAATACAGGGTATGAAGACATTATGGGGCGCAATGGTTTGGGACAAATGAATGATAATGGAGAGCGGTTTGCAAGTTTCTGCGTATTTAACAGCTATGTGATTGGAGGTTCAGTATTCCCACACAAGAGGATCCATAAGGCCACTTGGATTTCACCGGATGGAGTAACTGAAAACCAGATTGACCACTTTTGCATCACCCGACGATTCAGACGCTCACTGGAGGATGTCATAGTACAGAGAGGAGCTGATGTTGGATCTGACCATCACATGCTGCTGGCAAGACTCAAACTCCGCCTCAAGAAACAAGGTACCAGAGCAGGAACAAAGAGGAGAAAGTTTCAAGTGAGCCTTCTGGATGGAGACAAGAAGGAAGAGTTCCAGCTGACACTGAGGAATAGATTCAAACCCCTTGTTGACCTCGAAGAGACAGTAGATTTGGAGACTCACTGGGCTAAGGTAAAAGGAGTATTTACATTGACATGTCAGGATGTTCTTGGGGAAAAGAAAGTGGAACACAAGGAATGGATCAGTCAAAAATCACTGGACTTGATAAGGATAAGAAGAGACCTAAAAGAACAGGTAAATGCAAGTCGTACAAGAAGCTCAAGAGTTGGTAACCAGGAAGAGTACCGAGCATCAGCTAAAGAGGTCAAAAAATCAATTAAAAAAGACAAAGAGGAGTTCATAGGAATGTTAGCAGAGAAAGCAGAGAAGGCAGCAACAGGAGGACACATGAGGATCCTCTACCAGACTACAAAGACTCTTGCTGGAAAATATGGAAAACCTGAAGTTCCTGTCAAGGATTACAACAGGAAGGCTATTTTTGGAAAGGAAGCTCAGGCAAAAAGATGGATAGAACATTTTAACAGCCTATTGAACAGACCTCCACCAAGCAACCCACCCGACATTCTACCCGCAAGAAATGATTTACCGATCAGTTGCGACCCTCCGACTAAAGCAGAGATTAATGATGCCATAAAGCAGTTAAACCGAGGCAAGGCAGCTGGACCAGACCAGATCCCACCAGAGGCGCTGAAGGCAGATGCTGCTGGGGCTGCAGAGGGTCTGCACTCACTATTCTCGAGGATTTGGATCGGAGGCAAGTTTCCAAAGGACTGGAAGGAAGGACACCTCGTGAAGCTTCCAAAAAAAGGGGACCTCAGCAATTGTAGTAACTACAGAGGAATCACACTTCTCTCCATCCCAGGAAAGGTTTTCAATCGCATTATTCTCAAGCGAATACAGAATGCAACAGACCCAAAACTTCGTGAGGAGCAAGCTGGTTTCAGGAGTAATCGATCAACCACCGACCAGATCGCCACGCTGAGAATCATAGTAGAGCAGTCGCTAGAGTGGAACTCCGAACTGATAGTGAACTTCCTTGACTACGAGAAGGCCTTTGATAGCATCGATAGAGAAACACTGTGGAGAATATTGAGACATTATGGAATCCCAGAGAAGATGGTGAATCTTATCAAGAGCATGTACGAGGGGACAAGTTGCAGAGTCGTACACGATGGTGAGCTTACTGACAGCTTTGATATCAAGACTGGTGTTAGGCAGGGTTGTTTGCTGTCCCCATTTCTGTTTATTCTGGTGATTGATTGGCTTATGAAAGAAACCACCAGTGGAGGAAGAAATGGCATACAATGGACCCCATGGACACAGTTGGACGATCTAGATTTTGCAGATGACTTGGCACTATTGTCGCACACGCACGACCAGATGCAAGCAAAGACTACAGCTCTAAACAAAATTTCAGAATCTATTGGATTGAGGATACATCCTGCGAAGTCGAAGGTCCTAAAAATTGTTGCACCCCCAAGCGAACAAGTCAGAGTAGGAGATCAACCACTGGAAGATGTAGAGTCCTTCTGCTATCTTGGTAGTATCATTGACAATAAGGGAGGAACAGAGGCAGAAGTCAAAGCACGAATTGGAAAGGCACAGGCAGCTTTCACGTCCTTAAGCAAGATTTGGAGAACCAAGGATATATCTCTAAAAACAAAGCTGAGGATATTCAACTCGAACGCGAAGTCAGTCCTGTTGTATGGATGTGAGACTTGGAATGCGTCCCAGGCCTGCATAAAGAGAATCCAAGTTTTCACCAACAGATGTTTGAGGAAGCTACTTAAGATCAGATGGACAGACAAGGTCAGCAATGAAATTGTATGGAAAAGAACAAGACAGAGCCCAGTCAGAGAGGAAATTGGTAGGAGGCGATGGAGATGGATCGGCCACACTCTCAGGAGGCCAGGAAACAGCATCACGAAGAAGGTATTGGATTGGAATCCCCAGGGCAAGAGATCAAGAGGAAGGCCGCGCGGAACGTGGAGAAGAGCCAGAGAAAATGATGTGCAACGAAGGGGAAAGACTTGGAATAATGTAAAGAGGCTGGCCCATGATAGAGAGGGATGGAAAGTGTTTGTTGGTGGCCTATACCCTGATCCAGGGTGAGAAAGGCAATGATGATGATGAGCATGATGGCTCGAATAACAGGGAGGATCAGTAATCGAGCTGCGGACTCACATACAGGGTTGCATGGTGGCGCAAGGAGTTAGAGCTGTTTTGTCTTGCTTGTACTGTCAGATGTGCACTATGGAATTTAAAAAAAAAAAAAAAACGGGACCTGGGACACCAGCGAGGCCGAAACAAGTCTTGTCTCATTAGTTTGGGAGCGACAAAACTGTCTTGAGGCAGCTGGAGGAAATACAGACCTTTCGCACTGAGTCAGAACAGAAGCAAAACACACTTAACTCGGTGCGCCACCAGCTATTATTCTCCAGTCGACGCTAAACCCTTGTTAACGAATTGCTGTGTCCAAGGTCGAGTTATGGTGTTGGCGAAGATACCACGAAAAGAAAAAAAGTAATCACAGACATTTTGTGACTTTGTCCACTAGAAGGCGATTTTCTATCAATATTTTGACTTTATTGTGATGAAAGCACCTACCTACCCTGTCAGTATCACTACGTCAATCAGACGTAGATTTCCCGAGGATTACCATAGGACCTGGTGTAGGTTCCCTACATCAAAGGTATGTCAGCACGATATTGGAATCGGCGGATAGACGTAGGAACGACGTCCATCCTATGCGCAAACGACGTCAATCCTATGCATCGTTTTTCTGTAGGATCACTGGCCGGGTATGCTTACTGTAGCAACTGCCCAAAACTATTTGCATAATAAACTATTCACGAGGTTTCTTTCCCCACTCACGACATTTGGTCGTAAAGATTAATGGTCCCCCCAGTCCATTTGGAAACATCGATAGCTTTAACCACTGAAGCGTTGCATTAAACCCAACCTGTGAAACAAACATTGCATGCACATCAATCTTTCAAAGGTACCTGGTAATCTTCACAGGTGCTTAGTGCTTGAACAGAAGTCTTCTCTGCATTGCCCCGGCATCCATCATTCTCTAGGGATCTTAAACCCATTCCTATGTATGTACTGGTATTTGTGCCATTTGTGAACGATTTACCGGGACAACTCTTATCCTATCAGAAACTAGTCTCTAGCCGATAGCTTAGTATCGGCACGTTTGTAAAAGAGAGACGCATCATTCCATTATTTCCTTTATGCAAAGTTGTGCAGTGGCCACCTTTACACGAGTTTCCTAAATTGAAACTGAATAGCCGATCAAAGGCAAATCTGAACTGGCTATTCATTATAAAGAAAACGGAGACATAACCAGGTTTTACATAAAGGTGGGCCGGATATAAGGCTGCCGTATTCAGCTTTCACTATTTGCTTGAAGGCGCCGGGAGATTCTCCAAGTCTGAGGGGAAATTAAATCAAATCTCATAGACATGCAGATGCAACTTCTCTCCTTGTGAGAAATGTAAATACTGAGCTAGAGTTTCCCCCAATAACTTTGGCTCGAGAAATTGGGTAGCCCCGAAACAGTAGGGGCGTTTTAAAAATATCGGTTGCCAAACGAAAAAGAAAATTACCCTTATCAGTGGGTTCATCCCTTCGAATATAATTTTTGGATAACACCTCTGTCTCTCTCTCACACTGAACGGCCTTTAAGGTATTGCTGCTTGTTCAGAGCGAACCGACGTCCTGCATCTCTTCTACTTGTATGGTTCCCTTGGCATACGACGAGTTCATCAGAAAGTGTCCTCATAATTTAATTGGCTGTGCCGACAGACTCAAAGAACGAAATCCACGGGTAACTCGTACTCCTCCATTGCACTGCATATAAATATGAGGACACATTGAAGAATGAGGAGGATTTTCTACAGTCTCTTTCTTCACCATGCTCTATCGTCAATGAAATTGTGGAATAAAAATGCGGAAAGGTCCAGACGGCTATGTAAACAATTCTGAAGTGAATATCAACAAGAAGATTGAATTCCTGCCAATCTTCACCCAAAGAATTCTTCTTACAGAACAAAAAATTCGCTGTCTGTGAATAGCGGCTGCTCTACCTTTCGCTTTGTTGTTTCCGGTTTCTTTTCAGCTAGTCCACGTTTTTCATAGATTTTCCCAGAAATTTACGAACAGAACATTATGCTGAGACTTCCTACTATAAAGAACAACTGATTTATCCCAAACAAAAATGAAAAGACAAAAATGCAGCCGCCAATTTGGACACCAGATTTAATAAAAAATATGAACGAACGAGAAGTAATGGGCCAGTTTAGGGAAGAAAAAAATGATAAAAGATTGATTTCAGTTTCGAACACCCACCCATGTCTCTTTCTACCCTATCTGGCGATTCCAATCTTCTAAACACAGACAAACTTTACAACGGGCCATCCTTCTGTGAACATGAGGGGCCAATCTCTTCAGACACTTAAATTTTCATTCTCTTCCCTATCTCCCTGATAACCTTTTAATTTACAAGGCCAAATGTTATTTCAGCCTCTTGGTTTGCTTCGTTGAGTACGATCCTCGTTCCCCTCCATCACTTCATTTTACAGTATGGCAGTCTCATGCTTTATCCCTTTTGGAATACAACACTGACCACCGCTTTCCTGCCGGTTTCTTTAGACTTTCACAACTTACGATTCGTAGATATCCTGGGGCAATCCAGACTGTCCACAGACTAAACAATATGATGAAATCAGGTTTTATAGTGGTTATGATCGAGATCAGGGAAACATCCATCAGATATGTTATTAACCAGAAGACCATGGAAATTACAAAATATTATATGCATGTATATATAATTTAGAAAAAACGACATACTGAAAAAGCGTGGCATCGCAGCAAGGTTTGAAGTCAAACTGTGGCAAAAAGAAAGCATACTTTCCATAAACGTACAAGTCCTGTACTGAATCGGAGTTGACCGACTTGGATGTCCATGAAAAGTGTAGGTGGTGCAGTTTAAGCACGAAGAAATGCCTATTAATGTCAACCGAATGGGATCTTCACCCCTCTCCGAGCGCCTTTGAAATCACCGCAAATTCTCGTAATGTTTCCTCGACTCAACTCTACCGGAAAATTAAGGAAAAAGAAAATGGATCAATAATTTTGGAAATAAGAATTTTTATCTTGCAGTGGCAATTCCTAAATTTTATCGTCTTCCCTTTCGTTTTTTATTCCTGTCTTAGAGAATCCCAGGAAGATTCATATGACATGAAAAGTTATTTCTCTCCTAGCGATTGTAAATAGTTGAGGGGATAAAAAATGTGAATGGTGTTTAAGAAAGTTCGTCAAGATCAAGACATGCACGTCTTTCAAAACACTTGAACATTTCAAAGTGAGGAAGGACGTGAGAGTAAGAGACAAAAGAGATGGAGAATAAGAAAAATCAATTCCAATGTGTTATCGCTGTAGCTCCGGGAATTATAAGAATACACGACGAAGCTGAACTCGTGTAACTTGTACTACAGCAGTAAGCCTATCAGATAATTGTTTTGGCTCAGAATGTGTTGGCAAACTTTATTTTTAAAAAATAATGACGTCTTTGAAACGAACACAAAGGGATTAATTGAAAACAGCAGCAGCAACAACGACAACAACACAGCTTTCTGTCGGATGATGCTATATCTGTTGATGAGAAGTCGCGTCTCTCAAATCAGAATATTACCAGACTATGATTACCCATCTTCTATTTGGGGAACATTTACCCTGCTTTCTTAAAAAACAACAACAATAACAGTACTGAAAAAACAAAAAAGTTGCCTGAGGCCACGCCTGTTTTGGAACCTGGGCCAACCGCAGTCTCATCAGAAGATATCGGAAACAAAAGACAGTTGGACAAAATACGAGGAAATCAGTTCTTGAAAAAAGATATGCCCGATATAGCAGATGAAGGTATATGGAGTATTAGAATGAAAATGCCCCAAGGCATCTTAAGATCATGCGCTGGGACGAACACAGACTCAGCTTAGCCTCAGCTCATATCTTCAAAGAATCGACTGGGTAAAACGAAGAAAATAAGACAAAAAGAGAAAGAAAATAAACCTCTTACATGGACACGTCCTCACTGCCTTGTCTGGAGCGCCATCTACATTCTGTATTGTACGCAGCGTCGATGCCAAAGTCTGTGCTGAAACGGGAAATTTGATCATGGAATGGATTTTTCAATAACTGCTCATCCATCAAAAACACGACTTTATTCGGTTGTATGTTGTTGTTTTTTTCACATCATTTTTTTTTCTTCTGGAAAAGGAGACGGGTGAATAAAGAACAATAAGAATGGGCGGGGATGGGGAGGGGGGAGGGGGGGGGTGGTGGAGTCAAGCTTTGAAAAACGTAGCCTTGACATGCTCATTGTGAGCCAAACTTTAGTATTATTCATGCCAGTTAGGCGTTTGCCGCAATTGAGTCATTATAATTTGTGGTAATGGCTAAAATAAATATCTCACTGGCTGCACTTAAATTTCTTAAACGCACAGTTAGCTACTGTTTCATTTTAACTTAATAAACCCAGCGTTCACACCAGAGATCCGCTTTCGTTACATTTCGCACAGTTCACGAACGGACGAGGTTAATCTTTATGTCGCTTATTAGTATTCTCATATAAGTTACGAGAGTTAAGTGAGAACACTAATTGGGGAGATAGAAACATTATCCTCGACTGTTCGTGGATGGCACGGATGTTAACGAAAGCGGATCTCTAGTGTGAACGCTTGGTTAACGCTGACCACACAAAGTTTCAAAAGACAAATTAAACATGTTTGTCCAGTCTACATATCGCACGGCCACGTCTATTCAAAATTAATGGTTACCTCAAGCCCACAGCCAAGCGGACATTTCATGCTAGAGACATTCCAATTTCTTGCAGTTTTCTTTTTTATTCACCAGGAAGGCGGGGGGGGGGGGGGGTTGAAAATGGCTGCATTTTTTTTTTGTATTGCTTGGAATGGACGAAAGAAAACTGCTCTTTCATTATTCATGGTAACGTCAGAGAATCTGTGTAGGAATCCAAGAATTATTCAAATGGCAATGTAATAAAGAACGAAGAATTTGGCCATATTTCTTTAGAATTAAAAATGGGATTGATAATCTGGAGTCACGATGGAACAGGTGTAAAGGGCACCGAGTCTTGAAATACCGAATATTATTCTGTAACAAGCGTATTCAACTTTTTCCGCTGTAAAATTTTCGTCTTGTAATGACCAAACTAACAAAATCTATTTTCTATATCTTCTTTCTCTTTCTTTCATAGTAATACTCAAAATTATTTTGAGCTCTCTCCATGTGTTTTTTTTTTCTCTCTTTCACAGCACATGCGTGTCCTTGTGTTGTTTTGGAAGCTGGGATCCCTGGCCACCACCAAAATAATATACAAAAATCCCATTGCAGACAGTAGCCAGCTGTGGGAACTATCTTGTCGTTGTAGCTCCCATTCTTTATCTTAATGAATTTCTCAGGGTTGTGTGTGTGTGTGTGTGTGTGTGTGAATGTGTGTGTGTATGTGTTTTATCGCGTCTTTATGTGTGTGTGTCCGTCTACGTTTTGGTGTGTTTATGTGCGAATGCGTGTGTGTGCATGAGTGTGTGTGATTGTTTTTGCTTTTGGCCCATTCTCCAACTCTAAGAATCTATAGATATGGGATGTCACAGACAGACAGGAGACTTGGCTGCATAAAACAGAACACAACTGTAAACACGATTAATCTCAAAATGTGATATCGGGTCTGTCCTAGAACATTTTGAAAGAAACTGTTTCAGAATGATGGATTTTTTTCGCCAAAGGAAAAAACACACGCACACCCCTCTCTCTCTCCTTCTCTCTCTCTCTCTCTCTTTCTCGCTCTGTCTCTCTCTCTCTCTCTCTCCGTCTGTTATCGAAGAGGAAAGAAAGAACAAACAAAGATTTAAAAAATACCATAAAGGAATAACTTTTTTTTCGGCAAAGTGTCAAACGCATCTCCGCTGTTTCCGTCACATGACCATTCCACTGGGCGGAAAGAATCCCACTCGTATGCTCCTCCTTTCTAACTGAAAGTATGTCCATCATGTCCAATGCTCATGGTTCATATCAACCCAGCATTTTCAAAATTATGGACTTACCCTAGCAAGACGCTAAGGCTAGGTGCTCACATGCGACTTGCTGTCTAGTTGCCATCGTGTACTAGGTTCAGGTTTCTATCCATTCTGCGTCTCGCACATGTGCGTATTCATTCGCCCAGACTCAAAAAAATTCAACGACAGCAACGAAACAAAGTCTCATGTGCAGCCCTAGCCAAAATGTGATATAATGTTCGTGCTTAAATTCTTTTCATCATTAGTAGTAGTTGTGGTAACGGTAGGCACACGTCTGTCTCGTGAAACGGCCTTTTCAGTCGTGCTGAGAGCAGCCTCTGACGTGGTTCAGCAGTCCGATCCTGTCATGGTAGTCCCTTCCACAAACACTGCAAGTAAACTTCAAAGTCAGATCCGGTGGCTCTGTGTACTGCCTCTGTTCTTGTTTTCCTGTGGAGTCTCTTGGCTTCCAGCTGTGTTGCGCTTCTCCTCGCCTGGTATGACTCCTTTCGGATAACACAATCATTATTTTTCTTTAAAAATGGGGGTTGAGGGTGGGGATGGGGAAGAAGATCCCAAACAAAACGCATCATAGTTATATACCTGTTAAGGTGTGAGCTTTAGAAGGCCTAGGTTTGAGAATCAGTACCAACCTCTTTCTGTCCGCCGCCAGAAATAAGTTGTGTAACTTTGTCTTTAACCTGAGAACAAACGTGGCCGGGGATTGAATGATAAACAGCGGATGAAACATCAATGAAAGGGGCGATACGCTGATTTGAAAATGACCACGACTGACAAAGAAAGAGAGCCCTCCGAATTTTTACCCCAATCCGTCAGAATTTTTGTTCTGAATCATCAATTTTTTTCTTTCTAAATCCTTAGCCCTCAGAATTTTTTTTTCTAACACGTCATTTTTTTTCAAAATTCCATCAGAATTTTCTTCCCGAATTCCTGATGATTTTTTTTTTTCCGAATCCAGTCTTTAGTTTTGTGTCACCTTTCCGTCTGTGTAAATCATGTCGGAGATTGTTGCCAGTGTCTCTGGAGATGAAATGTCACTGAGAAAAGAATTGAGGTCATTATATCCTTTCTTGTGCCGGACGTTTGCGGGGTCCGCTACCCTATGATTTCTATTTGATCGCCAACATTACCAGTCTGACTTTTTTTCCTCACTCACTGAATGGAGATGAGTATCGGTTCAATATCAGTTCACCAGGCCCTGTCTCTCCTTCCTTCAAATAAGGGGTTACCCATAAACTACTCACGCTCGATTACTTGGCGATTTTTAACCCCAAAGCCCTCCACTTTCGCTTTCCATATGCCTGACTTAAAAACACCATCTCCCCTTGTGCGAGCACACGGCCATTAAAATGTTGATTGTCTATAATACAGTCTTAATATTCTGAAGTTTTTGGTAGCATTTTGTGCTGACAATTTGACTGTTTCTTTAGATACATGTACCCAATATTAGATTTTAATATAGTCCTAAAACCTAATTCGTTGAAAAAAAAAATAAAAAATCTAACTTTTACATTCATTACCGTAACTGAATAGTGTACTACGTGTACATTTCACAGCCCCCCCCCCCCCTCGCTTCGTTGTACACATTTCATACCCTGAAAGCAACCCACCCACTCTTCCCACCTCAGACCGTGCGTACTTTGTGGATGACCCCTCAGAGCAGAATCATTCATGGCTTCTCATGGTGGGGGACAAAAAGGGATCTTTGTCTTCTCAGTCCTAAGACGCACCATTTTTGAAGGTACGTGGTTTGCCGACTTCCAATTGCACGGCCACACTTAATTTCCCCAAAAACGCCAGCTGCCGAACACACCTAAGCGATGCGGAATCAGGGTTGTGCTGAAAGAAATTGTGCTCAATTTAGCATGTGCCATTGCCAGTTGTAGTCCCCAGCCACAGTAAGTATTGCACTCTTGCATTGAAACCCATTAACTTCTTTTTTTTATCAAAGAATTTCTTTCCGAGCATGTTGGCTAAAAAGTGCAGTTCTCCAGAGCCCAAGTCCATCCAGCATAATTAAAGATGTAATCACTGCGACAATGCTGATATCACCATAAGCGGCTGACAATATAATCTGTTAGGCACCAGTAAATCTAGGACGAAGTCATTTCTTTTCATATAAAAACAGAAAACAAAGATAAACTGCAAATGAGGTAAACCCGTTCGCTAAGATAAATCTGACTTGTTTTCCCGTTACCTTACTGCGCCTGCAGAATGTTTTTCCAGCAAATTAGTCGGTATCATTTAAAGCACCCAGCTGGTTAATATAAATTTAATTGTCTTTCCGTTGTAATGATTTACATTCTGGGTTTGGTGTGAGATTGTGAATATTAATGCAGTGTTTCCTACTGATTAAAATACATTACTTTTGAAGGAGATATAATAGCGGTTGCGAGGCGTATAACAGGCACGAGTAGGGAGCTGTGAACAAGGGCATGAAGAAGTTTGAAGTAACACTTTCCCCTAAGACACAGTGCGTCTGACGTGAATTTAACTGATGGCGTCTTTACGGCATCCGGTTTTCATTGACTTAGACAACGACATATATCCGCCGTAACAAGTCTTCATCACAGCAGAGGCGTCTTGAGTTCATTAGCTGTTTCGTAGACGCTCGCCATTTTCTTCTTCTTTTTTTGTTAGAGAAGGGAAAACCTACATCCTGTCCAAAACTTGTAATCACAGAATAAGAACTGGGAAAGATTTCCTTTTCAAATCCAATGGTATCAATTGATACTACGCAAATTTGGTTATGTCTGTGACGAGATGATCACTATGGGGTCAATGATTGTGGGGATTTAATGCTGGGATTTCAAGTTACGCCGAACGGACCAGTGACGACGCGCCAGAAAATGGAAATCTAACTACTAAGAATTAAAAAAATAAAAATGCTGAAATGGAGCTAGCTCAGCCAGAATAATTTTGCACACACGAACTCATCTTAACTGTTATTTTTCGTGATTGTGGAATGAGAATTAACTCGATTGGAAGAATTATGATTGACCTGCAAATTGTTTTTTAAGTGCTAGTGTGGGCTGAAATTTAAATTTAAATGGCCATTCTTTGTTACTATGAAAGATCTTTATTTCAGAGGCTCTTTGCTTGGGCATTTGCCCCTCGAATGTTTTGTTCTGTCACCCTAAAGACTGATATGATTCGATATAGTTGCCAGCAACGAAGAGGGGGGAAACGCTACTTCACTGCTATTCATATTTGGTATACAATTGAGAAATGAGGAAAATGAAACAGACAGTCCTGTAAAACATGCATAGTTGTGGACGTATCTGTCGTTTATTATTGCCCCAAGGAATCAATATCCAGAATTTTGTCAAAGATTTTACAGATTAAAGAGAATCGTAATAAAGTCATACGTCTTGACCCAATATATTTTCACGAGAAATCCTCTGGGCTCTAGTCTGCGTCCTGCCGGTGATTGGCGAGAGTGAATATAGGAATTTCCTTCCCTAGCCAGGATGTCTCAAGTGTCATTTGATCTCTTTTGAGAAAATCGACCCGTGGTGTTTGCCTTCGTTACCGAGCTTAACTGAATTAGTGCAGGGTAATTAAAGGAGAAATTGGCATTGATATTAGCAAGAGTATTTGTCGCTCTGTACCCGAGAGATCATCATGGAGGACATTTGGCAAACTTCAAAACATAATCCAGTGACATCTCTGTCTCTCTTGCTGTCTTCCATTCTCTCTCTCTCTCTCTTTCTTCCTCCCTTCCACACTCTCTCATTCTCTGTCTCCCTTCCTCTTTCTTCATTTCCGTTTCTCTCCCTCCACCTCTTTCTTCTTTTTCACTTTCTCTCCCCTCGCTCTCTTTTGTCCTTTCTATTCCCTTCCTCTCTTGATCTTTTCTCCTTTTAGTCCATTTGCTCTTCTTCTTCTCTTTGTCTTCCTTCCTCTCTGTCTTCCCTTTTCTCTCTCTTCCCCCTCTTTGTTTTAATGAGTTCATCCAACCATCGATTCTGGAACATTCTATAATTGACTATCTGCCATCTCCGTATGCCACATTATGCAGCCAAGGCTATATGAGTACATACCCCAAGAGGCAATCAGCTTTGTGAGCTCAACTACTGAACGCAGGACGGGCATGAAGGTGTGAAAGCATTAACACATTATCTGAGAAAATCTTCGGACACAGAGGGCACTTGAAATGATTTATTCACGTTACAGTAACTTTTGTTTGAACTTGTGTGATAGATCTCCGTAGTCTCACTCTCTGAGGAGTTTCAACAACAACAAAAAAATTGTAATATCAGAATGTCCTGGTACCACACATCTCTCATACTCCTCATTTCTCTTTGTCTGTCTCATTCTTTCTCCTTCTTTCTGTCTCCATTTCTTCTCTCTTTCTTTGTCTCTCTTTCCTCTCTCGTTCTCCCCTTCTCTCTCTCTGTCTTTGTCTCTCCATGTCCCTATCTCTGTCTGTCTGTCAGTCTCCCCCCATCATCCCCTCTTTGTCTCTGCGTCTATCTGTCTGTCCGCCATCCCGGCTGTCTGTCAGTCTGTCTGCCTCTATGTCTCTCTGTCTGTCTGTCTGCCTGCCTGTTTCTTTTTGTTTTACTTGGGAAAAGTGAAAATGTTTTCTGATCAAAAATAAAATACAAGTATGTCCATCTGAGGAGGATAGAGTGGAGGAGGAGGAGGTGCCCTTAGGGCAGATGCCCCAATTAGTCCATGGTAGACCTGACATTTTGTCTTCAGTTCCTTTTCGTCTTTTCTCAGCTTTTCTGCCATTTTCCATTTTCATTAGGTCGTGTGTCTGTGTTTCAAGCAGGACCCGTGTACGTTCCTCTGCCGGAAACATTTCCTTCTTTTTTTTTCCAATATGTTTGAAACATTTGGAATGACTCTTTGGGCCATTTCTGTTCGTACACTGAATTTTTCGGAAAGCAATGGGGCTTTTGTTTATTGTCATAACTCTTTTATTATTACTATTTTGGCAAAAGGGCCAAACTAACGTTTTCAGAAACTGGTCTTGAATTGGTCACAAGAAGTCACTTGTGTGTACATTTTGCCCATGTAGCTACTACCAGTGTTTCGACCGTACGTTTCTCCGTAGTGCTATTTTTGGCCTGACGCGCAGGTGGGTTTGACACGACTACTGTGGCATTCAGCCTCAGTCTTACAGGGCGACTACCCTTAACTAGATCGTCCCCAGGAAGTCCCAGTACACGATTTACTACCTATAGATCAAATTGGCCTAGGGTCTTAGACAAGCTCATTTTGGACCCGATGACACAGCTCTGTATTTATAGATGTGTGGGTGCGTGTGTGTGTTTGCTACAGGGATTATGAAAAAAAGAAAATCATCTAAGGCAATCGATTACCTAGCAAAAAATATCTTCCTGCATCTTAGATTTTTTCACCAATCCCACAATTTTCGAACATAAAAGACTTGGGAAATTAGCTCCCTTTGCTGATTGAGAGATAATTGTTCCCCTTGACGACATTTAAATTCTGGCTGGGGTCGGGGAACGGGTGGGTTGAGAAAGGGGAAGATGCAAATAGCTCAGATAATTGTACAATGTGCCTAGTTCGTCACGTACACTCCCTGAGGTCAGTTGTTTTTTAAAGGCATTTTTGCTGCAAATTCTAGGTGCACCTAGCAGACCCAGTAGTACAGTGATTAGAGCTTTTTTCCCGGGTGCGAGAGATCTCGAGTTTGAATCCTCCTGGGACAGAGTCCCCGATATAGCCTTGTTGTGCTGAAGAAGGACGTAAAACTCCAAGAAAACAAACAAACTGACACCGTTGAGCAGTAATTTTCAAACGGGAGGCATTTAGCTCCTAGGGGCGGAATTTCAAATCTACGGGGAGGAATTTTAGCCACGAAGGAACTGGATAGGAAGGTTTTTTTGGTCCTTCCAACATTGTGTTTGGGCATGAGATCAAATAGAAGTTTTATTATCCAATGAAATCAGGATATCTCTTTTTTTTCTTTTTTTTTTTGACATTTCACAACAATAAATTAAAAAAAAATTAGTTTTGCTAATTGTTTCTACAATTAGGCCTATCACTGTAAAATGGTGAAGAGTTATTAGACGACAATTCAAAATGGGGGAAGAATTGAGGAAACCCAGGGGGTCACAAGGGGAAGGATGTGGTCTCTGGGACTGTTCTCACTATTGCTTTACAGATACAGATATATAATCAAGTTACCCATTTCTGGTTTTGTCAAGTGTTCCCGAAGAAAGACAAATTAGTGTGAAGTACGGATTCTTCAGGCTGTGCTCACTGACTGAGTAACAAATTCCCGTACTAAACCATCTCCATACCTGAGGCACTCCATCTACTATTTAACCACGACCAACCATATTTAAACAGTATCTATTTCCAGAACTTTGTCACCTTGAAGTTGGACCTCAAAACAGTACCACAGATGTATCGTTATCGACTAATTTATTTCTGGTACAAAACCACCCATGAGAGAGACTGTACGCGACAAAGGTTCATACGGACTCAATACGTTGAAGTTTAAATTAGTGTCCCGAAAGTAGTATCATTTTTTCAGTCTTCTCATCCACGAAATGGCCGCTAGACATTAAATTTCCACAAGCACACACACCAAAAAAAAAAAGAAGTGTCGGAAAGAGACTTCCTTGTTATTATCTTTCAAGTCAGTTTTCCTTCCTTGTTTTGGTTTGACTGTCTTTGTGAGCTATTTAATAAAATTAGATTTTTTCCCCGTTTGGATTTGAATCTTACACGCGACCATAGTTCTTGTTTGTTCCATCTCACTTTTTTTTTTCTGTGCACTAATTAGAAATTAAACGTCTGCGGCATTAGTGTTGTGATAAGGAAGTAGAATAAATCGGAACTATTAAACAGCTTGATAAGGGCCGCAACACATTTTAAAACACGTGACAGTGTGCATTTGTTACACCTCTCCTACACACTAAAAGATCTCCAGTTTTTTCAGAAAATGGAGATGGAACAAACGAGAACTAATGTCGCATACTGGCTAATACCAATAATTATATTTCTAAAGCTATGGCGAGACATAATATAATGTTTTAACACCGATCTCACTGATAGCTCAGAGCTTAGTAGGATGTTTATAAAATAAATTGTTTAAATTTCCAGATGCAGACAATGAAGAAATTTAATAAAGAATTAAAAGAATGAAAGTTTTTCAAAATGGAGTCATCGTGTTCTTATTACTCTTGTTATCATCCTTATTATCATCAGACATCCACTTTCGTTAACTTTCGTATAACCCACGAACGGATGAGGTTAATATTTGTACCCCACCTGTTGGTGTTCTCACAAAACTTACGAAAGTTAGATGAGAACACCAACCGGGGAGATGTAAAGATTAACCTCATCCGGTGGTCAGTGGTACGAAAAATAACGAAATCGGATCTCTGATGTAAATGCGGATGACCCGTTCTACGAAACATGAAAATGACAGATCGAGACGACAATTCATTTAATCGGAGGAATTTTTAAAAGTTTCAAAATGTAACTGCTCTTGTTAAGAGCTAAAGCCAACAACAAGAATCCAGGTTTTTCATTCTTCTTTAAAATGGCTGATCGAGATGATGATGTTTTCCAGACTCAAACGGACAGAATTGTGAAAGTATCAAAATGTAATGGCGGTGTCTTCTCATATAAATATGCGCAAATAAATCTGAAAGCTAACTTACATCTATCTACCGATTTTCATGTATTTTTCCGATGAATAGTTTCGGAGCCTTTTTGCTAAACACATTGATGTAAGAGATTCACTGTAGTAAGAGATTCGTTCATTTTTATTTTTCTGCAGTAGTCAATAAATAATAGCCATTCTTAGCCAACGCTTTAATGTTGTGGGTGAGGCACAGAATTATGAATACATTACAAGCTAACATTTTATCTATCATTTACAGAAATATCAATAACCACAGCCAGAGCCCCTCGGCATTGCAGGGAATAAATAGACTATTTTGATTGGTTTCAGTTCTGGGTGACTGGGCTGGATCTGTTTTACCACGCCCGCTCCATCACGTTTATCTAGTTTTAAGCCTTACTGCACTCCCATTGCGCTTTAATGCCCTACGCGTTCCTCAGTATTCGAGTCGAAGAATATCAGGAAATGGCAATGAACTGCACACTAAGCAGTTTGTTTAATAGTGAACATATGCGCAGGAAGTGTTGACGTAAACGTCTCCTGCGTTCGTGAGTAAAAAAAAAAAAAATGCAAAATAGGCGACACAGAGCAAACTCAACAAAAATAATCCTCCACCATTTGAAATCTCCAAATCTAAAACAAGGAACCTCCCGCGGGGTTAAAAGGAAGTATCTTCGAAATTTCACGCAAATCCGGATCGTATGAGCGTCATGTTAAAATTCCTCGTTTTTTTTTTTTTTAAATTATGATTATCTAGATAAAGGATACTGATGATAGAAAACTTGACCCATGCTGCCATCATGATTATATCATCAATCATCAATATCATCACTATCACACCACCATCGACACCACCACCACCACCGTCATCATCAACATCATCATCATCCCTTGATCATTAATCAATTTCTTTCTGTTTTGTTTTTTTCTTTCTGCCTGTGATTGAAGAAAAATATGAATTTGCTTGAGAATCTTTCTTTTCACCATTATCAATCTCCCATCTGAAATGGCCAACTCTCAATCTCTCGACAGGCATCTTCTTTAATCCGCCAGGGGCGATGTGAATGGAGAAAATCTCCACCCAGACTGACTACCTAAGACTCTCCCTGGTCTTTCGTAATGAATGACGGCCCAGCAGCATGACAGATCCAGGCCACGAGGGATCATGGGATTTAATCTACAGCAGTTGAGCCAGAGTGCACGTGCATATTCTGGTTAAAGATGACAGCAAAGGACTTGGCGGCGGCTCTTTCGCTCATCTTCACTTTGGATTTGGCCAGTCGAGGTGAGTAGGAAGACAATAATTGTGCTCATAAATCTTCACCGACATGGGAAAACGACCGGATGGACAAAATATTCAGCTTTTCAGTTTTCATTCCCGAGATCGTCTAATTCTTCACATGGAATCCATATTAACCTGCATTTTCTGCGTCCAAACAACTGCATCGTACCGATATTTCTGAGATACGACGAGAGCTCTGATCAGTATGCAAAATTAGCGTTGTCACAAAATCAGATTTAAGAAATTAGAATTAAATGATTCTCGCAGGAAACTGGGGGAGTCCATTTATGATTGTGTTTTCAGATATTGTTTGAGTCTTCCTATGGAATTAGAATTAAGTTGTATTTTATTTTCCCTTTCCAAATTCATTGTACTAAAATTTTCGACATGCGATGAGAACTGTGATCAGTACATGCGAATGAGCAAAGTCACGAAACTAAAACTGAGAAATTAGAATTGAAATTTCTGATTTTCGTCAAAATGTGGAAAAGCAGATTTACCACTATGTATTCAGGTAGAAGTGATATGTGGGTATTTCAGGGAGAAAATAATTGGTTTTGTCAGTCTCGGTATGAGCCTGATATAAATTGCAGTCGGAAAGTCTAGGTAATCTTCATCAGATCGAGCACGGTGTATCCTTAATCTGAAATCGTAGTTATGTTGGACGGTGCAGTGCTCAAATCGAAGTGTTCATTTCTTGTCCTTCAAGAACTGTGATTACTAACAGGCACGGTTAGCCTTTAAATGAACAGGAAAAACAGGATGTAAGTGATATACTACGAACTTAGTAACGATATCTGTTCAAAGAAAAACGTTTAGGTTCACTTTTGTATTTTCTGCAATGGAATTAAAGGATTGGAATATTTGCTGGAATTCCTGCAACATTTTCCACACTCATAAACCTATAACTTCCATACGAAGCCATTAAACTTTTTTATTATTTTTATCACAGATGTACTACAACATACAACATTTATGTTTTTTGAGCTCAGTGATGCTTAGTGGAGAATCGGATTCTTAAAAAGTACTAAAAGAAATCCACAGCCTCACAATATTTTTCTCATTCTCTCTAAGTAGTTTTCAAAACAATTTACCGATGAATAGTTCCGTAAAAAACTAGCTTATTCCAGTATTTTTCATATCCAATAGTTTTATGACTGTCCTTTCAGCATTTGTTTTTGAAAAAGTGAGAGCACAATTATGAAAACAGGATTCTGAACTATGACAGCGAGAGGAATTTGCTCGTGACGATATATACCATCGAATGAACACACCACTGTCTGTTCTTACTCGTATTACATTCTTACACAGAGCTCAGAAAGAGAAATTATTCGCTTAAACAGCATAGTTGTGGAATATAGTTGAGCGTCTTTAGTTTGCTGACTGTCTATATTTTCACTGATATCATGAAATCTACATGTACTCAAATGTTACTAAATCCAACACGTCCGTACGTCACGGTAAAAAATGCTCCCATGCAACAGATATTGTAAAGAGTGAAACAGTCGCGACGTCGTTATCAGGTTTCCCAACTTATACATGGGGGACACAAGTTGAAGACATGACCCTACTGTCCCACCCACCAAATCCCTCCTGAAACGCAAGCAATAATGGTTTTTGAGGAGATCAAATTTCTGTGGTATGTGTAATATGGGGCGATGAGAACAACACGATCAAGCCTCTCATTCTTTGTTGTGAAAAAAAAAAAAATGAAAGTGAGAAAAACCTTAACACCAGGTATAAGTTTACTGTGGTCGAGTAAGTTGGTGTAATCTGTAACCGAGTCACCTTTTGGGACGATTTCCAGGATCATCCTCATTATCGACTGGGCAACATTCTGGTCATGCTGTTTAGTTTTCGAGTTGGGACTTAGTTTCATACGAAATGTCTGCAATATGAACAGATGATTACTTCTCATTTGTATTAGCACTGTTAACATTGTCACTCCAACACCAGTCACCAGCGTGGTCAACTCTGCTGCACCAACAACACTATCTCTGCCTCCATCAGTCTCGGCACCATAGCAACCGTAATCATCACTTCCTACCCGGCCCCTCCTCCTTTTACTTTAACCTAAACAGTATCCATTACGAATACGATCAGACAAAAACATCCCACTATAATGTCCAATAACTCGAATATTATCAGTGAGATTATCATTCACAAATGGCTATTTGTAACACTCTTGATTCGCACAATGTCATGGTTGGTTTACTTTGTCATATTTTTGCTCATGACACAGATAAACGCCAGTTTGATCCATTTTGCAACGAATCACGCTAAGATCTCAGTAAAAGTGATATTTTCTGAGATTTCAACACGAATGCGTATGTGTTTCATGGACACTTTCAGGATGAAACCAAATTAAACTTAATTTATTATACCACCGGATTGCCTGAGTGTTCATGTAGAATGGATTCTTCTTCTTTTTTTAGCAATGTTTGATAGAATGTTTGATTCGTTGAATTTTAAAACTACAAAAAGGGAACTCATTGGCGAGATCTGAACCTTTGCAGGAAACTGATTCTGAACCACAAGACTATGAAAAAATGATAGTAGGTTCTCCTGTTCGATTTATAGCCATGTCTGTACGTGCTTGAACTTCGCCCAACCTCTACTTCAGCTGCCTAAAGACACAATTGTGTCATTATTGATGCGGACCATTTTTTTTTTGTTGTAATCATGACTGCATTTCACTAATGGCGAATCTGCTGTTATCCTACATTCTATTAAGTTCAACCAAAGATCTTAAAATAGTATTAACCTAGATTCCCTGGTGAGGTCACGTGACCGTACCTCAACGCTTTCGGCCATTGAGGTCAGAAACAACTCTTCCGGTTAGCCTGGTTTACTTTTTCTCTCTCTCTCTCTCTGTGTCTTGTCCCTGTGGTTGCTTTTTTCGTCTCTCTCCCTCTCCTCTACATGTCTGTCTCCCCTATCTTCTCTCTCTCTCTCTCTCTCTCTCTCTCTCTCTCTGTCTTTTTGGGGGGGGGGGGGAGGGGGGTGTCTGTCACAGGTGGTTGGAGGCTGCTGTTGACGTAGCAAATTATGATTTTATGTAGCCATTATCATGCTTGCGCCTTATCCCCCCCCCCCCTCACACACTCACATGCTACTAGTGAGTGTCTGCCCATGCACTTGAGCTTCTGCTGGATCTTGATATCCGTCTGTTTATTTTATTAGAGGGGGGGGGGGTGAGGTTGTCGATTACTTTCATTTTTTCTGATTTTGTAGCTGTTATGGTGGTACGTCTTATAATACCCGTCTCTCTCTCTCTCTCTCTCTCTCTCTCTCTCTCTCTCTCTCTCTCTCTCTCTCTCTCTCTCTCTCTCTCCCTCTCTCTCTCTCTCTCTCTCTCTCTCTAACACACACGTTGAAGTAAGAATTTGCGAGTCTATCGGTCCAAGCTTCTGAGTTTCTTCTTCTAGACCTCCTTATACATGTATTAAAAACAATTGTAGGCCTACAATGTTCTCTTATTCTAGAATCTCTGACATTTTCCTGATTGTTGTAGCACTCAAGATCTACTTTTCTCGACAACGTAAAACAACACGCTAGGCTTACTATGTACTACATCGTAGGCCTACTATCAAATTCGAGGCAAACGGTTTGTGTTCCTATGGTAAACAGTAGCGTTGCTAGGCCGCCGCTTGGACAGCTTGACCTCAACCCGCCATTGTTTTCGCTCTCCACGCCCGGTGTAACAGGCCAAAATATACCCCCCGCCCAAAGTAACCCCGGGGTTAAACTGGCCAATTTATACCCCGGGGTTACTTTGGGCTAGGCCAGACTATACCCCCCCAGTCCAGATTATACCCCCTGCTTTTTCTTTAAAACAGGCCAAAATATACCTCCCGCCCAGAATATACCCGGGGTTAAACTGGCCTAGCCCAGAATATACCCCGGGGTATATTCTGGGCTAGGCCAGTTTATACCCCGGGGTTACTTTGGGCTAAGCCAGACTATACCCCCCCAGTCCAGATTATACCCCCTGCTTTTTCTTTAAAAACAAGTCAAGACCACAGTTTATTTCAGCCTGTTCTTCATCACTGTCATCAGATATCATATTAATACATACATGAACACATTCTTGACACCAACAAGTCATAATGCAATTTAGAGAAAATAATAATAACAGTTTATTTCAGCCTTAGTTTACTTTGATGTACATACATACATTCTCGACTCCTTTAAATCATGATACATTTTAGAAGGAACAAACATGCATTAAAATGCATTGATATACAAAAGAGTTGACTATCCATTCAAACTGACATGGTTAGACTTCAGCATTAATTTCACTCGTGTGTGTTGATGATATTATTATTATTATTATTATTATTATTATTATTATTATTTTGATAGTTGGTTGGCCATGAGTAAAAACATGCATTGTATTTTTTGTTACAATGATGTAGAGAGAAAAGGCCAGAAAAGAACACACAGAAAAAAAAAATATATATATAATGATAATCCAACTGACAGATAGTGCAATTCCATCATCCAGCAGACATAAAACTAAATAGGCACTAAATGTTTGCGGCTGATGAACTCCACCTGTCCAGATCCACTTGAAACGTTACAGAATGGTAACCAGTAATAATGATAACAATAAGAACACGAAATCATGTTATTTACTCTTGAAAATATAGAGAAATATCAATATCAAAATCATCATCATCATCTTGGAAATTGCAAAGATATGAGAGGGAGTGTAAAAATGGCAGCGTATGCCTACAAATCATTCTAGAATTTATAAGCAGCAATGTATGTGTATCAACTATATATAAAAAATGTGTTAAATATTTTCAAATATTCAAGTAAAACTGGACAGAAAGCTTTAGTGAAATAGCCTTGACAGTTGTGTAGGCCGACAGAGTAAGTCCACAGAGACAAAAGTAGTGCATTGTAAAAGGTAATTAGATCTATAGCATGTTGTGGCAAAATTCAATGGATCATGTTACATTAACAGTATTTCTTGTTAGTGAGTATCATTCTTTGATAGGTTATTTGTAGAAAGATATACATTTCATGTACATTACGGTTTAAGACACTGGATTAGTTTGCAAAGCTTTTGAAAGATTGAACCTATGTATTATAGTGAATAAGGGTATGTCACTCGCGAGTGAAATAATAATAATAGAAAAAAAAGACTTTGTCCGTCTTTACCTTCCTAAGCTTAACACGTCCCTTGACAAGGGATTTAACAACTGTGTATTTGTACACAAAAAAATATTTAAAATGACTTCATTTTTATGAGTCCGTTAATTATTTCATCCATTGGGACTAAGTGTATGTCAGTGCCAAACAAACAGTACCGTGCAAATTTTACTCAATGGCAACCAACTACAAAAACAACTACAACATGCCAACGAACGTGAGTGAAACTAATCCAGTGCCTTAAACCATGAGCTACATAAAATGTATACATTTCTATAAATACGCTATCAAAGAATTTACTAACAAGACAGGTTCATGCAACATGATTCACTGAATTTTTGCCATAACATACTGTAATTACTTTCTGCAATGCACTGTTGTCTCAGTGGATTTAATCTATCATTTTGCATGACTATCAAAGCTACTTCGCTAAAGCTTTCAGTCCAGTTCTACTTGAATAGTTGAAAAGATTTAACACATTTTTTTTTACATGTGCTTGGTACATACACACATATATTATTGCTGCTTATAGATTCTAGAATGATGTGTAGGTCATTTTTATATTCCCTCTTATCTTTATATTATTCCAAAATGATGGTGATTCTGATATTGATTATATTCTCTTTATTTTCAAGAGTAAATAAGATGATTTGGTGTTCTTATTGTTATTATTGTATATTACTGGTTAGCTTTCTGTAACGTTTCAAGTGGATATGGACAGGTTAAATTCATTATGTGAAACAATTTTAGTATGTATTTAGTTTTGTGTGAAGTATTTAATGTCTGCTGGATGATGGAATTGCACCATCTGCCAGTTCAGTTGTTAAAATGTTGTTGTTGTTTTTTTTCACTATGTATTCTTTCCTGGCCTTTCTCTCTGTATCAGTGTAACTTTGTATGTAGATCTAATTGTTCCGACATATCAAGCACATTTCTGATTTTCAAAAATTAAAATAAGATTCAGATAACTTTACACTTATGAGTCTTATAATTAGTTCATACCTTGCCACTAAGTATAATTATGTTAGTGGGGCCAAACAAAAAAATCACAATACATGTTTAACTCATGGACAACTAATTATAAAAAAACAAAAACAATAATAATACCAACGGACACAAGTAAAATTAGTGTTAAAGTTTAATCATATCAGTTTCAATGGATTTTCAATCCCATTGTATATCAAGGCTTTTTAAGCATGTTTATTTCCTTTTAAATGTATCATAATTTACAAGAGTCAAAAATGTATGCTTGAATGTGATATCTGATGACAGTGATAATGGACAATTCAAACTAAAGTTGAAATAAACTGCGATCTTGACTTGTTTTTAAAAAAAAGTAGGGGGTATAATCTGGACTGGGGGGGGTATAGTCTGGCCTAGCCCAAAGTAAACCCCGGGGTATAAACTGGCCTAGCCCAGAATATACCCCGGGGGATATTCTGGGCTAGGCCAGTTTAACCCCGGGTATAGTCTGGCGGGGGTATAATCTGGCCTGCTACACCGGGACGCCGCGAGCTGGTTCTCGCAGCGCGACTAGGTAATCTAGGTTAATACTATTTTAACATCTTTGAGTTCAACAATCTCTTTTAATCATGCCCCACTCTTTACCCTTTTTTTTCTTTTTTAGTTGATTCTGTTTCTTTAGAGTCAAGGTGACCGTGGACTGAACTGAATAAAGTTACATCATAAAATCAAGTCATACGTTGGTCTCCGTACTATTCCACTCCCCACCCCCCTCCTTCCTTATTATTTTTTGTTTATTTGCTTCTTTAGATGGTTTGCCCTTCTGGTATGGTCTCCTTCCGTCCCGTCATTCTACTATGTTCTGCCAATTGTCTATCTACTTTCTAGTACAGTCTGACCCCATCGTGTTGACGTGGTTTCTCCACATTCAAAGTCCGGTTGTTTTTTTTAAATTTGTTCCAAACCTTCAGGCGTTAATTAAGGCTCCCATGTCAATTTACGCTAATTTATCATCAGGAACATTTTAGTTCCGTCTTGATCTAGGACTTGGAGAACTCGGCTTCAGCCAGGAAGAAAAGCAAAAAAAAAAAAAAAAATCATGACTGAATGGCGACAACGAGAGATTTAAACCTTGAGCTTTTGTGTTGTGTAAATACGGTGACAGAAACACTGGTGAGATCAGGCGGGGTCGCCGTCGCTGGGAGTGACAGGTCCTCTTAACTCAGACGGCATCGACTCGGTGGGCTACAGTGGGCCTCACACTATGGAACTAGCTCCCATGGGTTACAATAAATCCAATGGAGTCTCACCATAGTCTCACTAAAATATTTAAGATAGCCAGAATTGGTGCTCCACAATAGCCTCACCCAAATTTTTAAGACTGCCAGAATTGGTGCTCCACAGTAGTGTCACCAAATTTTTTAAGATAGCCAGAATTGGTGCTCCACAATAGCCTCACCCAAATTTTTAAGACTGCCAAAATTGGTGCTCCACAGTAGTGTCACCAAAATTTTTAAAACAGCCAAAATTGATGGTCTACAATAGTCTCACCCCAATTTTTAAGACTGCCAAAATCGGTGCTCCACACTGGTCTCACCATATGTTTTAAGACAGTCAAAATTGAAACCCAACAATAGTCTCACCAAAACTTTTAAGACAGCTAAAATTGGTGCCCGGCGGTTGTCACACCAAAATTTCTATGAGAAGGAAAATAAATGATTTTAAGTAGTGAATAAATACAAAGTGTCAATATTTGTGATAGATTTTGTATTTTTTTAAATTTGTTTATGAATAAATTGGAGAAAACGAAAAAAAAATAGTATATTGGTCACCAAGACAGTGTTCGTTTGCAAACAGTGAACACTATGCACTAGAAGGTTAATGGTCAAGTATGTGATTGATTCTCCAAATAATGCAATAAATTATTAGGAAAATACAATAAAGATAGGACAATGTAAGAAATAAAAAGATAATAGTAATACAATAACTGCATCCCAAATAGTATTATATTTTTCAACAAAATTTGTAATTATGCTATTGTTTGTTGCTAGCACGGGGCTTTGCAAAATACATTTTCTTCTTTTTTATTCAAATTTGTATACGTTATGTTCATGACAAAACGTCCATTATCGTTGTGTCGAAATACTGCAAGAAAGACTCCAAAGGCGTGTCGAGGATCTTATATATAACACCTAGAGACATACAACATGCGTGAGACGCGACTATGAAAGTTGAGATGAGCAATATTGAAATTCCTGGAAACTTCAGTTCCCACATTAAAAGAAAAAAAGGCTTTTAGCCGCCATTAGGTTGTTAGAGTTTCATTATGTGATTAAGAATTTAAGTCGGTCTTCTGTCAGTCTGATGTCTCCTTTAATCTGTCTGTCTGATTGATCCCCGGCCCCTCCCGTACTGCATCAGTCTGGCGAAGGAACTGATGTTCAATTACTGAATATCTGTGTCACTTCTAGTGATACGTGAAACAGTATAGTTAACGATAGTACTAATCTAAACCTTCCATTCAGACTACATTATAAATCTGTGACACAATATCTCAAGTCCAACTTGCCACATTGTCGGGAATAAAATTTAACTTCTGAGCTTTTTTTTTTCTTCAATATCTCTTCTGTTTTATGTGACGTTAAAAACATGCGTGCTGTATCTTAAATGAAAAATAGAATATCAATTGAATAAATGTTTCTTACTTTTTAAAAATATGTAATCTGGTTATTGCTTGTCTGTACGGACGTTGGAAGGGAGGGAAGGGGGGAGCATGAAACCATGCTGTTCGGCGACTAGAAATATTGGTGCGTATGTGATTATGTTGAATGCAGTGAATGTCACGTTTCCGTGCCACTGTATCAATAACATCACCACAATATCACGAATGTAACACAAACGGAAACTAAACTGGGGACTTATGCCAGCAAAGTAATGCAAACATATGGTGCGATACCAAACAGTACTTCTTGAGAAGACAGTGTTATCTGCTAAAATTTACAATACAAGCTGAGACAACCTGCGCACTGTATTGTTTTGCTGTTGATTGTTTATTTGTTTATCTTTAGAATCGTCATTCTGCCCTCCTCTCGCGCGTTTATGCCCGACGTATCCCATGAGATGCTCATGAAATGGCAATAACTTGCGCTCTGGTCAGTGTGTTTGATAGTGAACACATAGCAGGAAGCGCTAACGTCATGTGTCCGTGGAAAAGAATGGATTGCGAGCCAAAATAGTGACACAAAGCAAGCTAAAAAAAAAATAAAAAAATACTTCCCCACTATTTCAAGTCGCCAAATCTAAAATGAACCTTCTACAATTCAAAAAGGAAGGCACCTATACAATTTCTGGCAAATCAGAGCGGTGAAGCGGCGATAGGTGGTGTTAAAAATCCTGCAATTTTTTTTTTATTATACCAGCTGAGGCCCGAGGTCCGGCCCGGAATAAATCTGCTTACTATGAGTTTCAGTTAATAATAATAATAATGGATGGCATTTATATAGGTAGAATGCGCATGCAGTCACAGAGTTTTTGTTTTGTACTTCCGCCAAACAAGAGGGCCGGTGGATCAGCTGATGAGTGTAACTTCGAGATGTGTCTAAACAGTTAAAATGCCTGATGGTTGCATTGCAGTTGACTGTTGTGACAGGGGTGGAAAGGATGTATCCAAACTGGTCCGATTCCTTACCATCCGTGTAAACAAGAGAAAGGAAGTGAAAGAATTGACCGAACGTCTCCCATGTGCGTATAAACACGTGTCATTGTTTACAGTAGTGAACTCGCCGCCGATTGGTTCGCGACGCCTTAAGTGCGTCCGGACAGACAAGATGGTGGATATGCGCATTCTACCTATATCGCATATCCATGTAAAATGCTCTATAAGCTTTACAGAAACAGCATATCAACCACAGAGCAGAATGGAGCGCCTGCGAAGCGCACAACACACTACACTGCTTCTTTCTCCCTTCCTGTCTCGCTCACTCTAGAGATCTCTCTACCTCTCTCTATCTCAGAGCAAATTGTAACGCAGCCTGTTAGGCGCAGTTCACAACTCACAACAGTTCACAACTCAAATAATATTTGAATATTTATTAATAATATATATTTAATCCTGAATAATAAATTTTGTTGTTTGCTGGTGGAGGGATGATATGGATAAATTTTAATTGATTAATTTCAATTTTGCCCGGGCAGCGGCCTGTTCGGCCTGTTCTTTACGATTTCCAACTGCCAAGGTATCTTTAACGTGCGCAACGTGCACACGGGCCCTCCGAATTTTTCATCCTTATCCGAGAAGACCAGGTACTCGATCCTATCCCCCAATAGGATCAGGGACTTGAAAATATGAGAAAAATCCCAATTTCCAACATGCCTGCACTGCCCGGGTTTAGAACCCGGGACCCTTGGCATGAGAGGCGAGCACCTTGCCTTTAGACCACCTTGTTCTGGGTGATTGTAACGGATCTGTCACACCTTGCCCGCCCCTTTAGGTTTATTTTGTTCTAGTTGTTTGCTTGTTTGTTTGCTTTTAGATAAATCATATTGCACTACCTTTGCGCGTTAACATCCTGCGCACCCGTCACCATTCATGAAATGGCAATACTCTGCACATTGGCAGAGTCGAGGCGTTCTCTTGTGAGAACGCCTCGGGCAGTGTGTTTAACAGTGAACATATCGCAGGAAGTGATAATGTCATGGGCTGGTGGAAAAGAAAGGGTCAGGGGGGGGGGGGGCGAAATTAACGAAACAAATCAAATTCAAAAAACCCATCTTTACTGTTTCAAGCCTCCAAATCTTTAAAAAAAAGCCTTCTGCGCGTGGAAAGGAAGGAACCTGTCAAATTTCAGGCAAATCTGAGCTGTATGAATGACGTTAAAGCTTGTTAAAAATCGAGCGAGTTTATTTCTTATCACGTAGGGCCTACTAGTAATAACCCCATTCTTCGAGTGGTAGAAAAAAACGAAGGACACTACTTGAAACCGAAAAGAATGAACACAAAAACATTGATGCCGAGATATGTGAGGCCATCCACAAAACTCAGGGATTTTAATAAATAGAACAGAACACAGTGTGCAGTGGTGCGCACCGAGAGTTTTTCAGAAAGTGATGATGACATGGGCCCATGTATTCGTGAAAATGAAGGATCGGAGGTAGTCAATTAGCGACCCAAAACTCAAGAAAATACTTTTTCACCATTTCAGGTCTCCAAATCTCAAAAAAGAACCCTCTGCAGGTCGAAAGGAAGGCACGTGTAAAATTTCACGCAAATCCCAGTTGTATAAGCATCGATAGGGTTTGCTAAAAATCACGCGCTTTTCTTTATTATATAAGACTAGTAAATGTAGATAAGCCCACTCAAAAGTCCCCTCTTTAGTGTGTTTTCTTGACTGGCGCGGACCTCCTTCAGGGTATACACAACATTGCCTGTGTAACATTGTCAGCATCAAGCTGAGCACATGTCTTGTTTACTTTCAAGCAGGCCACGCTGAAAGGAAATGGCATATTCCATACTGTGTATCGGTTTGCTAGCGCCCAGTAAAGAGGTTGAGGAATCGCCATCCATAACAATTATATAAACATACATTACGGCATCCATGCAGCTCGACAGGATAAAAAACAGTAGGCCTAGGCCTAGATATACCAAAATTGTGAGTGTCTCGCTTAAAGGCCATGAAAATAAGTGCTTAGACGTTATGCAGAAGTTTGCGCAAAATGACAGCCTTCGATACTGAGTATCGATTGCTACACCGATACGCAACACTCTAACAATCATAAAAACTACATCAGGAATTTAGTCCGGGTTTAAACGCTAAGGCGTTTCACAGTTTTCAAAAAAATATAAGACGTGGTCAAACGCAAAAACTAAGCCAGCCATGCAACTCGGCAGTATCAAAAACGGTAGTATGCAAACTTTCAAGTGTCTAGCTTGAATGGCCTTGAAATGCATAGGCGTCACAGACAGTTTACCCCCTGCTCTCATTATTATAAGAAGATAAGACTAGCTGAGGTACCCGGTTTAGCCGTGAATAAAATTGTTCATTAATTTTAGTTCTAGCTGATTATAATGGATCTGCTTCACCTTGCCTATTCCTTTAGTGTTACTGTTCGTTTGTTTTTTCTTTTGTTGCACTCCTCCAACAATAAAGGCATCCCAGGAAGTGATAACGTCATGGCGTATTCGTGGAAGAGGAAGGATCGCGAAGCGACCTTAGAGATCCAACGCAAACTGAAATAAATACATGTACTACTCCATCGTTTCAAACCTCCAAATCTAAAAAGAACCAATGGCAGGCCAAAAGGAAGATACCTTTAAAATTTCACCCAAATCTGAGTTGTTTGAGCGGCGGTAGAGTTTGTTAAAAATCGGGCGAGTTTCTTATTTGCTTTATATGTTACCATGATTTCTTGCTGTCATATTTTACATGCTTCAGTACTTTATGTTTGCTATGAACTGACCAAGTCTATGCTGATATTACTGTGAATGACGTGACGAGGCTACTGTACATTGCATGGGTTGACTGTCTTGTAACATTCAGAAGCGTTACATTTCATTCTACACCAGTGTTTCTCAACCTTTATTTGTCCCACGCCACACTTCAGTTTTCCAAAATATAGAAAGAAATGCGCTCCACCATTATTGGCGGCGTGCCTCAACTCTTGTATCAAACGACCAAGAACGCTTATAACGGGCTAAGTTGCACATAATTATTAAAGTTGTGCATCTCTTAAATTCGATGTTTTAATCCGCAAAAAAGAAAAAAAAAAGGAAAAAGGAAACCGCTTACATGGCCTAAATAAACAACATCTGTATAGTTAAGTTAAAATACACTATGGAGCTAAGATTTGTATGAAAATTCCCTCCGCCCCATTCAGAAACATTGTTCTTCAACGTCCTGCAACAGACTGGCGATGGAACTGATGTTCAAATACTTAATATCTGTGTGATGCCTAGTGATTTGTGAATAATTATAATTAACAACTAATCTAAATCTTCCACTCAGATTGCAATACTAACCTGTGCCACGCACAATATCTGTAGCCCAACTGCCATGTTGTCTTAGCTAAAATTTAACCTTTGAGTTTTTTTTTTGTTGTTTTTTTTTGGTTTCTTTTCTCTATTTTATTTTCTATCGATCTGCAAATGAAAATGAAACAATACGAGTGTTACAAATTAGAGACAAATTTTGGGATTTTGATGAAAATAGCTGTTTGTAACACAGTGGCAGCCAGTAAATTCCTTCCTTGTATAGCAGTGAAAAGGTTAATACCCCTTGCGTTTTCAATCGCTTCATTCTGTGCAGTCAAGATTAGATTAAATCAATGGGTATAAATGGATATGAGAGATAGAGAGAGCGGGCAAGGGGACAAGGTGGTCTAGAGGCAAGGTGCTCGCCTCTCATGCCAAGGGTCCCGGGTTCTAAACCCGGGCAGTGCAGGCATGTTGGAAAGTGGATTTTTCTCATATTTTCAAGTCCCTGGTCCTATTGGGGGGTAGGATCGAGTAGTTCTTGGAAATTGGATTTTTCTCATATTTTCAAGTCCCTGGTCCTATTGGGGGGTAGGATCGAGTACCTAGTCTTCTCGGATAAGGACGAAAAAATTCGGAGGGCCCGTGTGCACGTTGCGCACGTTAAAGATACCTTGGAAGTTGGAAATCGTAAAGAGCAGGCCGAAACTGCCCGGGCAAAATTGAAATTAATAGATTAAAATTTATCCATATCATCTCCCCCCCCTCCCCCCCCCCCCCCCCGCCAGAACAAGAAATAATAAAACAAGTAAAGTGAGGTGTAAATGCCAAGGGCAGCGAACCTCCTAAAATAAAGACCTCAAAATAGAGAGCGGGCGGGGGGGGGGGGCGAAAGAGAGAGGGGAGGGGGGAGGGAGAGAGAGTGAGGACGAGAGGGGTAGAGAGAGAAAGAGAAATAAAGATGCAAACTGATGATTTTCTTCGTGTACGCATGGACTTATTAATGTATACTCTGCAATAAGTGATACCTTGAAGTTACATTGTTTTTCATGAAAAGAAAATTGAGTCTGTCTAGCCTCTTAATTTAAATTTATGGACAGGCTGTGAAGCAGATAAGATACAAAGAGTGCGTGGTACACAGATGTGAAAGTACTGATTTTACTATTGGCCGAGCGCAGCCATAAAAACGAAACAGTTGAACTGAAAACATCAGTTGCAGACTGACTGCATATAAGCCTTTTTAAAAAAAAAAATTCTCTTTACCTTTTTGTTGTCACTTCCATCAAATTGGAAATGCAGTCAAAATAGCAGGCACAGATTTCATTGACAGTTATCTCCGGCCAGTCAATTTCAAACCACTTTGTTTTGCAGACAGAAAAATACCATTGACTGTCTCGCCGAGGAGCAAAATACATTCCATTTTCAATGAGCTTGACTGAAGAGATGGTTTGACGTGGAATTTCAGAGAAATGAGAATTGGCTATATTTGTGATAGAATCATTCTGCCATTTCAATTTGGAACGACTTTCCATTCAATTTCTCTATTTTACTTGCATTTGCATCTGCATAGAAAATCCTTCATATCAGTAGCGACTTTTTTCTAAAGCCTACAGCTGACTTCTTGTGTACGGAATAGGAAAAGGCAACAGAAACGACAAAAACTGTATCGAGTAGTAAGAAGAAAGAGTCGCGTTTCCTTACACATGAAACCACAGCTTTGTGAAATTTTTCCAGAATTTTTGCAGCAATCGCTTTTGTGTTTATGTTTTATCATTCAAACGTAAAGAAACAGATTTGAAGAATTTTCATTTTGTTTTCAAAACTTATCATGATTTTGTTGAGTTTTTCTCAGGACAGATATTTTCAAATTGTGGTTGCGTCTTGTACTGAGCCTTAAGAGTACTTAAATAGAGATGAATATACCAGCCTCGGCCAGTGGGAAAGAGAATATCACGATTTGCTCTGGATGCACTGCTAAAAAAAAAAAAACAACCGTTAAAATACGCTAACAACAAAGCTCCTTGACACACGAGTATAATAATACAGGCATAAAATATTCAGCATACTCAAGAGATTCAGAGGTTTCTGAACGGCCAGCCTTTTCATAATGTCCAAACTCTTCTAGTGGATACTATAGAATCATACTGATCTATGAAACCTCTCCTTTGATAATAGAAATGGGGGAAAATCTGACGCTCATGTTGTGTGGTGTGAAACTGGACAAAAACTACATTAAATATGCTGAAAAAAATAATAATAACAATCGAAATGGCCGGGTCCGCATTTGAATTTCTTCTTCACCTTCTCCTCTTTCAGTTTCAAATACCCAGACTAGACTACCCAGACGGCTTTTTCCTATGACGTACGCAGACAGCTGCAAGTTCTCTACCGATCCTTGTAGGTTTTCAGCGGTCGGTGCAATGAGTAGTGGAATTAATACTCTAGAATGGTGCTTAAATGGGTTCGATAGAAAGTAAAGAGCTCGATTCTGTGTAAAACGATAATCGATGTAAAAAGGAGCTTATTAAGTAATCGGTGTGTCTTAAAATAGCTCCCAAGTTTTTTTTTTGTTTTTTTTTAGATGTTTTGATTTTGTTATTTTGCCGCACAGAAAACGACACTGCATTATATTTTTCAAACCACGCGTAAAATACACTTTTGATAAAATTTGAATTACGCTCATCTTCATGTTCTTCAAACAAATTCTGTCTCGATTTCTCAGACGTTAGAGATGGACAGAGACTAATCGACTAATCATATCATTGATGATAGACAGCCCGTCCAACATCATTGATTTGATTCGGGATTCGTCAATTTAAAAAAAAGGGAGGGGGGGGCGGGGAGGGGAAGCATTCTACAAGATGAATGCCTAAACCGGTAACTTTCTTTCCAGCTTTTAAGAGGTCATCTTTCGAGTTCTGGAAAAGACATTTCCAATCCAAGTGTTTCTCTTTTTAAAGTCATGCTTATATCTGATTTTGTCATCAACACCAACGTTTAATGTTTCTATTTAGAAAAAAAAATCACGTCAGAAAACCTGCCAATTTTGGAGATGTTGATTGAAAGTAGCACTAGACAGACTACATTGAACCTCATCTCAATGAAAGTACACAGATCTGAACTTTTAATTGCAGCAGTTGCTGTGTTTGATAAAGCAGACTGTTGAGTCAGCTACAGCTAAGCAAAATCTCCACGGAATGTGTCAGTTAACCCTCCAGTGCTGAGTGTTCCAATATTATTTTTAAGACATAATTATCATGTCGTACCAAGTGCTCCATGTGTGAAACACTTTCGTATCGCATTTATCAACAAACGGTTGCTGGTGCCAAATATCTTTGCATCTATCTAACACAGTGGTTCTTAACCTGGGTTCAATCGAACCCCAGGGGTTCGGTGAGTCAGTTTCAGGGGTTCGGCGGTTTGGTTCACCCAACTCGTATGATATACATATGTTTTGAATTTGAAGGGAAAAAAAAGCACATTTTATTTTTCCAACTACGAAGGGTTCGATGAATGCATGTATGGAACGTGTGGGGTTCAGTACCTCCAACAAGGTTAAGAACCACTGATCTAACATTTAACTATTCCGAATCTTATTTTGCGTACTTATGCATGCTTCTGAAGATTTCGCTAAGGCGATCCATTTCTGGGCTTTAGAGTGTTTAAGCAGGCTTCTCATCTATAACCGAGTTAAATCATGCCTTGTTATAAAGAAAAAACCAGTTCCTGATTTCAGGCCGGTCTTTACGCTTTAGCCAAGGTTTCCTGGAAAACCTAATCAGATCAGTAAAGTCAACTGTTCATGATTACACTTAAGATTTTGAGGCAAGTGCTCTAACTTCCTCGAGACCTTAAAATAGGTGTCAAATCCGATCGAGTGGCCATAGTACACGTACGTTCAATTCAGTCGACAGGTCCAGCATGGTGGACACCCAGATAAATAACATCAAATCCTGATGTAATTTGTTGTAAGGACTTTTTCGAAACTGTAACGATTTTCCACTGGCGGTCAAGATGCTCAAGGTTTCTGCCTGTAAACGTAGTCCTCGCTTGCATTGTTTTCAGTCACAACCTGGCATGTTTCTTGTCTGGGAACAACAATATACAACGTGGCATAAATAAAGGCAAACGGAGAGTATTTACGAAACCCAAGGCTTCAAGAAACAAGCAAAGAGATTTGGGATGGACGTAAGAAAAATACAGGACTAGAATGGAACACAGAAGTAAATTTAAGAAACGGGTTATTTAGTCAACTAAAGAATTAAAACAAAAATTATCGGTTATTCATTATGCACTTCCGTACAGTCCAAGCAAAAAAATCTGTCTTTGTACTTTGGTTCAAGACCACTGGAAATGGTACTTGTAAAATCGTATCGTTTTCTGTGAAATTTGAACCGGCTGTCCAACGGCCTCATGTGAGTCATCCTGCAACTTCGGTTGCTTCTTACCCTTAGGGAGTTAGTTTCATGTGTGTAGCGCCTGTGAAATGTCTGTACGATTTGGCCTTTTGTCAGCGGACTGAACGGTTCATTTAGGTCTGGCTTGTTACCCGCGTCCAGGGCCAACTTCATTCTGGAAGTCGTTTGAAGACCTACCTGACTATTTGGTGGTAAACATTTGAGAATCTTCAAATTTTCAATGTGGGATCGAAATGGATCATTTGCAACTGTGAACAAATTCATATTCTCAAATTTGAAGCTTGGGTCTATTAATGACAAAATTATTACGCTGTTTCTGTATTGTCTTCAGTTCTACCAAATCTTTTTCAGCCACATATCAAACATCGTCAGTTGATAAGTAATTTACTTATCGCTGGGCCGGGGGGGGGGGGGGAAGATGCAAGTGATGGAGATTATTGATCGCCTCATGAAAGTTGCAACGCCTCAGTCTGTATAATTGACTGCACGCATGTCTTTCAGTGCATTCCTGTCCATTGAGATTGCCCACAGCACTACATCTGATATTGGAATTGTAAATCTTTGAACCCTGAGTCAAGGACTGCCATGGTCACGATGGTCCAGGGGGAATTAGATTGATTCAGTCAGTGGATGTCATAATTATTTAACCCCATGGCCTGGAAAGGTCAGCCTGGAATGAATGTTGTCCAGGGAGTTTCTCTGGGGTATTGTCCGTACTCAGTTATTGTTCTGACATTTTCACCCTGCTTCCCTTTGTGGAATAGCTTTTGCCAAGACGTCCATATTTCTAAAGACTCCCTACTTTGGCCAGTCGAGTCGAGTCATTAATGTAAATAGTATCTTTGCTGAGGCTGGTGAATTATTTCAGACAGTTTCAGAATAGAGTCATGAGGGTATCATTTGTATGAATCGTGTGCAGTCAAGGCTCTTATCAGCAATGGCCCAGTTTTGGTTCTCACTGCTACGCTTCATATAACTACTTAAACCATTCATAGGAATGACATATTGGCTTTATGTACATTGACGGATCATAAATCTGCTTCGGTGTAAAGGACATCCGTGCATCACTTAGTCCAAACACATGTGAATTTTATATTTCACTTGTAGGTTTAGATAACTGTAATGGCTGTACAATACTCAGACCTTTTTGCAGCTTTACAGAATATTCAGACCTTTTTGCAGCTTTACAGAATATTCAGACGTTTTGCAGCTCCGCAGAATATTCACACGTTTGCTGATTATTCAGGCGTTTTGCAGCTTTGCAGAATATTCAGACATTTTTGTTTTTTGTATACTTCTTTAATCCCATTTGGGATTTTGCAGCTTTGCAGAATATTCAGACGTTCTGCAACTTTGCAGAATATTCAAATGTTTTGCAACTTTGAAGAATATATAGACATTTTGCAGCTTTGCAGAATATTCAGACATTTGCAGATTTGCAGAGTCCCAAAAATAATGTCCACGCAGAGAAAGTATTAATGTCAAGCCCCATTCCAATTCTTTACATTTAGTTTTACTTCATATTAAACGAAGTATGGTCCTAAAAAAAACTCTGCATTTGGACTCATTTCACAGCTACAGATATTGGATCCCATCACCTGTACCATTCTTAATTAACATCAGACGTGTTGTCTTTTACATTACTGAAGTTTCACATACCCACTCTCTCCCTCTACAATTAACATTATCACCACCATCATTAATATGTGATTATCATTATCATCATCATCATCATCATCATCATCATCATCACCGTCTAATTTTGTTTTTCGATTGCCTTTGCCTTTAAACTTCACTGCCCATATCACTGCTTTTATAATCTGTAAAGAAGATACTGACATCACTGCCACCACTATTATCACCATCATCATCACCACGATCGTCACAGTTAGTACTATTGCCGCTACTGTCATTCTTTCCACCACTACCACCACTGGTATTAATATTCCTGTCCTTGGACTACTATCTTTCTTCCTATCTTTCTTTACACTATTCCTCCAGAGACAACTTCTATTATACTACTGTAATTACCCAAAGTAGTCCATGTCTTTACACTATTACTGAAACTGCCTTTCCAATGCCACTACTACGACAGTTCTACATCTACAACCAGTATTAAGTTTGTTACCACTCACTCCACCAGTTTCTTCCACAATTGCCGCTCTAACTACAACCACTACTAAGGTCACTGCAACCACAAAAGCCAAACTAACAGCCTCTCCAGCATGGCCAGTACACCCTAATCCCAATATAATTTGCTCAACGCCCTCTAGGATGGGCAACATCAGGCTTCTATCAAAGGAACATTTTCTTCATCTCTGGCTACATATATTGCCCTTAATATTGCAGTGAAAGGCCACCAATTCAAACTCTGGAATGTCGGTTTCATTACTGGAACTGTTTTCTTGTTCTTCGAAGCGTACAGCAAGGCCGCTAGGCTGACCGTGATGAGATTCGGACATTGAGCGAAGGTCGATCTGATCACCGGAAAGAAACACACTCGACCAAAGGGTAGTCTTCTGTCCTTGTATTCAGACAAAATTGTCTAGTTCAAGGCAATACCGCTGCCGTGTCAAATCTAGAAATTTCATTAGCTGTTCAGTTTAGAGTGAAAGACGTGTAACTAAAAATCATGTCACTGTAGAAAACGATCTCGTTTGTGTGGACATTATGTAAATAGATCTGGATCATTGCGAAATAAGGGCAGATGAAAATTACTGTGAAAGAGCTCACCTTGCAAGAATTTCAATGAACTTACTGAAATTTTCTCAAAAGTGCAGATAGTTTGTTTAAGATTACAAAGAAAAAGTTCAGCTTTGTCTTTCATTATTTAGTTTTCATATTTATGTATATCATGCTTTCCTTTTCTCAGCGTATAGATCTATACAGTTACCAAACATTTTTAACATCAGGTGACAAAATGAAGAAGAGTTTGAAATTTCGACTCATACAAGTGACCTGGGGAGAGTTGTCAAAGTTATGTTTGTTAGTGTGTTTGAATGTTTGTTTTTTTGTTTTGTTTTAGGATAACCTGTCTCAAACCTCTGAAATCAAGACACACAGTCACCCTTGCATATGTACAAATACTTCACGAATGGACATTTTCCTATGATAAATAGCCGTTTAGAGTAAATGAATGAAAATCTTCAAAATCTTCAAACGATTACTTTTCGCTGCTGTTTGTACATTTGTCAATACTATCTGTGTTATGGCCAGAATATCCTGACGAAGTAAACGTTGGGAATATGGTCTGAAACTAGATTAATGATCTGAAATCCTCTTTATAAATTTAATTTCACTCCCCATATTTCACCTTCAGGAGAGTTAGGACAAAGATGTCATAAAATAGTAAAATTTTTCTTCATATTCTGCAGCCGACCCCAACAATCAGTAAAAGGTCACACCTATGCATTTTCAAAGTCAAAATTGGGCAAAAAGAAAAGGTTGTATGTTGCGAAGCCCCGCGTGAGAAATAAAACCCAAACAATACAAAGCAAACTAAAGAGAAGACAAAAATTACACAAATTTTCGGCTTTCGCCTTTGTCAAGTGAAAAAAACGAACAATAAAAGAGCTTCCATGCTTTTGGCGGACGGACGTGCTTTGGTGCTGCTAACGAAGCAAGAACTCACAACTAAGTAAACTGGTTCACTTCGTTCCTGTTGAAGTCTTTTATTGTTCGTTTTTTTCACTTGACAAAGGCGAAAGCCGAAAATTTGTGTAATTTTTGTCTTCTCTTTAGTTTGCTTTGTATTGTTTGGGTTTTATTTCTCACGCGGGGCTTCGCAACATACAACCTTTTCTTTTTGCCCAATTTTGACTTTGCTTATAGCCCTGCTGCGACCCCACAGTTTTTCTGTGGTTTTTATGATATTCTATGCATTTTCAGTTTGGCTGTGCTAGATCAAGACTCAGAATTGAAAGACTAGAGAATAATTTGCTATACTCACTCTGTCTTCCAATAACACCGCAGCCGTTCATGGAAGAATTCTTTTCATTAGTAAGCCCATTTCAGCAACCTTTCATTATTATTTTTTCATCCCAGGCATATCATTGTCTTTAGCCAGTTCAGAACACGGCTTCCAGTAGCCTCAACCTAGCATTAAGCTGTGGGCCCCTTGGGAACTATACATACGGCGTTCAATCTTATTTTGGGAAATTTCAGTCGCTTGGAATTTGATGACGTATCAGGTCAAGCGAACCTTTAGTGTTTTTACTGGACTGGCTTCTTTTCATGAGTATTGTTAGAATTTTGGTTTAGAAGCAAAGTATTCGCTTCTCATGCCGAAGGTACCGGGTTCGATTCCTTGTCGGTGCAGGCGTGTTTGAATTTTTTTGGGGAAAAATTCCTGTCCCTGATCCTGTGGTAGATAGGATCGTGCACCTAGTCTTCTCGGATGAGGACAAAAAAAACTCAGAGGGGGGGGGGCGTGTGTACATAGCGCACGTTAAAGATACCTTGGCAGTTGAACGTTGAGAAAAGCAGACCGAGCAGGGCCCCTGCCCTGGCAAAATTCTTAAAAATACTTATCTCTGCTACAAAAACACAGAGAAACTAGAACAAGAAAAATGATATGTAAATTCCAAGGGCAGGGAACCTCCTAAAAGAAAGACCTAAACACGGTTAGAATTTTTGCAGGACTGGCTGCTTTTTACAAGTACTGTTGGAGTTTTTGCTGGACTGGCTGCTTTTTACGAGTATTGTTGCAGTTTTTGCTGGACTGGCTGCTTTTTACGAGTATTGTTGCAGTTTTTGCTGGACTGGCTGCTTTTTACGAGTATTGTTGCAGTTTTTGCTGGACTGGCTGCTTTTCATGAGTATTGTTGGAGCTTTTGCCGGACTGTCTGCTTTTCATGAGTATTGTTGGAGCTTTTGCTGGACTGTCTGCTTTTCATGAGTATTGTTAGATAACAGCTCCTGAACACAACACCCAAACAGAACGTTATAACCCTATTAGCGCCAGTGGGATTGATATAATAACGATTTTGAACACTATCCTCAGTAATGGATTTTAATTACATATAATTATAACCACGTACGGGGTGGATTGTTAGACCTGAGACACAGGATACCGAGACGAACCAACTCGCCATATTCCGTCCGTGGATTTGCGCGCGTATCATCGATGTCAGCATTGCAACAGTGCTCAGTACACCCCTTTATAATTGAGGGCAAAACATTAGCATCCACCTCATTTATACGCTAGTAATTTGTGGACATATGGTGGTAGAAGTAATGGTTCGTCTCAATATTCTGTCTCGGGTTTAGACAACAGCTAAATTATTATAACACCCAAATAGGAAATAATCACCCTGGCTTGCGTCAATGGAATTTCCCTATTTTAAACATTATAAAAGGTTCAATAATGGACTTAAATTACATGCATATAATTATAACCGTGTTCGGGGGTGGAAGAAATTTGCCATTTATGGCATCCAATCAATAGTCCCATTCCTGTCTCGAACTCAGACATTCACTATGAGAGAGCTTTTATTTACCATGTATATAATGAATATATTGCATCATCTTCGCTATTATCGTCTTTTTCTCTTACTACTTCCTTCCCCAACCAAGTCTTAATGTCATGAATGGCAGCTTACAACACGAACGATTTCTACGTCTTATATCACACAATTAGCACTTTTTTTTTATTTGGAGGTGTCCCTGACTTTGACAAGCAGCTGTTCGCCGATGTCTACCCTGGATTTTGCTCGTTTGTTTATTTATTTGTTTTATTTTGCTCGGATTAAACGCTGTTTAGATTTTGGTAGAAATACATTACGCATCGTGGTGCTTTGAATTTCCTGTTTGATTTGATTTGTGTTGAGTCTAGACAAAGGACGTGGACACGTCAACGGTCACATTGTGCTAGGAACAAGCAAGACGATAGACAGAATATAACAGAGTGACAGGAAAGAAAGAGAAGCTACCAGAGGCGCCTACCAACCATCCATGAATTTCCTGTTACACCCGCTTCACCTTTCTCCTTTTCTCTGCAAATAGGTGTATGCAAAGAGTTTATAATAAACCTAGAGGTAAGACTCGGTCACGACACGTGTCCGCAAATAGAAAGCCCGGCAGCCATCTTTTCTTACGGCAAGCGATTGCAAATACTGTGTCAAGGCCAGTGCTAACGAAAGTAGTTTTTGTCGGAAGGCCTCAGTATTTTATTCCTGTTCATTCCTCTTTAGAGATGGAGGTTCAAATTCATCCGTACACTTTGTATTTTGTCATAATTCATAATGTTGTTGTTTTTTTTCTGTTGATGGGATTGCATTTTTTACATTTTCGTGGTTCACCCAATCCATAAATTAAGTCTGCTGATTACTACTGTAATCCCCGTTCAAACAATCTGAAAGACCGTATTATTTTAGGCTTAGATTTGTTTACTTTAGCCGTACTGTCTAGGTCGAGGCAGGCTTGCCGTAATTTGGCTTTACTTTAGCCGTACTGTCTAGGTCGAGGCAGGCTTGCCGTAATTTGGCTTTACTCTAGCCGTACTGTCTAGGTCGAGGCAGGCTTGCCGTAATTTGGCTTTACTCTAGCCGTACTGTCTAGGTCGAGGCAGGCTTGCCGTAATTTGGCTTTACTTTAGCCGTACTGTCTAGGTCGAGGCAGGCTTGCCGTAATTTGGCTTTACTCTAGCCGTACTGTCTAGGTCGAGGCAGGCTTGCCGTAAGTTGGCCGCCATCTTTACTTCACTTACCGACGACGCCACGCGGAGACTTGCGTAGCGCTAGTCTGACCTCTAGCTATATATAACCTCTTTGGGTGTATGCTCCTCCTCCCGAGAAAAAACAAAAACAAACACACAACAATCCTAATTTTCATACATGGACTGATCGTGGTTTATGTTCCTGAACCCCCTCCACTCCCCCCCCCCACCACACACACACCTTTTTCGTCCCTTTCTTTTTCGCTGCAAAATTGGCAAACATTAAACGAAGGGACATAATTATGGCGGGTGTTTCGGTCCCGAATTGTCCCACTTGTTTTCTCCGAACTTCAGCGAAAGCGAAACTTGTTATCTCATAAGGCAGCTTGACACAGATAGATCCAAAGATAAAATTAGCACTTACATCATGAATAAATCCACTCCTCATCAGTTTCAGAAATGCTTATCAAAGATCAAGGAACTAAAAAGTGTGAGCATGGCGTATTTGAACATTTGACCATTATAAACAGGAAATCCAATGCCTCTTTCTGTAGCCGCCTCACACCAGGCCTGAGAGTTGAAGCACACACCAATCCTTCAAATTACAGAAAGAGAAGATAATTTTAGAAGATAAAGATAAAGAGAATATTAAAGATCTGTGATGGATATTATTTGATATTGATTGCCTTTTTGGTTTATTTTTAAACTTGGACATTAAAGCACAGATAGAAGGATGCACTTTAAGAATGATGTTCAAAACAGTTAATATGGTATTACCGTACTTAGACAAGTCGGCATGGAACATAGGAGCGGGGGAGTGCCCCATAGATAATTTGTGTGTAGAAGTGAGACATTGTCCAACAATGTTGTTTTTTTGACTAGTCTGGGGAATTCCTCTAAAAGCTATTCTTAAGGAGTTCAATGGGTCCTGACAGTCAGACCGACCGAGAGACAGACAGACAAGCAGACAGGCAAAGGTACCGAGAGACTGGAAAGATGGATGGCCGGATGGATAGATAGATAGAGTGATAGATAGATAGATAGATAGATAGATAGATAGATAGATAGATAGATAGATAGATAGATAGATAGATAGAAAGACAGACAGACAGACAGACAGACAGACAGACAGACAGAGAGAGAGACAGACAGACAGACAGACAGACAGATAGATAGATAGATAGATAGATAGATAGATAGATAGATAGATAGATAGATAGAAAGACAGACAGACAGACAGACAGACAGACAGACAGACAGACAGACAGACAGACAGACAGACAGACAGACAGACAGACAGACAGACAGACAGACAGACAGACAGACAGACAGACAGACAGATAGATAGATAGATAGATAGATAGATAGATAGATAGATAGATAGATAGATAGATAGATAGATAGATAGATAGATAGATAGATAGATAGATAGATAGATAGATAGATAGATAGAGGGTAGAAATATTGTGTCCACAGATACAGGGCTTTTTGTCTGACCAAAAATTTTCCAGACGACGAAAGGAAGTAATTCGATGGAACGAATTGAAATAATCACTAAAGAATCCCCGAATTTCTCATTTATAATTTGTTTTTGTTTCTTTAATCCCCTGGGTAAACATTTACTATGTTATTGATGCTTAATCTCAGAACAACACAGGTCCGTTATTTTGCTAGTCTGCCTGTCTCCTCTTAGTCTGTCTGAAACCTCCATTTTCTCATCCTCTGCTTCGTAGTTTTCTGTCTTGGTTGATGTCTAAAGAGTTGATAGTATTTTTTAATCTGTATTTCAGCTGTTAACGAAACAAAAACAGTGGATCGGGAAATAGCTAGATTGCAAGCAAAAATGGTACTCCATGTACGTTTCTTATGTATATTCCAAAGGTGCAAAGTCAAATTTCATTCTGTAGACAGAACACACAGAAACACAAGCATCATACAAACACTCCGGAAAAATATCTTGCCACGAAAGCAACTACTTTAAAACACGGCTCACTGTTGCTTAGGTTCTTCAAGCGTTCATAGCTTAAAACAAAGAAATCTTCGGACGTCTGTAAACACTCTACAACTAATCACATTCCTCGCTCATCCAGCCCCAGTATATTCAATTTATTTCTTTGTTTGTCATTTCTGTATTAAAGTTTGTTAAATGCATGGATAGTTTTATATTTTAAAAAAAACAACACATTTTAATGATTACATTATGTTGAGAGTTCACGTATAGCTGAACGGTGGAGACTACTTCTGACATACGGAGAAATTGGACTTCCAACGTACGCAGAGACTGAGCTTGTTCGCAATTCAGGATTCTGTAACAAATTTTTTATTGCATGATGGCTTGGGACTGATTTTGATGAAACTGTCAGTAGAAAGGAAATCAGCATCCTGGTTGCGTTATGTTCGCCATGATTTCACCACTATTCGTTTCCCTGATGTGAATCACATTTAGAACGTCTCTCTGAGTGGCTTTGATGTTCTTGTGTTCTGTCATTCAAGATTTCTCTCTGGCAATGCCCGTTTCCATCTGCACACTTTTTTAAGCCCATAAGGTTCCGTTTCATCTTGCGTGTGACTTGCACAATCTACGGGTATCTCACATAGAGAGCTCACTCGCCGCATGAAATACAACGTAATGAAACGTTTAATTCTAAACTGAACGTTTGAAGTGAGAATGTTTGAATTTTGGGAGCCAAAGACTTTAATTTACTATAAGAGTTACAACTTTGCGAATCCTTGTCTCGCCAGGAAGTTGTAAATGTTCAGATGGGTGTGTATCATGCAATGTTGTATTGGTTCAAAGATTACGCTCTTGCGGCGTGCCATAAAATACGGGCTGCAGGAATTAAATCACCGTGTTGCTATTCTGGTGTTTTGTTTTGTGTGTGTGTGTTGTTGTTTTGTTCATTTGGCTGCACAGTCTTAGTTCGATTTTGTTTGGAAGCCAGCGCTTCGATCCGCAAAAGTGAAATGACTTAGTCGTTTCGTTCTTTCTTCACGACACCACAGTTTTGAACCTCCCTGAGTACCTGAGAGTTAACATAAGCTTTGCTGAAAGAAAAGTTATTTTAAAAATCACATTTCTATAATGATTATTACTATCTCTCCAGCCACCTTTGCCCCTGTCACTATCATTGAAGTAATTATGGTGTCAGACCGCTAACTTATAATCATTCCAATCAAACTCCTTGAATGATCCAGACGTTGGCAATTTGGCAAAAAATTTTATATTTATTGGTGGAATCATTATCATAAACTAGGGCAACAGTAAAAAGGAAGATGAAAAAGAGACATATTTTGACAGGCGACCGGTCTGCCCAAACGTTATCTGGCCGGCACGTCATTGCTATACTGCAAAAACATTGTTTCCGCCCAAAAGTTATAACTACCGACAGCTCCGGGGGATACTTTCTGGCTCATCTGAAATTAGGTTCTCTTGATTTTGTCAATTTCCCTTGAGTTCTCCAGGAATTCTGTCACTTTTATGAAAATTTCCCAGTGTATTTGAAGCAAATCTCATACCATTCTTTTAATGCACGGACACTTCGTTGAAGCACTACAACTCTCATTTCCCAGTGGAATTTGGAATTTTTTTGGAGATACGATTTACACCTGAATAAATGTCAGAATAGAATTTCCTTTTTTTAGATGCAGTATGAATGTCCAGAGAGTCCGAATATTCCAAATTAAATTAGAGTGGTAAGTGAGTTTAGGTACCATTATACAGTTTTAGATCTCATCGGGACTTGTGAATCGTCCTGCGCCAATTGGCATCGCCACTAAGTTGGCCTCAGAACATTTTCCACAGTAATTATTATTCCCTGTGGTGACAACCAGTCCTCCAACACTTTTGACTTCAGCAGTAAATGTGAGAATTACACTAACACAGCCAGTTTGATCAATGAATTTGTTAGACTTAATTGTGCATAGATAATGTATACTCGCAGGAGCATGAAATACATTTTAGCACCTCTTGTCTACGGATACGCTTATTATGTCCAAATGGCTGTTGATAATTCTGACATTTCCATACATATTTGATAATAATAGCTGAGGTCCTGGCTTTGTCCTGGTAAACTCTTTATTAGTTTCAGTTCAGTGTGACCAACTGGGATCTGCTTCTCTTTGCCCGTTCTGTCAGACTTGTTTCATTGCTGTTTGTTTGTTTTATTGAATTCACGTAGGCATTAATGCCCTGCACAGCCCGTCTACATTTGAGGCCAAAACTGTCGTGAAATGATGGTGTAATCTGTTGCGGGAAAGGTTATGGTGTATTACATAGCGGATAAAGAAATAAGGTCGAATGTAAACATTACACACTATACCTGTGTGCACCACGGCGTGTCGACGCAGTATGAATGGTCTAGCAGCAGGAAATGATAACGTCATGGAGTGACGGGTTCCTGGAAAAGAAAGGATGGGGGCGAAATTAGCGACACAAAGCAAACTCAAGAAAATTACTTCCCCACAATTTCAAGCCTCCAAATCTAAAAAAGAAGAAACAAATCTGCAGATCAAAAGGAAGGCGAATGTAAAATTTCGTGGAAATCCGAGCAGAAGCAGCGAGTTTAGTTAGTTGTTGTTTTTTTGTGTGTGTGTTTTTTATTACATAGATTTATCTATGCTTTCGTAGCTACTGAACTCGTCGTAAATGACATGAGGAACAGCGTTTTCCCATGTCAGTTTGGACCTTATGTTTGTAAATTGCACTTCAGTGCAGAAACATTACAACTTTATTATGATTTATAGATAGGAGCTAGAGAGGAAAAAGTCCATGTGCTGCATAGGGCAGTGTGATCCATGGCTCTATGCAAGTATGGTCATCAAGTTACGTAATAAATATAGTTCTAATCCCACTGTTGGGACTTTGGGTCATAAAGGTGTTACCAACGCTAGAACCCCAGATCAATGACACTTTTATAGGATTGTCGGTCCTGCTCACGAGGCGCAGAAAGAGAGTGGGGGTGGGTGGGGTGGGTGGAGAAGAATGGCGAGCGGTGCTAAATCAGAACAGTGGCCAAATTCTAGACATTACGGGCCATTTTTGTCCTGAAGAAACATGGGAGGGTGCTAACGGTCCCCCCTAATCCTTTATTGATTCAAACCTCTTGTCTCGGGATTCCTGAGCTTCTCATGGTCGCACCAGAGTTTAGAGGGTGACACCAGGGATGTGGAGTTAGAAACATCTTGTAAGATGAGATAAGATAAGATATGAGAAGATAACGTCTTCTTGAAATGACAAGGTTCCGAGTTCCTTCCATCAACTTGCGAGAAATCGATGATTGAAGTTTCATGTGCTCGTAGCTTTTAGGGATACGCCTTTTTTTTTTTTTTTTAGTAATAGTTACAAATTACACACCGAATCCGATTGATATTTTGACACACAGTAGAGACGGCTTGCAGAAGTAGTGAGTAGAATCTTAATTCAGTTCAGCCAAATAAAGGTGGACAAAGAACCTTCTGAATCCAAGGCGACGATAAGACAAGACAAGATAGGAATCACTAATAATTATTCCATGAAAGGAATGTCATTTTAGGAGAGCTACTAATACTAATAGTATATACACATATTTTGCGCATTATTACACGAACGTCATTACTCAATGATACATGAAGTAACATAGCATGGAATCTTAATAACATAATGGCACAGATCTAGCTAGATTGCATTGTTGAGAGTCGTTTTACAGATGGTCAGAACGATCGTCTATATCTTTCTCCGTTTGCCTTTACGTTTACATTTCTATTGCTCATGGATGAGGTTGGGATTTGATGAAACAATGGATGGTCGAACCTGCCGTAAAGTAAGTAATCTTAGATTTATCCGCGAAATCTAAATAACTTATTCAAAAGGAAAGTTTCAGAGCGGCTGGTGGGATAGGGAAGGGATGGCAATGATCTTTTATAGTCTCTAACACTGGGAGGACGAAGATTTACGCCGCAGCTAGATTAAAATTAAAAAAAGAGGAAAACGAAAGAGAAGAAAAAACAGAAAGAAAGAAAGAAAGAAAGAAAGAAAGAGAAAAAAAAACAAGGAGAAAAAGAAGAAAGAAAGAAACTGAGAGAACGTAGGAAAGAAAGAATGACACGAAAACAAATAAAAAGAGAAAGAGAGAGAGAAAGACAGAAAGAAAAGAAAATAGGAATAAGCAAAAAAGAAAGAAAACAGACACCTACACGAACAGCTTAGAAAGTCCCACGAAGTCAAGGAAACAAAGCTGGAAAACCAGACAGAAATAATAGAATCAAAAATTGAAATGAACTACAGACATCAGAAAACAAAAAGTCAGATGCGGAAAAAACAACTCTGCTCTATAAAGAAACAGAAAGAAAAAAAAATAACAGGTGAAAGAGAAAAGCTGAAAGTGCATCCTTCTTGTCACAGTAACAGATAGCCTACGAGGATGACTTACAAAATACCATTATTAATTTGCTGGCCGGTGGCCTCTTGCCTTGTTTTTCTCAAGCCAAGCCACACTTTGTTACAGTCTTGAAGCATCTCCAATCACTAAAGACAGACAAGTGACCTTTTAGTTCCTATTGATCTAAAAAAAACTTGAAAGGATTGGGTAATGTTTTCAGTATAATGTTATTTAATTTTAGTTCAGGTTTTTTCTGGATGTAGTTCTATCTATCTATCTAACTATCTATCTATCTATCTATCTATCTATCTATCTATCTATCTATCTATCTATCTATCTATCTATCTATCTATCTATCTATCTATCTATCTATATCTATCTATCTATCTGTCTGTCTGTCTGTCTGTCTGTCTGTCTCTCTATCTATCTTTCTATCTGTCTGTCTGTCTGTCTGTCTATCTATCTATCTATCTATCTATCTATCTATCTGTCTATCTATCTATCTATCTATCTATCTGTCTATCTGTCTGTTTGTCTGTCTGTCTGTCTATCTATCTATCTATCTATCTATCTATCTATCTATCTATCTGTCTGTCTGTCTGTCTATCTATCTATCTATCTATCTATCTATCTATCTATCTATCTGTCTGTCTGTCTGTCTGTCTGTCTGTCTCTCTCTCTATCTATCTATCTATCTTTCTATCTGTCTGTCTGTCTATCTATTTATTTATCTATCTATCTATCTATCTATCTATCTATCTATCTATCTATCTATCTATCTATCTATCTACCTATCTATCTATCTATCTGTCTGTCTGTCTCTCTCTCTCTCTCTCGCTATCTATCTTTCTATCTGTCTGTCTGTCTGTCTATCTATCTATCTGCTGTTTGCCTGTCTGTCTGTCTGTCTATCTATCTATCTGTCTGTCTGTCTGTCTATCTATCTATCTATCTATCCTCCATCTGACTGTCTGTCTGTGTATATATATCTGTCTGTTTGTCTGTCTGTCTATCTATCTATCTATCTATCCATCTGTCTGTCTGTCTATCTGTCGATCTATCAATCTATCTAGCTATCTATCAATCTACCTATCTATCTATGTATTTATGTAAGTATCTATATGACTATCTGTTTGTCTGTCTATCTATCTATCTATCTACCTATCTATCTATCTATCTATCTATCTATCTATCTATCTATCTATCTATCTATCTATCTATCTATCTATCTATCTATCTATCTATCTATGTATCTATATGACTATTTGTCTATCTATGTATCTATGTATGTATCTATATGTCTATCTGTCTATCTATGTATCTATGTATGTATCTATATGACTATCTGTCTATCTATCTAAGTATTTCTGTCTGTCTATGCTCTGAAATATCCTTTCTCTATTTCACTGCTCTACTTTCCATTTTTTATTACTGTGATTATGCGGTTTCGTCCAGCTGCTCAGATTCTTCGTTTTCTTCTTGTCGTTTTCTTCATTTCTCTGTCTGTCTTTCTGTTTGTCTGTCTGTCTGTCTATCTATCTATCTGACCCTCTCGTCTACTCATTCTTTCGCCTATGTCCGTCTTTCATTCCAACTCGGATTCTCTGTCGTGTAGTAAAGTTGATCTTCATTAGGCAATCTGCCTCCTCCACCAGACAACTTTTACTGTGGACATCAGACGGTGGGGAACTACATGTGGTCTTTGATGATCTTAGTTACCGACTTTACAACTTTGTCTGAAAATACTAAAACTGCCGTTTTTCTGGACATAACGCCAAGATTAAATTGCTTTCTTGGCTAGTTCTATTAACGACTGACCAGCTGTACCAGAAATGCTGGAGTTTAGAGGACAATTCATTTGCTTCTGTCTCAATTCTGAAGCCAGGAAAAATCCCACCAAAATGTGGGAAAATGCTGTTGGAATTCCTCGTCAAAGTGCTTGTCGAATAGTGTCCTTTTTAGGGCACCACCTGCACTTCCACATCAAGGGTTTCATTTATAATAGAAATTAAAACCCGCTTGTGATCTCAGATAACAAACATCCACACAAAATAGCAGTTGAAACAACGAACGAAGACAATGGAGCCAGATTTCTGATTCATGTCTGGCAAAAACCAGATTTTTTTTTTTTTAAATCATTAAAATGTTTTATTCTGTGGTTTTCTCTTTTGATCAGCTGCCATACCATCTCTGTCAATCAAATGAATTTTAATGCATCTGTACTGAATTCTTTTTTTTTTTTACACACATGAAATTATTTTGTGCTGATGCCATTGAAACCAAATAATACCTTTTCAGTGTAGAGAAATAAAGCATGGAGGAGTTATGGCTCAACTGCAAAAAAAAAAAAAAAGGCAAATATATCAGCCCATTAAAAAAATAACAACGAAAAAAAGCAAAAACTAGTTTGTTAGGAATTCGTTCCTTTGGACGGATGAACGGTGATGCACCAGCGATCATTTTCTATACTTTTCGACATCTCAGTAGACTTGCTGGTGCTAACTGGTCAACACTGGCTAATCAAAACTGGGAAATGGGCTTTTCTACTTCCCGTATACAATAGAAATACAATATTCTCTACATCAGGGGTTCCCAACTTTTTTTCAGTTCCATTTACCCCTGGCAACTTTTCCAAAGTAAACTTACCCCAACCCTGTTTTGTCCACTAATTTGAGTTTGAACACAACAAAGCAACTAATAAAGGAGAAATTTTATAATACTATTTTTAACATTGTTATTGTAAGTTCAGTAACTGTAAGATAAGATAAGATAAGAATGACGTTATTGTCACAAGAGGGAAATTCCCTTTCACAGAGCATTTAAGAGCACATTACGTGGTACACATATCTAAGGCATCATTAAGCATCTTAACGCATGATCTAACATATAACTCAGTGACCGCCTTATTACATGAAATAACACAGCATGGAAACTTTGTAAAATTTTAATATGACACATAATTATGGTTGTAATGTCTTGTTGAGGCGAATTGCTTAGGTCAGATACGATATTCAATAATAGCAATGATATTAGCACAAAAAAATATTGTTACAAACAAAACAAACAAAAAGATGTACAAATCCAGAATCAGCAAATTTAACCCTTGGTTACCACAGGCGGGGGGGGGGGGGGGGACCTCCACCCTACACCGCATACTTTGTTACAAAAATATAAACTAGCAAAACAAACAAGAAAACACACGCACACACACACAAAACGCCGAATTTCAGGAAATAGGCCGAGGGAAAAAAATGTTGACTCTTACACCCAATCGTTTAACTCGAAAAAATGTCGTGTTAAAGGGGAAATGACTTAAGCAATACGATCTCTTGTATTTCAGGCGGTTGAATTACCCCAGAGGTTACTGTGATCTATAGACTTTATGACGGAATGGCCTGTAGGAATAGAAAAATATCATCATACACAATTGTTTTCTTCTGGGTAGGTTTTCGGGGGCTGGTGTTTTTTCCATAAATTTTATTAGACACGCTGTGTTTACATCAGTCACTAACAAGATTATCTGACTGACGACTTTGTGTCTCAAGAGATCACATGAAACCTCTTTAACGCATGACCTACACAGAGAAGGACAACTGTGTAAATTACTTGACAGTTGTCAAGTTATTATATTTATAGTTGTTTATTTCCTGTTGATCTTATTCATTTTCAGTTCCCAGTGACCAATGTCATTCCACTTCGATCAAATTACAGTGAAAACTAACTATTTTAACAGTATATTGATTTTCTATCTATGAACTCACATTAGAAACATTGTTACAATCTGGTATTTATAATGTTTGTATTAGATACATAGCATTACTTTCTCTCTTTGTGTGTATCAATGCATACGCCTATACATTTGTGTTTCTTTGCCCCGTCATATGGGACGGAATTTTCCACATGCAGATTAAATATCATATACGAAGTTTGAAATGTTTGATAAATAAAAAAAGATTTTAGGTCAACAGGGAAGTGTTGTTGCTCTACTTGTTGCTAAGTTATCTTTTGATCTGGAGGTGAAAGACAGCTCAAAGCTGAAACAACAACAACAACAACAACAACAACAACAACAACAACAATATGGAACCTCAGAAGGGCTAGAAATGAAATGTAAGAATTATATGTCACAAATCGCCGTTTTAGGCTAGGCATTGACATGGGACTCACTGTCGTGTTGCAATTGTGTCTTAGATTCATGTCCCTGTAGATTCTGCAGTCTGCTCGGTTCTCCCATGTGTGCGAATCTCCAATCGTCCGCCTGAGTTTAAAAAAAAATGTGATGCTCGCGATAGTGACCGCGTCTTAAATAGCGCGTGAGCACATGGCCATAGGAACATTCTTTCTTTGCCCCACATTTTCAGCCAAGTTTTTGTATGCCAGCTCTCACGTTCTTCTCATTTGAAACTCCTTCTTATAAGCATGAAGTATTGCAACACTCAGAAATGTAATGTTTCATACATTGTCATAATTACGTCATTACAGAAACGTAAAGGCAGGAGGCAAAATAGAGATAAAACTGGGGAGACAGACGGACATTCACTTCCACATGAAAACAAGAGCATCAAACATAGTTTATCAACCTGGAGTTAAGGCGGGCCAATATATCAGGGTTTCAATCTGATTCCTGGAGGAATAAAGCCACAGTTGAACTCTGAAGGCTTGACAGTCAACTATAAAGGAGGGTTAAGTTGATATATGTTTGTGCAGCTTTCTTATTCTTATAAAAATGGTCCCAGTGCTATAAGGCTTTTTTGCACCCAAACACTTCAAGCGTGCGCAGTGTTTGAATATCATTCATTAGCAAATTTGAGGTGCATTGCTATGAAAAATGGATGTCTTTCCTATCTCTTTTCAATACTTCGATCTGTCTCGTGTTTGGCATGCAATTCTAGACAGTCGTAGCCATGCCTTATCTATCTATCTATCTATCTATCTATCTATCTATCTATCTATCTATCTATCTATCTATCTATCTATCTATCTATCTATCTATCTATCTATCTATCTATCTATCTATCTATCTATCTATCTATCTATCTATCTATCTATCTATCTATCTATCTATCTATCTATCTATCTATCTATCTATCTATCTATCTATCTATCTATCTATCTATCTATCTATCTATCTATCTATCTATCTATCTATCTATCTATCTATCTATCTATCTATCTATCTATCTATCTATCTATCTATCTATCTATCTATCTATCTATCTATCTATCTATCTATCTATCTATCTATCTATCTATCTATCTATCTATCTATCTGCCGGTCCAGTGATTAATTTACTCGACGTATCCATCACTACAGTTAGACTCCTTGCGAACTGATGCAATATTTTCTGAACAGAGATTTCAAAGAATTAACACGGCTCTTGAAACAGTGGCTAAATTTATCAGCAAAATTCCTCCCTGTTCCTCCAGGTATCCGAATGACCTAATTCGTGTCCCATCCATTATTGGCAAAGTCAAAAATTGGCAAAAAGAAAAAGTTGCATGTACCAAAGCCTGGCGTAAGAAATAATACCCCAACTATTTTTTCTTTTTGGCAATTTTTGTCCTGGCATATAGCCTTGCTGCGACCCCACAGTTTTTCTGTGGTTTTATATAGCATTTGCGCACGCCTTGATACTGAAAATATAATGGAAACCGTGTATCAACCTAGTTTGAGCTGCAGGTCTATTTTTGCAGGAAGCGACGCCTGATTCGTCCCGTTATTTGAGTGTATGATCTGATTAAACCTCGTTTTCGTTCGTTTGTGTTAAAATTGTACAGCTGTAGAAAATATCCTTGCCAGGGGATTATTCGGGGAAAGTCAAGGCGTAAATATCCTGTGCAATGATGAAGTTTTGGGAAAGATTGTGTCGTTCATATAGGAAGTAAATTATGAGATGACCTTAATGTTTCTGTGTGAAATTGATACATAGTACGTCAGACGGGTGGATAGTTTGTGAATACAAGATAGGCATACAGAGTGGCATGCATGCAGGCAGATAGAGAGTTAGATGGATAGACAGACAGACAGGCAGACAGACAGACAGAGACAGATAGATAGAAAGATAGATAGATAGAAAGATAGATAGATAGATAGATAGATAGATAGATAGATAGATAGATAGATAGATAGATAGATAGATAGATAGATAGATAGATAGATAGATAGATTCAGTTATTCATGATTAGTCCATGTTCAAGGTGTGTCCTTCGGCCAATGAAAGGAGAGAGAGAAGAAAGCAGAACATGGTTTTGCTCCAGGTGAAGTTAGGTGGAAAGTGGGGAGGGACCGGGGGGGGGTGAGTGAACAGCAGCAAGACAGTGAGCGAAAAAGGAATAGGGTGGGTGAGGGAGAGCGAATGGGCTGTAAATGGTCACGTGTTTCATTGCCTGTGTCAAGGATATTGGAACCCTAGTCGAAGCTTGATCGAAGACGAAAGCCAGGAAATTACGGATGCTTGTGTTGGGCCGAGCGTACATCTTGTTACTATGGCATCAGAGCACGTGTGGTCAAAGACTTCGTTCACACTAAACTGTTTAAAGTGATGTTCACATAAATGCTACTTTCATATGGCTTTTTTTTTTTTCAATGACTGTGGATTGTTCTTCTGGAATGAAATTCAGTTCCTGCCACTGTAATTATTTATCTGCTTGTTCATAATATTGCAAATCATGTCTGGATGAACACTACTGTAACTCAGACATGTTCCAGTCGCCAGTTTTAGCAGGTCACAATGGAAAACTAGACAAGTAAACCTATTGGAATTTGGGGAGAGGAGGGTGGATAATGCTCCTTATAACACTCTGATTAAGCAAATTCTGTCGGCTGTCGAAGTGTCAGATGACATCTCTTTGAAACGGAAGACTGAGGACTTGTACAGACAATATGAAGGCTATTCATAATTCACAGCCAGCTGAGAAATAATACACACACATTTACATGAAAATGAAGAGGTTAATGTAAAACAAACTAATTTGATATTATTGCTCTGATCAAGCAAAACGTGGCCCGACAGAGCTTTTGGATTTTGACCAAGAAAAACCTGCCTATTAAGTCAGGAAGCTGTAATATTTGCCCATTAACAAAGACTACAACTACCTTGGTCTGACAATCTACAGTAAGGCTTATGGGGAAGAGAGAAAGTCATTCACAAAAACAATGTTCATTAAATGTAAACTTCGAGGAGACATAATTATATAATGATCCTTTTTAGCATCGTCTGGTCACAGAAGACCCTTTTACGACAATGAGACACTTCGATGAAAATGATAATGTCTGCCCAACACAAAAGGGTTATCTTGGTGATGTTTATCTGGTTTTATGTGAGAGATTCGTGTTTGCTTCACTCAGGAGTACAACGGAGGCGATTAACGGCCAGACTTGCTGTGGACGAAGTATAAAGTGTGTTTAGACACTCATGCCATGGATCTCCGGCAATTTCTAGCAAACTGATCGTTGAATTACAGTAATTTTTTGCATGTAATTTTAGATTTTCCAGTCTCCTAAGATGCTCTGATCCGTAAGTCCATAGACAACGTGAATTTTTCCAAGCGGCCAATCTCCTGATTGATCTTTTTGAAGTATAACACACACACAAGAAAGGGGGGAGGGTGCTGAAGCATTCAGTTCTACAGTGAACGCAACACTAATAGTTCACATCACTTCCGTATTCAATTTTGCCGACTTGGTACAGAAAATGCCATTTATTGACCTTTTGAGGGCGCATTTCCTGTTCAAACGTAGTTTTCTCGCCCATGAGCCAAAATGTGCATTTTTGACACGGAGATGGTCGCATTATGTTTGTGAAACTATTGAATTTCTATCCCGAGAGCCTGAAGCATTTTTTTTTACATGACCTAAAGGCACAAAATACGAAATAACATTTGTCTTGAAAGGTCAAAAAATAGTTCATTAACGTCCTGAAGACCAGAAGTCGATGTAGTGAATATTCAATCAAAGGGCTGCAAAGCTATAGCCTTGGGAAGAGGAGCACAAATTTCTGAACGAACTATAGTATAGCCAGAGTAAGAATTTCTGATGACACCCAGTATCCAAAGATTGTAGATATACATTTATAAACGTGAACTTTAGTCCACCTGGGACAGTTTGTCGTGGATTCATTAAAGAATTCCTTTTCGGTCATGAATCTAAACTGTGGTTTTAGACCATAAAGAAATGTAAACCGCGTAGTTTTACATGTTAGTTCTGATTCGGCTGGAAACATCCGCTTTATCTAAATATTTGCCCGCCCAGAGATGTGTTCCCAAATAAATACATCAAAGTCTTGACATAAACTTGGGTTGGTCAAAGAAAATGTTTTAAAAGGGTACACAGAAGTGATCTAGAATAAAAGCTATGACCTGAAAGGTGGCCGACGGGCCACTAAACTTCGATAGCCAAGTAAAATCACGGCCATGCCATATGTATTTGCCAGAAAAGCTTCTTCGTTTGTCTAGCAAATTAGGGAATGGCGCAGCTCTAGACTAGAAATGTACGTAAACATTCAGAAGGGATTTAAATTTAGATTTGAAGGAGAAAGCTGGAGCCTTGTGGCACTGAATCGGGTCTATTTAGTCTCGGTGTTAACACGAAATAGGGGCTATTGAGTTAAATGGGGCCCGGCGCGCTACTGAGACATTTTTTAAGGATGGAATTCTTTAGGGTTTTGAATGCAGGATAGGTGGTGGTAGAAAATAAAAGCCATGGTCAATGAGTGAAGTCTGTTTTATGTACGTTTTAACTCAGACTAAAACTTCCCTTAAATAAACCAGTGAGACACACTTGCTGCAATTTCTCTAATGAGCAAGGTCCCGTTTAACTCCCAACTCCACATGTCACACTAGAGGCAAAACAAAATTGACCTCGGTGCGGTAGCGGGCTAAAAAATACAGGCTTAATACAGAATTCATGAAATTTATGAGACAATGGGTGTGCGACTAGGTGGTGGTCATTTATTTAATTTTTCCCAGATTCTAATGATGTGAATTTAACATAAGATTTGGACAGTTGGATAATTAAATGGACCGCTCTCGCACTACTTCGGGTTACCATACGCACTATGTATGCCCAGTTAGTATTTAGCATTTCATCCCACCCCGAACAACTTTGACATAGCACAGTGTGACATAATTATAACATTGTGTTGAAAATCAGGTCCAGTATTGTCGACACTTGTCATTTGTATTCTTCCAAGAATGAATAAACAAATTTGTTGGGAGGTGCGAGGAGGGGGGGGGGGGGGAGGAAGTTCGGTTCCTACTTTCTTGGAATGGCCAACTCTCTTCCTTTAAAAATGTTTTAAATGATAATATTTTTGTATTTATGCCAAACCTATCATCAGCTGTCAAACAAGGAAGGGCACAGTGGCCTCTCCCTTCCACAAATTTTGCTTTGGTCAAACTGGCCAGTGGAACCAACTTAATTATCAGTATAACACATAATACCAGTCGGTAGACAATGCTCGCAAATGGCTTATAAAAAATCAGGGGACAGGAGATGCAACTGAAGTTACCAAAGCCCACTGCTCTACAGACACTCGAAAGTTCCACAATGCCATGATACTAAAATTAGTGGAGAGGTGGACATGACTAGAAACGGTCAGTTCACTCATAATGTGGACAGTACGGTCACCGTGCACTGGTAAATACTGGTGATTATTGGCGTTATTTTGGTGACCTATTCCTTCCTCCCTGACGTTCAGTCATTTCGGTCTGGTGCACATCAGATTAGTTTGCCAAAGGCTTTAAAACAACAGGGAAAAAGAGAACTAACCACTCCCCCACTCGACTTTCCTATATTTGGTAAGGCAAACATGTCCGGTTTGTGGTGTACGAACCATTTGTATGCCACTCAGGAAGTGTTTAGATATTTGTAACAACAAACAACAGGCCCAAATCTTTTATTGACTAAAATAGTAAGGAAGAAAGAGGAAACAACTTAAGAAGTCTTCTGATCTTGAACGAGACTATAGGAGATCTATAAAGGAAGAAAACCTTCCATCAAACAATATACAATAAATATTATCCACAAAGGAAGATTAGATGAAATTATGTTCTTATGTGAAAAAGAAAATTAGTATTACATTAAAAAAAATATGCAGTTATTACATCAGATGGTCCAAATCTCCTGAAAATACCTGAAACTCTCAGTGAGATTATGCCACTGGCCTTCACTTTCATAAAATTTGTAAGCTCCGCCTATTGCATTCAGTGGGCTGTAAAACCAGCATGAAAGTAATACTATAGCCTACTAACTTCATGCCGTACTAAATTATAATAAACCTAGGGGGCAAATGCCTGATTTTCTGTCGAGTACCACTGAGGAATGGAAAAATGAGGGAAAAATAAAAACGTGTTCTCCACTTGTATTACAGACTTGGGAGGAGGTGGGGGATTAGTTTGAACAAAACCTTCACATTAGTTTCACTAAATCATTGAAAATGATTTGCTGCACTAATGACGCACAAAACTGAACAAATCATACTGTGTGTGTCCACTAAACAAAATAAATTGGCCCGTAGCACACCCTTTTGGTGGCAAAATTTAGCTGGTAGGCTACGCTTAGTCCAATATCCCCAACCATTCTTTTTTCACTAATTGGGCTGATAGTGATGGGCTAGGGTGGTGTGACAACGGTGAGAAATGGGATAACGTGGTTATACTGACAGGTCAGTTGTTTACCAAAAAAAATACCCCAAAAAAAACAACTGTTGTATTATACACCTGCGGGCATCCATAGGTATTCCTGAGGGGTTGGACCCACATGATACTCTCAGCGAGATCACAGAGCGCGTATAATGCTTTCAAAAGGGCTGTACAGCCTATCTGATGCCTTCACTTACAGTTTTGAGCCACCCTGGTTTAGCATTGATCCAGCATTCGGAAGAAAGAAAACACATCAAGTCAAAAGGGAAGTGCGTCTTTGTTTCTGTGGAACTGCTCTTCCGGCGAGTTCGAAGCTCAAACACGCAGTAAGTCATCTGTCACTGGCTTAATTAGAGGGTAATTAATCCCTGTTCTCACGCGAAGGAACTGTTCGTTCTAAGCTACACCCGAGTTAGTTAACTGTTCATCTTCAGTACTATCTCGTCTGTAGTCAGTTCAATCTCCAGGTTGTGGTGTATGATAGATAGATAGATAGATAGACAGACAGACAGACAGACAGACAGACAGACAGACAGACAGACAGACAGACAGACAGACAGACAGACAGACAGACAGACAGATAGATAGATAGACAGACAGACAGACAGACAGACAGACAGATAGATAGATAGATAGATAGATAGATAGATAGATAGATAGATAGATAGATAGATAGATAGATAGATAGATAGATAGATAGATAGATAGATAGATAGATAGATAGATGGATGGATGGATGGATAGATAGATAGATAGATAGATAGATAGATAGATAGATAGATAGATAGATAGATAGATAGATAGATAGATAGATAGATAGATAGATAGATAGACAGATTGATAGATAGATAGATTATAGATTTCCATCAGTTTGCCTGCCTGGATAGGCCCATGGGAAGGAGAGAAGGAGGGGAGGGGGGGGGGCTGCACGTCGTCAACGTTTCGAGGAAAGCATGAAAGCGAAGAATGAAAGAGAAAGTGCTGAAAGAAACGGAAGACTGACGACATCAGTATCTCCTCAGCAACGAATGAACGCTGCGACATCGAACTGAATAATTTCCGGATTCATTGGATGCAATTAACCTGGGGTACCGATCCAGAATGCTTGTGTATGCCAAATGAAGATTAATTCATTTCTGTATCCTTGGCAGCCTTCCTTTTGTTTTATTTTTTCTTTCCATAATAATTATCTTTCAAACAACACGACTTTCGCATCAGAAGAAAAACGGCTGTCATGGTTGTAGCGGTAAATCACACTTCGTACTTTTATCTTGGACTTATAATCTCAGACCACAGAAGTGCTCTTTTTTGGTGGCAAAAGAAAAAAAAAAAAGCAAACTTAGTCTCTCAAGAGGTGACCCAACCTGTCACAGGGTTGTCTAGTAAATGATAAAGATAATAGGGATGGGGTGGGGTGGTGGGGTCGGGCCTGAGCAAATTGTTTCGAATTGGTAAAGGATATAAAGTATTTACCATGAAGGTCCTTGGGGAGTAGGAAGTATAATTTGACAGAGGAACAACATGTTCATACTTCTGGGAACTGCGAAATAAATGCTTGCTTGTCCCTAGACATTGACCTAAGTACTGGTAGGAACAAGGTGCACCAAGTTTGTTGGGCAAATTGGAGTGCTTTCCGACGCAAAACAAAGGATAATGTGGCCGGACGTAATGGGATGAATTGTATTCCCCCCTGTCAATAAATCTGTATTTTTTTTTTTCTAGATCATCAGAGAAAATTGGAGCTGGGATCCCATGAAAGTTATCTATCATTTCTAGAAATAAGGAGAGAAGGTGGGAGAGAGAGAGGGGGGGAGAGAGAGAGAGAGAGAGAAGAGAGGAGAGAAAGAAAGACAGGCAAACAGACAGGCAGACAGACAGAGCCAGCAAGAGAGAAATAGGAAAGATGGAAAGTGAGGGAGAGATCTCGGGAGAGAAAGAAGAACGAAAAAGAGGGAGAGAGAGAGAAAGAGAAAGAAAAAAGAGAACGAGAGAAAAAGAGAGAAGAAACACACACCAAAAGCATAACAGCAAACAAATAAACGTCAATACTGAACGTACATAGACCGGAGCCTGAAAAAGAAAGGGTTAATAAAGCTGTGTAATTGGTTAAAGATAATGTTATTTATTGTGTCACTTCCCACGAAGACCGCTTGCAACCGTCGCTTTCCCAAAAGTTGTATTTCAAATAAAATACTGACGCCAATACGGTAAACCCTTGGTAGACAAACTTTTCCATAGTCCGTGATTTTGACGCGTTACTGGCCAAAACTGCCCGCGCAGAAGACGTGCGTAGTTTTAAAATTAATACGTATCTTGCTATTTCATTGTGGGCATTTCCATAGGGCATGCAGCAAAGCGCACAATGGAAATGAAAAATACGCATTACATCTGCAAGGCGCAGGCGTGTAAGAAAATACGGTCGTAAACATACACACTTCATGGAGAGCGGCTTTTAGTGGGAATACTGGAAAAGAAAATTAGTCTTAACAAATATAGCTAAAACGAAACGAAAAAATAAAGTAACTCTCAAGGTCTTAAGATATGGATATGGCTAAAAAGTAACTTCAATGTACTGTGTGTTCATAGAGAAAAAGGTCATTATTGCTTAAGACAACAAATATCCTATTTAAGAAACGATCCCTAACAATGTTTTCATAAGGTTCTCCATAATTATGTCACATAAGGGAAAATGTTATTCATTCATTCCACATTTGATGCCATTCCTGATCTTGTGTCTACTCTAATCAATAGGCTTCTTCTATTCATTGCTTCTTGTCGTTTCACATTACTATTTTTTATTATTGTGATTTTTGTATTATTGAGAATGCGAGTGTATTTCCTTTGCATGTGCAGGGGTTTAAAGATTGCCAGTAGAGCAGAGCAGAACAGAAAGCTTAATGTGTTCAGACGGCGGCCATAGCAGAGCAGCGCAGAGCACTCGAGTAGGCCTACGCCAATGGAGTCATTGAACTTTTGCCATTTGATGTGTAGGCCGCGCACAGATAAGGTCTGGCTGATTTCGAACTGCTCTGCTGTGTATGCAATTTACACATCGTTACATCTTGTACGGCGTTTTATCTGCTCTGCTTTGCTTTGCTTTGCTGACAAGTCTAAACCCTTTACCTGTATGTCGGATAAAAATAGATCTATATGAGAATGAGTTGGCTTCGGTCTATGCGTGGAACTCGCTTCTTGAATTTCTGTAGTTTTTTTTATGTCGTTGTTAAAGTGGGTCAGATATTAACTGTTGAGCATGCTCATTAATGTATTTTCTTCTCTGACGGTTTGCTGTACAAGCTCTTTAATTACCCAGTTCTAATTTCCTTATATCATCCCAGCCATTTATTTATTTTCTTTTAAATTTATATGTTCATATTCAGTATCACCTCGAAATGTTTTGTTTTCTTTTTCACATGTCATAACTGCATGTTTCTCCAAGCATTCATTCATCCCCTTTTTCTTCATACTTCTTATGGATAATTTCTTCCTTTCTTTCTTTCCTTCCTTTTTCTTTCTTTGTTTCTGTCTTTCTATCTATCTATCTTTCTTTCATTCATTCATTGTCTTTTTCTACCTTTTTTCTTTCTTTCCTCTTTCAATCTCTCGTCTCTTTTCTTTCTTGCTTTGCCTATTTTTTTCTCTCTTACTCTCTCCAGCGCCTTAATTCTCCAGGATTTTCATTACTCTCTTTTTCTCCCACTCTGGTATCATCCGTCTTTTAATTCTCCAATCTGTGTCTCCGTGAGACAAACGGGACATTTTGTCAAACACCATTCAATAAGTATTTATCTGGTGATGTCCCAGTTCTCTCCTCCTTCTCCAGTGCCCCAGATTTCTATTCATTACAATCTCTCAACCCGCCCACGACACTCGCAATAAGCGCCCAGTGCTGATACAATCGGACAGACACGGAGTCGAACCCAATAGCTAGCTACGGTCATTTCCCTTGCAATGCAATTATCACTCACACGGTAACTTAACGGTATCTTTGTGTCGACTGAAGCAGGGTCTCTAGGGTCGGTGAGAGTTCGCAATGTGAGGAAAATAATAAATAACTGATCTTGTCACGGCTGTCGTCAATTTCATCTTCATTATTAATGTAATGTTATTACATTTATATTTCCTGTGAAAGCCCCAAATTTCTTTGTGCACGGAAGGTTATATTCAGTGAAACTCAAGCAGTACTTAGTTTAACTATGTTATTTATTTATTTATTTATTTATTTTTGTGTTTATTTATTTCGTTGCTGTTTTTTTTTATTTATTTACTTATTTTTATTATTTGTTTATTTATTCATTTATCTTTTTACTTACTTAGTTACTTTTTATATGTTTATAATGATATATATTTATTTATGTGTATAACAAAACAGAGAGGAGACTTTCAGGATAAAAAAGCTTCGAAACCAAACACTGTCATTATGTACAAAGAGAAAATATTTTCAGATTTTCTATTCTTGACAAAATTAAACTGAGTCGGGAGAACGGATGGAAAATGCAAGACTATTTTTTAACAATAAAAAAGATTATAAATATGTCTCTTTTCTGTATGCTTTTGACTTTTGTCTATTTTACACAAATCCAGAACGTTACTTATTTACCTCATGTACGGCCACCCTCTCTCTCTGACAGGAAATATGATGAATGGACGGGGCGCAGCTCGCCTGTTTTTGTCGTTACGGCTTAATTTGGGGAACTGTGAAATTCCTGTTGCTGCTGATGTTGTTTTTGTTTTAGTTTAATTGTGTCCTTTAATTCAACCCCTGAATTGATTCAATTTTACAATGTAAGCAAAATAATGCAGAAGACTAAAGAATCAGCCAGTCTGTTGTTTTGAAGTGATAACAAACTGTTCATTTCTGAGAAAAACGAACCTACATTTCAAGAACTTCCGGTATTTTCATTTTCGCCTCTAATTTCTGCTGCTATTATTAATTTACACAATGCAAGAAGCTGACTTTAGTTTCCTGGCAGAAGCCAAGCTTCGGATGGAATTGCTTTTTTCTATCAGCGTGAGTAAATATTAAAACATGCACGTTGTAAACATAAGGCACGAAGTAATTGAGTTATGTAAGGTTTAAACGTAGAATTTAATTACTCACACATGGCCAGAAAACAGCATGCAAGAATCAATCATTGGGAATTAGAATTAATTATTTCAGTGTCCAGTTCCATCAAAACAACGTGAATTTCGGATCCACTTTTGTGTTTTCCCAACAATATTAAGCTATTTTCATGATTGCTACAGGCAACAGGAAGTGGAGCAGATGATTTGTATTGCAAATAGTTTGTTGTGTTCATACACAATGAGAATCTTTTGTCTGTACTGGCTTAACATATTAACTTGTTTGTTTGATCGTTAAGAAACAATCTCTAGAAAGAGTAAAAAGAACAAAGAATTCTGAGTAAGTTAAGAATTAGATGATGGAACGGTAAAAAAATGCGAAAGATCATGATTATTGGATCTGCGTCCATCTAACAATGATTTTGTCTTATGGCTAACGTATTGGTTTGTTTCATGTACGTCATCCAGAGTTGTGATGTTGACTGTTATGATTTGCACGGCAATCCTGCCATTAGTGCACAGCGGCTGGGCATGCCTTTTCACAAAGATTTGCCATAATAAATCCGAAAAGGACAACTAAACTGTTGGGAGAACAAACGAAACGTAAGGCGAATATGATGAAATAATGCTGACCGTGAACCAGGAGGCGATAATACAGGTGAAGACCGAAAGCGAAGAGGACAATTTCAATGATAATAATAATAATAATAGTAATAAATAATAATAATAGTAATAAATAATAATATTACTAATAATTATAATATTTTGTATTTTTGTAATTGTATACTTCTTTAATCCCATGTGGGAAATTTGCCTTAGTGACATTGCTGCCCATTTACAACTGGAGCAGACACGTCGTCGGTACAGTGGTCGGTGGGTTTTTTTTTGGGGGGGGGGGATGAGGGGGGGGGGGTGGAGTGAGCGGTAGGGATGAATTTTGTTTAATTTTGCTTGGGCAGCAGCCTGTTCGGCCTGCTCTTTTCGATTTCCAACTGCCAAGGTATCTTTAACGTGCGTAATTATAAGGATGACGATGGGGCATCAGCAACAGGCCTTGACAAAAAAAGCCATGATTCGCAATATTAGACTATTTCACTATATCTATTATATATTTCAGTAACTTGCAACCTTTGGCATGACTAACTGACCAAACTATACACTCTTCAGGCCTTAACTTTGGCAGGAAGGTGGCAATTGAGATAAGGAAGATGATGGCTATAACTAAAAGTTGTTTACTTCAAGCATGTATTTTTAAAAAACAACAATGTTTATTGCGATGTAATATCTGTATTTTTGCATGTTTGTTTCGTTATACATAATTGTATATTTCACAAAATCTCCACCTTTCAACGCAAAAGGCTTTTTTATTAGACCACCTATACTAATCCAATTTTACATGTCCATTTCAAATACATCGGAGGGTGCACAGAAGTTTTTATTATTTTGATTAGTTTGGTTCATGAATTTATAGAAAATGCATTGTTTCCTCGTGCTGTCGTTTTCATCCTCCATCTTAGCTCCATTCTGTTGTAGTACCGTGCATGTCATAAAAAGTAACCATATCAAGCTTGGTGTGCATTGTCCTGGCGCGCATGAATTCTGAAGCAGGAATGCAGGTTACTACTTTTATTGTGTGAGAGAGGGAGAGAGAGAAAGAGAGAGCACATGATTGTTTATTCCGGGCAATGCCCGGTACGTCATCTAGTATATATATATTGTGCGTCAAATTTCATTGTGTTGTAT